>CM075064.1:52424792-52965995 GCA_037428765.1 Rubia yunnanensis | reverse complement strand
AAATATATCAACTTTTCAAAAAGGAATCGGTACAAAATATTATCTGAGCACCAAGTTATGACCACCTGAATCGTTATTTTCATTTGATGGGTTGAATTTTGGCAATTAGATAAAGTTCTTAACCAGGAAACGCACAAGATACCATATTGTAGAGTATGAAAATATAAGAACTTTTGTAAAAGGAACCGGTAAAAAAATATTATCTGAGCACCAAGTTATGACCACCTAAATAGTTATTTTCATTTTATAGGTTGAATTTTGGAAATTAAATAAATTAACTAATCAACAAACACGGAAGATACCATATCATAGAGCATGAAAATAAAAGAAATCTTCAAAAAGGAATCGGTACAAAATATTATCTGAGCACCAAGTTATGACCACCTAAGTTGTTATTTTCATTTGATGGGTTGAATTTTGGCAATTAGATAAAGTTCTTAACCAGCAAAGGCACAAGGTACCATATTGTAGAGTTTGAAAATATAAGAACTTTTGAAAAAGGAACCGGTAAAAAATATTATCTGGGCACCAAGTTATGACCACCTAAATAGTTATTTTCATTTGATGGGTTGAATATTTGAAATTAGATAAATTTACTAATCAACAAACACGGAAGATACCATATTATAGAGCATGAAAATAAAGGAACTCTTCAAAAAGGAATCGGTACAAAATATTATCTGAGCACCAAGTTATGACCACATGAATCGTTATTTTCATTTGATGGGTTGAATTTTGGCCATTAGATAAAGGTCTTAACCAGCAAACGCATATGGTACCATCTTGTAGAGTATGAAAATATAAGAACTTTTGAAAAAGGAACCGGTAAAAAATATTATCTGAGCACCAAGTTATGACCACCTAAATAGTTATTTTCATTTGATAGGTTGAATTTTGGAAATTAAATTAAATTAACTAATCAACAAACACGAAAGATACCATATCATAGAGCATGAAAATATATCAACTTTTCAAAAAGGAATCGGTACAAAATACTATCTGAGCACCAAGTTATGACCACCTGAATCGTTATTTTCATTTGATGGGTTGAATTGTGGAAATTAGATAAAGTTCTTAACCAGCAAACGCACAAGGTACCATATTGTAGAGTATGAAAATATAAGAACTTTTGAAAAAGAAACCGGTAAAAAATATTATCTGAGCACCAAGTTATGACCACCTAAATAGTTATTTTCGTTTGATAGGTTGAATTTTGGAAATTAAATAAATTAACTAATCAACAAACACGAAAGATACCATATCATAGAGCATGAAAATAAAAGAACTCTTCAAAAAGGAATCGGTACAAAATATTATCTGAGCACCATGTTATGACCACCTGAATCGTTATTTTCATTTGATGGGTTGAATTGTGGAAATTAGATAAAGTTCTTAACCAGCAAAAGCACAAGGTACCATATTGTAGAGTATGAAAATATAAGAACTTTTGAAAAAGGAACCGGTAAAAAATATTATCTGAGCACCAAGTTATGACCACCTAAATAGTTATTTTCATTTGATGGGTTGAATTTTGGAAATTAGATAAATTTACTAATCAACAAACACGGAAGATACCATATTATAGAGCATGAAAATAAAAGAACTCTTCAAAAAGGAATCGGTACAAAATATTATCTAAGCACCAAGTTATGACCACATGAATCGTTATTTTCATTTGATGGGTTGAATTTTGGCCATTAGATAAAGGTCTTAACCAGCAAACGCACAAGGGTACCATATTGTAGAGTATGAAAATATAAGAACTTTTGAAAAAGGAACCGGTAAAAAAATATTATCTGAGCACCAAGTTATGACCACCTGAATAGTTATTTTCATTTTATAGGTTGAATTTTGGAAATTAAATAAATTAACTAATCAACAAACACGGAAGATACCATATCATAGAGCATGAAAATAAATAAAGTTCTTAACCAGCAAATGCACAAGGTACCATATTGTAGAGTATGAAAATATAAGAACTTTTGAAAAAGGAACCGGTAAAAAATATTATCTGAGTACCAAGTTATGACCACCTAAATAGTTATTTTCATTTGATGTGTTGAATTTTTGAAATTAGATAAATTTACTAATCAACAAACACGGAAGATACCATATTATAGAGCATGAAAATAAAAGAACTCTTCAAAAAGGAATCGGTTCAAAATATTATCTAAGCACCAAGTTATGACCACATGAATCGTTATTTTCATTTGATGGATTGAATTTTGGCCATTAGATAAAGGTCTTAACCAGCAAACGCACAAGGTACCATATTGTAGAGTATGAAAATATAAGAACTTTTGAAAAAAGAACCGGTAAAAAATATTATCTGAGCACCAAGTTATGACCACCTAAATAGTTATTTTCATTTGATAGGTTGAATTTTGGACATTAAATAAATTAACTAATCAACAAACACGAAAGATACTATATCATAGAGCATGAAAATATATCAACTTTTCAAAAAGGAATCGGTACAAAATATTATCTGAGCACCAAGTTATGACCACCTGAATCGTTATTTTCATTTGGATGGGTTGAATTTTGGCAATTAGATAAAGTTCTTAACCAGCAAACGCACAACATACCATATTGTAGAGTATGAAAATATAAGAACTTTTGAAAAAGGAACCGGTAAAAAAATATTATCTGAGCACCAAGTTATGACCACCTGAATTAGTTATTTTCATTTTATAGGTTGAATTTTGGAAATTAAATAAATTAACTAATCAACAAACACGGAAGATACCATATCATAGAGCATGAAAATAAAAGAAATCTTCAAAAAGGAATCGGTACAAAATATTATCTGAGCACCAAGTTATGACCACCTGAATTGTTATTTTCATTTGATGGGTTGAATTTTGGCAATTAGATAAAGTTCTTAACCAGCAAAGGCACAAGGTACCATATTGTAGAGTTTGAAAATATAAGAACTTTTGAAAAAGGAACCGGTAAAAAATATTATCTGGGCACCAAGTTATGACCACCTAAATAGTTATTTTCATTTGATGGGTTGAATATTTGAAATTAGATAAATTTACTAATCAACAAACACGGAAGATACCATATTATAGAGCATGAAAATAAAAGAACTCTTCAAAAAGGAATAGGTTCAAAATATTATCTGAGCACCAAGTTATGACCACATGAATCGTTATTTTCATTTGATGGGTTGAATTTTGGCCATTAGATAAAGGTCTTAACCAGCAAACGCACAAGGTACCATATTGTAGAGTAAGAAAATCTAAGAACTTTTGAAAAAGGAACCGGTAAAAAAATATTATCTGAGCACCAAGTTATGACCACCTGAATAGTTATTTTCATTTGATAGGTTGAATTTTGGAAATTAAATAAATTAACTAATCAACAAACACGGAAGATACCATATCATAGAGTATGAAAATAAAAGAACTTTTCAAAAAGGAATCGGTTCAAAATAATATCTGAGCACTAAGTTATGACCACCTGAATCGTTATTTTCATTTGATGGGTTGAATTTTGGCCATTAGATAAAGGTCTTAACCAGCAAACGCACAAGGTACCATATTGTAGAGTAAGAAAATCTAAGAACTTTTGAAAAAGGAACCGGTAAAAAATATTATCTGAATACCAAGTTATGACCACCTGAATAGTTATTTTCATTTGATAGGTTGAATTTTGGAAATTAAATAAATTAACTAATCAACAAACACGGAAGATACCATATTATAGAGCATGAAAATAAAAGAACTCTTCAAAAAGGAATCGGTACAAAATATTATCTAAGCACCAAGTTATGACCATATGAATCGTTATTTTCATTTGATGGGTTGAATTTTGGCCATTCGATAAAGGTCTTAACCAGCAAACGCACAAGGGTACCATATTGTAGAGTATGAAAATATAAGAACTTTTGTAAAGGGAACCGGTAAAAAATATTATCTGAGCACAAGTTATGACTACCTAAATAGTTATTTTCATTTGATAGGTTGAATTTTGGAAATTAAATAAATTAACTAATCAACAAACACGAAAGATACCATATCGTAGAGCATGAAAATATATCAACTTTTTCAAAAAGGAATCGGTACAAAATATTATCTGAGCACCAAGTTATGACCACCTGAATCGTTATTTTCATTTGAATGGGTTGAATTGTGTAAATTAGATAAAGTTCTTAACCAGCAAATGTACAAGGGTACCATATTGTAGAGTATGAAAATATAAGAACTTTTGAAAAAGGAACCGGTAAAAAATATTATCTGACACCAAGTTATGACCACCTAAATAGTTATTTTCATTTGATGGGTTGAATTTTTGAAATTAGATAAATTTACTAATCAACAAGCACAGAAGATACCATATTATAGAGCATTATAATAAAAGAACTCTTCAAAAAGGAATCGGTACAAAATATTATCTGAGCACCAAGTTATGACCACATGAATCGTTATTTTCATTTGATGGGTTGAATTTTGGCCATTAGATAAAGGTCTTAACCAGCAAATACACAAGGTACCATATTGTAGAGTAAGAAAATCTAAGAACTTTTGAAAAAGGAACCGGTAAAAAATATTATCTGAGCACCAAGTTATGACCACCTAAATAGTTATTTTCATTTGATAGGTTGAATTTTGGAAATTAAATAAATTAACTAATCAACAAATGTGGAAGATACCATATCATAGAGCATGAAAATAAAAGAACTCTTCAAAAAGGAATCGGTACAAAAATATTATCTGAGCACCAAGTTATGACCACCTGAATTGTTATTTTCATTTGATGGGTTGAATTTTGGAAATTAGATAAATTTACTAATCAACAAACACGGAAGATACCATATTATAGAGCATGAAAATAAAAGAACTCTTCAAAAAGGAATCGGTACAAAATATTATCTAAGCACCAAGTTATGACCATATGAATCGTTATTTTCATTTGATGGGTTGAATTTTGGCCATTCGATAAAGGTCTTAACCAGCAAACGCACAAGGTACCATATTGTAGAGTATGAAAATATAAGAACTTTTGAAAAGGGAACCGGTAAAAAATATTATCTGAGCACCAAGTTATGACTACCTAAATTGTTATTTTCATTTGAAAGGTTGAATTTTGGAAATTAAATAAATTAACTAATCAACAAACACGAAAGATACCATATCATAGAGCATGAAAATATATCAACTTTTCAAAAAGGAATCGGTACAAAATATTATCTGAGCACCAAGTTATGACCACCTGAATCGTTATTTTCATTTGATGGGTTGAATTGTGTAAATTAGATAAAGTTCTTAACCAGCAAATGTACAAGGGTACCATATTGTAGAGTATGAAAATATAAGAACTTTTGAAAAAGGAACCGGTAAAAAATATTATCTGACACCAAGTTATGACCACCTAAATAGTTATTTTCATTTGATGGGTTGAATTTTTGAAATTAGATAAATTTACTAATCAACAAACACAGAAGATACCATATTATAGAGCATTAAAATAAAAGAACTCTTCAAAAAGGAATCGGTACAAAATATTATCTGAGCACCAAGTTATGACCACATGAATCGTTATTTTCATTTGATGGGTTGAATTTTGGCCATTAGATAAAGGTCTTAACCAGCAAACACACAAGGTACCATATTGTAGAGTAAGAAAATCTAAGAACTTTTGAAAAAGGAACCGGTAAAAAATATTATCTGAGCACCAAGTTATAACCACCTAAATAGTTATTTTCATTTGATAGGTTGAATTTTGGAAATTAAATAAATTAACTAATCAACAAATGTGGAAGATACCATATCATAGAGCATGAAAATAAAAGAACTCTTCAAAAAGGAATCGGTACAAAATATTGTCTGAGCACCAAGTTATGACCACCTGAATTGTTATTTTCATTTGATGGGTTGAATTTTGGAAATTAGATAAATTTACTAATCAACAAACACGGAAGATACCATACTATAGAGCATGAAAATAAAAGAACTCTTCAAAAAGGAATCGGTACAAAATATTATCTAAGCACCAAGTTATGACCATATGAATCGTTATTTTTCATTTGATGGGTTGAATTTTGGCCATTCGATAAAGGTCTTAACCAGCAAACGCACAAGGTACCATATTGTAGAGTATGAAAATATAAGAACTTTTGAAAAGGGAACCGGTAAAAAATATTATCTGAGCACCAAGTTATGACTACCTAAATTGTTATTTTCATTTGATAGGTTGAATTTTGGAAATTAAATAAATTAACTAATCAACAAACAAGAAAGATACCATATCATAGAGCATGAAAATATATCAACTTTTCAAAAAGGAATCGGTACAAAATATTATCTGAGCACCAAGTTATGACCACCTGAATCGTTATTTTCATTTGATGGGTTGAATTTTGGCAATTAGATAAAGTTCTTAACCAGCAAACGCACAACATACCATATTGTAGAGTATGAAAATATAAGAACTTTTGTAAAAGGAACCGGTAAAAAAATATTATCTGAGCACCAAGTTATGACCACCTAAATAGTTATTTTCATTTTATAGGTTGAATTTTGGAAATTAAATAAATTAACTAATCAACAAACACGGAAGATACCATATCATATAGCATGAAAATAAAATAAATCTTCAAAAAGGAATCGGTACAAAATATTATCTGAGCACCAAGTTATGACCACCTGAATCGTTATTTTCATTTGATGGGTTGAATTGTGGAAATTAGATAAAGTTCTTAACCAGCAAATGTACAAGGTACCATATTGTAGAGTATGAAAATATAAGAACTTTTGAAAAAGGAACCGGTAAAAAATATTATCTGAGCACCAAGTTATGACCACCTAAATAGTTATTTTCATTTGATGGGTTGAATTTTGGAAATTAGATAAATTTACTAATCAACAAACACGGAAGATACCATATTATAGAGCATGAAAATAAAAGAACTCTTCAAAAAGGAATCAGTACAAAATATTATCTAAGCACCAAGTTATGACCACATGAATCGTTATTTTCATTTGATGGATTGAATTTTGGCCATTAGATAAAGGTCTTAACCAGCAAACGCACAAGGTACCATATTGTAGAGTATGAAAATATAAGAACTTTTGAAAAAAGAACCGGTAAAAAATATTATCTGAGCACCAAGTTATGACCACCCTAAATAGTTATTTTCATTTGATAGGTTGAATTTTGGAAATTAAATAAATTAACTAATCAACAAATATGGAAGATACCATATCATAGAGCATGAAAATAAAAGAACTCTTCAAAAAGGAATCGGTACAAAATATTGTTTGAGCACCAAGTTATGACCACCTGAATTGTTATTTTCATTTGATGGGTTGAATTTTGGCAATTAGATGAAGTTCTTAACCAGCAAATGCTACCATATTGTAGAGTATGAAAATATAAGAAATTTTGAAAAAGGAACCGGTAAAAAAATATTATCTGAGCACCAAGTTATGACCACATAAATAGTTATTTTCATTTAATGGGTTGAATTTTTTAAATTAGATAAACTTACTAATCAACAAACACGGAAGATACCATATTATAGAGCATGGAAAATAAAAGAACTCTTCAAAAAGGAATCGGTACAAAATATTATCTAAGCACCAAGTTATGACCATATGAATCGTTATTTTCATTTGATGGGTTGAATTTTGGCCATTCGATAAAGGTCTTAACCAGCAAACGCACAAGGTACCATATTGTAGAGTATGAAAATATAAGAACTTTTGTAAAGGGAACCGGTAAAAAATATTATCTGAGCACCAAGTTATGACTACCTAAATTGTTATTTTCATTTGATAGGTTGAATTTTGGAAATTAAATAAATTAACTAATCAACAAACATGGAAGATACCATATCATAGAGCATGAAAATATATCAACTTTTCAAAAAGGAATCGGTACAAAATATTATCTGAGCACCAAGTTATGACCACCTGAATCGTTATTTTCATTTGATGGGTTGAATTTTGGCAATTAGATAAAGTTCTTAACCAGGAAACGCACAAGATACCATATTGTAGAGTATGAAAATATAAGAACTTTTGTAAAAGGAACCGGTAAAAAAATATTATCTGAGCACCAAGTTATGACCACCTAAATAGTTATTTTCATTTTATAGGTTGAATTTTGGAAATTAAATAAATTAACTAATCAACAAACACGGAAGATACCATATCATAGAGCATGAAAATAAAAGAAATCTTCAAAAAGGAATCGGTACAAAATATTATCTGAGCACCAAGTTATGACCACCTAAGTTGTTATTTTCATTTGATGGGTTGAATTTTGGCAATTAGATAAAGTTCTTAACCAGCAAAGGCACAAGGTACCATATTGTAGAGTTTGAAAATATAAGAACTTTTGAAAAAGGAACCGGTAAAAAATATTATCTGGGCACCAAGTTATGACCACCTAAATAGTTATTTTCATTTGATGGGTTGAATATTTGAAATTAGATAAATTTACTAATCAACAAACACGGAAGATACCATATTATAGAGCATGAAAATAAAAGAACTCTTCAAAAAGGAATCGGTACAAAATATTATCTGAGCACCAAGTTATGACCACATGAATCGTTATTTTCATTTGATGGGTTGAATTTTGGCCATTAGATAAAGGTCTTAACCAGCAAACGCATATGGTACCATCTTGTAGAGTATGAAAATATAAGAACTTTTGAAAAAGGAACCGGTAAAAAATATTATCTGAGCACCAAGTTATGACCACCTAAATAGTTATTTTCATTTGATAGGTTGAATTTTGGAAATTAAATAAATTAACTAATCAACAAACACGAAAGATACCATATCATAGAGCATGAAAATATATCAACTTTTCAAAAAGGAATCGGTACAAAATACTATCTGAGCACCAAGTTATGACCACCTGAATCGTTATTTTCATTTGATGGGTTGAATTGTGGAAATTAGATAAAGTTCTTAACCAGCAAACGCAGAAGGTACCATATTGTAGAGTATGAAAATATAAGAACTTTTGAAAAAGAAACCGGTAAAAAATATTATCTGAGCACCAAGTTATGACCACCTAAATAGTTATTTTCGTTTGATAGGTTGAATTTTGGAAATTAAATAAATTAACTAATCAACAAACACGAAAGATACCATATCATAGAGCATGAAAATAAAAGAACTCTTCAAAAAGGAATCGGTACAAAATATTATCTGAGCACCATGTTATGACCACCTGAATCGTTATTTTCATTTGATGGGTTGAATTGTGGAAATTAGATAAAGTTCTTAACCAGCAAAAGCACAAGGTACCATATTGTAGAGTATGAAAATATAAGAACTTTTGAAAAAGGAACCGGTAAAAAATATTATCTGAGCACCAAGTTATGACCACCTAAATAGTTATTTTCATTTGATGGGTTGAATTTTGGAAATTAGATAAATTTACTAATCAACAAACACGGAAGATACCATATTATAGAGCATGAAAATAAAAGAACTCTTCAAAAAGGAATCGGTACAAAATATTATCTAAGCACCAAGTTATGACCACATGAATCGTTATTTTCATTTGATGGGTTGAATTTTGGCCATTAGATAAAGGTCTTAACCAGCAAACGCACAAGGTACCATATTGTAGAGTATGAAAATATAAGAACTTTTGAAAAAGGAACCGGTAAAAAAATATTATCTGAGCACCAAGTTATGACCACCTGAATAGTTATTTTCATTTTATAGGTTTAATTTTGGAAATTAAATAAATTAACTAATCAACAAACACGGAAGATACCATATCATAGAGCATGAAAATAAAATAAAGTTCTTAACCAGCAAATGCACAAGGGTACCATATTGTAGAGTATGAAAATATAAGAACTTTTGAAAAAGGAACCGGTAAAAAATATTATCTGAGTACCAAGTTATGACCACCTAAATAGTTATTTTCATTTGATGTGTTGAATTTTTGAAATTAGATAAATTTACTAATCAACAAACACGGAAGATACCATATTATAGAGCATGAAAATAAAAGAACTCTTCAAAAAGGAATCGGTTCAAAATATTATCTAAGCACCAAGTTATGACCACATGAATCGTTATTTTCATTTGATGGATTGAATTTTGGCCATTAGATAAAGGTCTTAACCAGCAAACGCACAAGGTACCATATTGTAGAGTATGAAAATATAAGAACTTTTGAAAAAAGAACCGGTAAAAAATATTATCTGAGCACCAAGTTATGACCACCTAAATAGTTATTTTCATTTGATAGGCTTGAATTTTGGACATTAAATAAATTAACTAATCAACAAACACGAAAGATACCATATCATAGAGCATGAAAATATATCAACTTTTCAAAAAGGAATCGGTACAAAATATTATCTGAGCACCAAGTTATGACCACCTGAATCGTTATTTTCATTTGATGGGTTGAATTTTGGCAATTAGATAAAGTTCTTAACCAGCAAACGCACAACATACCATATTGTAGAGTATGAAAATATAAGAACTTTTGAAAAAGGAACCGGTAAAAAATATTATCTGAGCACCAAGTTATGACCACCTGAATAGTTATTTTCATTTTATAGGTTGAATTTTGGAAATTAAATAAATTAACTAATCAACAAACACGGAAGATACCATATCATAGAGCATGAAAATAAAAGAAATCTTCAAAAAGGAATCGGTACAAAATATTATCTGAGCACCAAGTTATGACCACCTGAATTGTTATTTTCATTTGATGGGTTGAATTTTGGCAATTAGATAAAGTTCTTAACCAGCAAAGGCACAAGGTACCATATTGTAGAGTTTGAAAATATAAGAACTTTTGAAAAAGGAACCGGTAAAAAATATTATCTGGGCACCAAGTTATGACCACCTAAATAGTTATTTTCATTTGATGGGTTGAATATTTGAAATTAGATAAATTTACTAATCAACAAACACGGAAGATACCATATTATAGAGCATGAAAATAAAAGAACTCTTCAAAAAGGAATAGGTTCAAAATATTATCTGAGCACCAAGTTATGACCACATGAATCGTTATTTTCATTTGATGGGTTGAATTTTGGCCATTAGATAAAGGTCTTAACCAGCAAACGCACAAGGTACCATATTGTAGAGTAAGAAAATCTAAGAACTTTTGAAAAAGGAACCGGTAAAAAATATTATCTGAGCACCAAGTTATGACCACCTGAATAGTTATTTTCATTTGATAGGTTGAATTTTGGAAATTAAATAAATTAACTAATCAACAAACACGGAAGATACCATATCATAGAGTATGAAAATAAAAGAACTTTTCAAAAAGGAATCGGTTCAAAATAATATCTGAGCACTAAGTTATGACCACCTGAATTGTTATTTTCATTTGATGGGTTGAATTTTGGCAATTAGATAAAGTTCTTAACCAGCAAATGCACAAGGTACCATATTGTAGAGTATGAAAATATAAGAACTTTTGAAAAAGGAACCGGTAAAAAATATTATCTGAGTACCAAGTTATGACCACCTAAATAGTTATTTTCATTTGATGGGTTGAATTTTTGAAATTAGATAAATTTACTAATCAACAAACACGGAAGATACCATATTATAGAGCATGAAAATAAAAGAACTCTTCAAAAAGGAATCGGTTCAAAATATTATCTAAGCACCAAGTTATGACCACATGAATCGTTATTTTCATTTGATGGATTGAATTTTGGCCATTAGATAAAGGTCTTAACCAGCAAACGCACATGGTACCATATTGTAGAGTATGAAAATATAAGAACTTTCGAAAAAGGAACCGGTAAAAAATATTATCCGAGCACCAAGTTATGACCACCTAAATAGTTATTTTCATTTAATAGGTTGAATTTTGGAAATTAAATAAATTAACTAATCAACAAACACGAAAGATACCATATCATAGAGCATGAAAATATATCAACTTTTCAAAAAGGAATCGGTACAAAATATTATCTGAGCACCAAGTTATGACCAACTGAATCGTTATTTTCATTTGATGGGTTGAATTGTGGAAATTAGATAAAGTTCTTAACCAGCAAATGTACAAGGTACCATATTGTAGAGTATGAAAATATAAGAACTTTTGAAAAAGGAACCGGTAAAAAATATTATCTGAGCACCAAGTTATGACCACCTAAATAGTTATTTTCATTTGATGGGTTGAATTTTGGAAATTAGATAAATTTACTAATCAACAAACACGGAAGATACCATATTATAGAGCATGAAAATAAAAGAACTCTTCAAAAAGGAATCGGTACAAAATATTATCTGAGCACCAAGTTATGACCACCTAAATAGTTATTTTCATTTGATGGGTTGAATTTTGGAAATTAGATAAATTTACTAATCAACAAACACGGAAGATACCATATTATAGAGCATGAAAATAAAAGAACTCTTCAAAAAGGAATAGGTTCAAAATATTATCTGAGCACCAAGTTATGACCACATGAATCGTTATTTTCATTTGATGGGTTGAATTTTGGCCATTAGATAAAGGTCTTAACCAGCAAACGCACAAGGTACCATATTGTAGAGTAAGAAAATCTAAGAACTTTTGAAAAAGGAACCGGTAAAAAATATTATCTGAGCACCAAGTTATGACCACCTGAATAGTTATTTTCATTTGATAGGTTGAATTTTGGAAATTAAATAAATTAACTAATCAACAAACACGGAAGATACCATATCATAGAGTATGAAAATAAAAGAACTTTTCAAAAAGGAATCGGTTCAAAATAATATCTGAGCACTAAGTTATGACCACCTGAATTGTTATTTTCATTTGATGGGTTGAATTTTGGCAATTAGATAAAGTTCTTAACCAGCAAATGCACAAGGTACCATATTGTAGAGTATGAAAATATAAGAACTTTTGAAAAAGGAACCGGTAAAAAATATTATCTGAGTACCAAGTTATGACCACCTAAATAGTTATTTTCATTTGATGGGTTGAATTTTTGAAATTAGATAAATTTACTAATCAACAAACACGGAAGATACCATATTATAGAGCATGAAAATAAAAGAACTCTTCAAAAAGGAATCGGTTCAAAATATTATCTAAGCACCAAGTTATGACCACATGAATCGTTATTTTCATTTGATGGATTGAATTTTGGCCATTAGATAAAGGTCTTAACCAGCAAACGCACATGGTACCATATTGTAGAGTATGAAAATATAAGAACTTTCGAAAAAGGAACCGGTAAAAAATATTATCCGTAGCACCAAGTTATGACCACCTAAATAGTTATTTTCATTTAATAGGTTGAATTTTGGAAATTAAATAAATTAACTAATCAACAAACACGAAAGATACCATATCGTAGAGCATGAAAATATATCAACTTTTCAAAAAGGAATCGGTACAAAATATTATCTGAGCACCAAGTTATGACCACCTGAATCGTTATTTTCATTTGATGGGTTGAATTGTGTAAATTAGATAAAGTTCTTAACCAGCAAATGTACAAGGTACCATATTGTAGAGTATGAAAATATAAGAACTTTTGAAAAAGGAACCGGTAAAAAATATTATCTGACACCAAGTTATGACCACCTAAATAGTTATTTTCATTTGATGGGTTGAATTTTTGAAATTAGATAAATTTACTAATCAACAAGCACAGAAGATACCATATTATAGAGCATTATAATAAAAGAACTCTTCAAAAAGGAATCGGTACAAAATATTATCTGAGCACCAAGTTATGACCACATGAATCGTTATTTTCATTTGATGGGTTGAATTTTGGCCATTAGATAAAGGTCTTAACCAGCAAATACACAAGGTACCATATTGTAGAGTAAGAAAATCTAAGAACTTTTGAAAAAGGAACCGGTAAAAAATATTATCTGAGCACCAAGTTATGACCACCTAAATAGTTATTTTCATTTGATAGGTTGAATTTTGGAAATTAAATAAATTAACTAATCAACAAATGTGGAAGATACCATATCATAGAGCATGAAAATAAAAGAACTCTTCAAAAAGGAATCGGTACAAAATATTATCTGAGCACCAAGTTATGACCACCTGAATTGTTATTTTCATTTGATGGGTTGAATTTTGGAAATTAGATAAATTTACTAATCAACAAACACGGAAGATACCATATTATAGAGCATGAAAATAAAAGAACTCTTCAAAAAGGAATCGGTACAAAATATTATCTAAGCACCAAGTTATGACCATATGAATCGTTATTTTCATTTGATGGGTTGAATTTTGGCCATTCGATAAAGGTCTTAACCAGCAAACGCACAAGGTACCATATTGTAGAGTATGAAAATATAAGAACTTTTGAAAAGGGAACCGGTAAAAAATATTATCTGAGCACCAAGTTATGACTACCTAAATTGTTATTTTCATTTGAAAGGTTGAATTTTGGAAATTAAATAAATTAACTAATCAACAAACACGAAAGATACCATATCATAGAGCATGAAAATATATCAACTTTTCAAAAAGGAATCGGTACAAAATATTATCTGAGCACCAAGTTATGACCACCTGAATCGTTATTTTCATTTGATGGGTTGAATTGTGTAAATTAGATAAAGTTCTTAACCAGCAAATGTACAAGGTACCATATTGTAGAGTATGAAAATATAAGAACTTTTGAAAAAGGAACCGGTAAAAAATATTATCTGACACCAAGTTATGACCACCTAAATAGTTATTTTCATTTGATGGGTTGAATTTTTGAAATTAGATAAATTTACTAATCAACAAACACAGAAGATACCATATTATAGAGCATTAAAATAAAAGAACTCTTCAAAAAGGAATCGGTACAAAATATTATCTGAGCACCAAGTTATGACCACATGAATCGTTATTTTCATTTGATGGGTTGAATTTTGGCCATTAGATAAAGGTCTTAACCAGCAAACACACAAGGTACCATATTGTAGAGTAAGAAAATCTAAGAACTTTTGAAAAAGGAACCGGTAAAAAATATTATCTGAGCACCAAGTTATAACCACCTAAATAGTTATTTTCATTTGATAGGTTGAATTTTGGAAATTAAATAAATTAACTAATCAACAAATGTGGAAGATACCATATCATAGAGCATGAAAATAAAAGAACTCTTCAAAAAGGAATCGGTACAAAATATTGTCTGAGCACCAAGTTATGACCACCTGAATTGTTATTTTCATTTGATGGGTTGAATTTTGGAAATTAGATAAATTTACTAATCAACAAACACGGAAGATACCATACTATAGAGCATGAAAATAAAAGAACTCTTCAAAAAGGAATCGGTACAAAATATTATCTAAGCACCAAGTTATGACCATATGAATCGTTATTTTCATTTGATGGGTTGAATTTTGGCCATTCGATAAAGGTCTTAACCAGCAAACGCACAAGGTACCATATTGTAGAGTATGAAAATATAAGAACTTTTGAAAAGGGAACCGGTAAAAAATATTATCTGAGCACCAAGTTATGACTACCTAAATTGTTATTTTCATTTGATAGGTTGAATTTTGGAAATTAAATAAATTAACTAATCAACAAACAAGAAAGATACCATATCATAGAGCATGAAAATATATCAACTTTTCAAAAAGGAATCGGTACAAAATATTATCTGAGCACCAAGTTATGACCACCTGAATCGTTATTTTCATTTGATGGGTTGAATTTTGGCAATTAGATAAAGTTCTTAACCAGCAAACGCACAACATACCATATTGTAGAGTATGAAAATATAAGAACTTTTGTAAAAGGAACCGGTAAAAAAATATTATCTGAGCACCAAGTTATGACCACCTAAATAGTTATTTTCATTTTATAGGTTGAATTTTGGAAATTAAATAAATTAACTAATCAACAAACACGGAAGATACCATATCATATAGCATGAAAATAAAATAAATCTTCAAAAAGGAATCGGTACAAAATATTATCTGAGCACCAAGTTATGACCACCTGAATCGTTATTTTCATTTGATGGGTTGAATTGTGGAAATTAGATAAAGTTCTTAACCAGCAAATGTACAAGGTACCATATTGTAGAGTATGAAAATATAAGAACTTTTGAAAAAGGAACCGGTAAAAAATATTATCTGAGCACCAAGTTATGACCACCTAAATAGTTATTTTCATTTGATGGGTTGAATTTTGGAAATTAGATAAATTTACTAATCAACAAACACGGAAGATACCATATTATAGAGCATGAAAATAAAAGAACTCTTCAAAAAGGAATCAGTACAAAATATTATCTAAGCACCAAGTTATGACCACATGAATCGTTATTTTCATTTGATGGATTGAATTTTGGCCATTAGATAAAGGTCTTAACCAGCAAACGCACAAGGTACCATATTGTAGAGTATGAAAATATAAGAACTTTTGAAAAAAGAACCGGTAAAAAATATTATCTGAGCACCAAGTTATGACCACCTAAATAGTTATTTTCATTTGATAGGTTGAATTTTGGAAATTAAATAAATTAACTAATCAACAAATATGGAAGATACCATATCATAGAGCATGAAAATAAAAGAACTCTTCAAAAAGGAATCGGTACAAAATATTGTTTGAGCACCAAGTTATGACCACCTGAATTGTTATTTTCATTTGATGGGTTGAATTTTGGCAATTAGATGAAGTTCTTAACCAGCAAATGCTACCATATTGTAGAGTATGAAAATATAAGAAATTTTGAAAAAGGAACCGGTAAAAAATATTATCTGAGCACCAAGTTATGACCACATAAATAGTTATTTTCATTTAATGGGTTGAATTTTTTAAATTAGATAAACTTACTAATCAACAAACACGGAAGATACCATATTATAGAGCATGAAAATAAAAGAACTCTTCAAAAAGGAATCGGTACAAAATATTATCTAAGCACCAAGTTATGACCATATGAATCGTTATTTTCATTTGATGGGTTGAATTTTGGCCATTCGATAAAGGTCTTAACCAGCAAACGCACAAGGTACCATATTGTAGAGTATGAAAATATAAGAACTTTTGAAAAGGGAACCGGTAAAAAATATTATCTGAGCACTAAGTTATGACTACCTAAATTGTTATTTTCATTTGATAGGTTGAATTTTGGAAATTAAATAAATTAACTAATCAACAAACACGGAAGATACCATATCATAGAGCATGAAAATATATCAACTTTTCAAAAAGGAATCGGTACAAAATATTATCTGAGCACCAAGTTATGACCACCTGAATCGTTATTTTCAGTTGATGGGTTGAATTGTGTAAATTAGATAAAGTTCTTAACCAGCAAATGTACAAGGTACCATATTGTAGAGTATGAAAATATAAGAACTTTTGAAAAAGGAACCGGTAAAAAATATTATCTGAGCACCAAGTTATGACCACCTAAATAGTTATTTTCATTTGATGGGTTGAATTTTGGAAATTAGATAAATTTACTAATCAACAAACACGGAAGATACCACATTATAGAGCATGAAAATAAAAGAACTCTTCAAAAAGGAATCGGTACAAAATATTATCTAAGCACCAAGTTATGACCACATGAATCGTTATTTTCATTTGATGGGTTGAATTTTGGCCATTAGATAAAGGTCTTAACCAGCAAACGCACAAGGTACCATATTGTAGAGTATGAAAATATAAGAACTTTTGAAAAAAGAACCGGTAAAAAATATTATCTGAGCACCAAGTTATGACCACCTAAATAGTTATTTTCATTTGATAGGTTGAATTTTGGAAATTAAATAAATTAACTAATCAACAAATATGGAAGATACCATATCATAGAGCATGAAAATAAAAGAACTCTTCAAAAAGGAATCGGTACAAAATATTGTCTGAGCACCAAGTTATGACCACCTGAATTGTTATTTTCATTTGATGGGTTGAATTTTGGCAATTAGATGAAGTTCTTAACCAGCAAATGCTACCATATTGTAGAGTATGAAAATATAAGAAATTTTGAAAAAGGAACCGGTAAAAAATATTATCTGAGCACCAAGTTATGACCACATAAATAGTTATTTTCATTTAATGGGTTGAATTTTTTAAATTAGATAAACTTACTAATCAACAAACACGGAAGATACCATATTATAGAGCATGAAAATAAAAGAACTCTTCAAAAAGGAATCGGTACAAAATATTATCTAAGCACCAAGTTATGACCATATGAATCGTTATTTTCATTTGATGGGTTGAATTTTGGCCATTCGATAAAGGTCTTAACCAGCAAACGCACAAGGTACCATATTGTAGAGTATGAAAATATAAGAACTTTTGAAAAGGGAACCGGTAAAAAATATTATCTGAGCACCAAGTTATGACTACCTAAATTGTTATTTTCATTTGATAGGTTGAATTTTGGAAATTAAATAAATTAACTAATCAACAAACACGAAAGATACCATATCATAGAGCATGAAAATATATCAACTTTTCAAAAAGGAATCGGTACAAAATATTATCTGAGCACCAAGTTATGACCACCTGAATCGTTATTTTCATTTGATGGGTTGAATTGTGGAAATTAGATAAAGTTCTTAACTAGCAAATGTACAAGGTACCATATTGTAGAGTATGAAAATATAAGAACTTTTGAAAAAGGAACCGGTAAAAAATATTATCTGAGCACCAAGTTATGACCATCTAAATAGTTATTTTCATTTGATGGGTTGAATTTTTGAAATTAGATAAATTTACTAATCAACAAAGACGGAAGATACCATATTATAGAGCATGAAAATAAAAGAACTCTTCAAAAAGGAATCGGTACAAAATATTATCTGAGCACCAAGTTATGACCACATGAATCGTTATTTTCATTTGATGGGTTGAATTTTGGCCATTAGATAAAGGTCTTAACCAGCAAACACACAAGGTACCATATTGTAGAGTATGAAAATATAAGAACTTTTGAAAAGGGAACCGGTAAAAAATATTATCTGAGCACCAAGTTATGACTACCTAAATTGTAGAGTATGAAAATATAAGAACTTTTGAAAAAGGAACCGGTAAAAAATATTATCTGGGCACCAAGTTATGACCACCTAAATAGTTATTTTCATTTGATGGGTTGAATATTTGAAATTAGATAAATTTACTAATCAACAAACACGGAAGATACCATATTATAGAGCATGAAAATAAAAGAACTCTTCAAAAAGGAATCGGTACAAAATATTATCTGAGCACCAAGTTATGGGCACCTGAATTGTTATTTTCATTTGATGGGTTGAATTTTGGCAATTAGATGAAGTTCTTAACCAGCAAATGCTACCATATTGTAGAGTATGAAAATATAAGAAATTTTGAAAAAGGAACCGGTAAAAAATATTATCTGAGCACCAAGTTATGACCACATAAATAGTTATTTTCATTTAATGGGTTGAATTTTTTAAATTAGATAAACTTACTAATCAACAAACACGGAAGATACCATATTATAGAGCATGAAAATAAAAGAACTCTTCAAAAAGGAATCGGTACAAAATATTATCTAAGCACCAAGTTATGACCATATGAATCGTTATTTTCATTTGATGGGTTGAATTTTGGCCATTTGATAAAGGTCTTAACCAGCAAACGCACAAGGTACCATATTGTAGAGTATGAAAATATAAGAACTTTTGTAAAGGGAACCGGTAAAAAATATTATCTGAGCACCAAGTTATGACTACCTAAATTGTTATTTTCATTTGATAGGTTGAATTTTGGAAATTAAATAAATTAACTAATCAACAAACATGGAAGATACCATATCATAGAGCATGAAAATATATCAACTTTTCAAAAAGGAATCGGTACAAAATATTATCTGAGCACCAAGTTATGACCACCTGAATCGTTATTTTCATTTGATGGGTTGAATTTTGGCAATTAGATAAAGTTCTTAACCAGGAAACGCACAAGATACCATATTGTAGAGTATGAAAATATAAGAACTTTTGTAAAAGGAACCGGTAAAAAAATATTATCTGAGCACCAAGTTATGACCACCTAAATAGTTATTTTCATTTTATAGGTTGAATTTTGGAAATTAAATAAATTAACTAATCAACAAACACGGAAGATACCATATCATAGAGCATGAAAATAAAAGAAATCTTCAAAAAGGAATCGGTACAAAATATTATCTGAGCATCAAGTTATGACCACCTAAATTGTTATTTTCATTTGATGGGTTGAATTTTGGCAATTAGATAAAGTTCTTAACCAGCAAAGGCACAAGGTACCATATTGTAGAGTTTGAAAATATAAGAACTTTTGAAAAAGGAACCGGTAAAAAATATTATCTGGGCACCAAGTTATGACCACCTAAATAGTTATTTTCATTTGATGGGTTGAATATTTGAAATTAGATAAATTTACTAATCAACAAACACGGAAGATACCATATTATAGAGCATGAAAATAAAAGAACTCTTCAAAAAGGAATCGGTACAAAATATTATCTGAGCACCAAGTTATGACCACATGAATCGTTATTTTCATTTGATGGGTTGAATTTTGGCCATTAGATAAAGGTCTTAACCAGCAAACGCATATGGTACCATCTTGTAGATTATGAAAATATAAGAACTTTTGAAAAAGGAACCGGTAAAAAATATTATCTGAGCACCAAGTTATGACCACCTAAATAGTTATTTTCATTTGATAGGTTGAATTTTGGAAATTAAATAAATTAACTAATCAACAAACACGAAAGATACCATATCATAGAGCATGAAAATATATCAACTTTTCAAAAAGGAATCGGTACAAAATATTATCTGAGCACCAAGTTATGACCACCTGAATCGTTATTTTCATTTGATGGGTTGAATTGTGGAAATTAGATAAAGTTCTTAACCAGCAAACGCACAAGGTACCATATTGTAGAGTATGAAAATATAAGAACTTTTGAAAAAGAAACCGGTAAAAAATATTATCTGAGCACCAAGTTATGACCACCTAAATAGTTATTTTCATTTGATAAGTTTAATTTTGGAAATTAAATAAATTAACTAATCAACAAACACGAAAGATACCATATCATAGAGCATGAAAATAAAAGAACTCTTCAAAAAGGAATCGGTACAAAATATTATCTGAGCACCATGTTATGACCACCTGAATCGTTATTTTCATTTGATGGGTTGAATTGTGGAAATTAGATAAAGTTCTTAACCAGCAAACGCACAAGGTACCATATTGTAGAGTATGAAAATATAAGAACTTTTGAAAAAGGAACCGGTAAAAAATATTATCTGAGCACCAAGTTATGACCACCTAAATAGTTATTTTCATTTGATGGGTTGAATTTTGGAAATTAGATAAATTTACTAATCAACAAACACGGAAGATACCATATTATAGAGCATGAAAATAAAAGAACTCTTCAAAAAGGAATCGGTACAAAATATTATCTAAGCACCAAGTTATGACCACATGAATCGTTATTTTCATTTGATGGGTTGAATTTTGGCCATTAGATAAAGGTCTTAACCAGCAAACGCACAAGGTACCATATTGTAGAGTATGAAAATATAAGAACTTTTGAAAAAGGAACCGGTAAAAAAATATTATCTGAGCACCAAGTTATGACCACCTGAATAGTTATTTTCATTTTATAGGTTGAATTTTGGAAATTAAATAAATTAACTAATCAACAAACACGAAAGATACCATATCATAGAGCATGAAAATATATCAACTTTTCAAAAAG
Organism: Rubia yunnanensis; assembly: GCA_037428765.1. Classification (NCBI taxonomy): domain Eukaryota; kingdom Viridiplantae; phylum Streptophyta; class Magnoliopsida; order Gentianales; family Rubiaceae; genus Rubia; species Rubia yunnanensis. The sequence goes on along the minus strand of CM075064.1, from coordinate 52,944,313 downwards.
GAATCGGTACAAAATATTATCTGAGCACCATGTTATGACCACCTGAATCGTTATTTTCATTTGATGGGTTGAATTTTGGCAATTAGATAAAGTTCTTAACCAGGAAACGCACAAGATACCATATTGTTGAGTATGAAAATATAAGAACTTTTGTAAAAGGAACCGGTAAAAAAATATTATCTGAGCACCAAGTTATGACCACCTAAATAGTTATTTTCATTTTATAGGTTGAATTTTGGAAATTAAATAAATTAACTAATCAACAAACACGGAAGATACCATATCATAGAGCATGAAAATAAAATAAATCTTCAAAAAGGAATCGGTACAAAATATTATCTGAGCACCAAGTTATGACCACCTGAATTGTTATTTTTATTTGATGGGTTGAATTTTGGCAATTAGATAAAGTTCTTAACCAGCAAAGGCACAAGGTACCATATTGTAGAGTTTGAAAATATAAGAACTTTTGAAAAAGGAACCGGTAAAAAATATTATCTGAGTACCAAGTTATGACCACCTAAATAGTTATTTTCATTTGATGGGTTGAATTTTGGAAATTAGATAAATTTACTAATCAACAAACACGGAAGATACCATATTATAGAGCATGAAAATAAAAGAACTCTTCAAAAAGGAATCGGTACAAAATATTATCTAAGCACCAAGTTATGACCACATGAATCGTTATTTTCATTTGATGGATTGAATTTTGGCCATTAGATAAAGGTCTTAACCAGCAAACGCACAAGGTACCATATTGTAGAGTATGAAAATATAAGAACTTTTGAAAAAAGAACCGGTAAAAAATATTATCTGAGCACCAAGTTATGACCACCTAAATAGTTATTTTCATTTGATAGGTTGAATTTTGGACATTAAATAGATTAACTAATCAACAAACACGAAAGATACCATATCATAGAGCATGAAAATATATCAACTTTTCAAAAAGGAATCGGTACAAAATATTATCTGAGCACTAAGTTATGCCCATCTGAATCGTTATTTTCATTTGATGGGTTGAATTTTGGCAATTAGATAAAGTTCTTAACCAGCAAACGCACAAGATACCATATTGTAGAGTATGAAAATATAAGAACTTTTGAAAAAGGAACCGGTAAAAAATATTATCTGAGCACCAAGTTATGACCACCTGAATAGTTATTTTCATTTTATAGGTTGAATTTTGGAAATTAAATAAATTAACTAATCAACAAACACGGAAGATACCATATCATAGAGCATGAAAATAAAAGAAATCTTCAAAAAGGAATCGGTACAAAATATTATCTGAGCACCAAGTTATGACCACCTGAATTGTTATTTTCATTTGATGGGTTGAATTTTGGCAATTAGATAAAGTTCTTAACCAGCAAAGCACAAGGTACCATATTGTAGAGTTTGAAAATATGAGAACTTTTGAAAAAGGAACTGGTAAAAAATATTATCTGGGCACCAAGTTATGACCACCTAAATAGTTATTTTCATTTGATGGGTTGAATATTTGAAATTAGATAAATTTACTAATCAACAAACACGGAAGATACCATATTATAGAGCATGAAAATAAAAGAACTCTTCAAAAGGGAATAGGTTCAAAATATTATCTGAGCACCAAGTTATGACCACATGAATCGTTATTTTCATTTGATGGGTTGAATTTTGGCCATTAGATAAAGGTCTTAACCAGCAAACGCACAAGGTACCATATTGTAGAGTAAGAAAATCTAAGAACTTTTGAAAAAGGAACCGGTAAAAAATATTATCTGAGCACCAAGTTATGACCACCTGAATAGTTATTTTCATTTGATAGGTTGAATTTTGGAAATTAAATAAATTAACTAATCAACAAACACGGAAGATACCATATCATAGAGTATGAAAATAAAAGAACTTTTCAAAAAGGAATCGGTTCAAAATAATATCTGAGCACTAAGTTATGACCACCTGAATTGTTATTTTCATTTGATGGGTTGAATTTTGGCAATTAGATAAAGTTCTTAACCAGCAAATGCACAAGGTACCATATTGTAGAGTATGAAAATATAAGAACTTTTGAAAAAGGAACCGGTAAAAAATATTATCTGAGTACCAAGTTATGACCACCTAAATAGTTATTTTCATTTGATGGGTTGAATATTTGAAATTAGATAAATTTACTAATCAACAAACACGGAAGATACCATATCATAGAGCATGAAAATAAAATAAATCTTCAAAAAGGAATCGGTACAAAATATTATCTGAGCACCAAGTTATGACCACCTGAATTGTTATTTTTATTTGATGGGTTGAATTTTGGCAATTAGATAAAGTTCTTAACCAGCAAAGGCACAAGGTACCATATTGTAGAGTTTGAAAATATAAGAACTTTTGAAAAAGGAACCGGTAAAAAATATTATCTGAGTACCAAGTTATGACCACCTAAATAGTTATTTTCATTTGATGGGTTGAATTTTGGAAATTAGATAAATTTACTAATCAACAAACACGGAAGATACCATATTATAGAGCATGAAAATAAAAGAACTCTTCAAAAAGGAATCGGTACAAAATATTATCTAAGCACCAAGTTATGACCACATGAATCGTTATTTTCATTTGATGGATTGAATTTTGGCCATTAGATAAAGGTCTTAACCAGCAAACGCACAAGGTACCATATTGTAGAGTATGAAAATATAAGAACTTTTGAAAAAAGAACCGGTAACAAATATTATCTGAGCACCAAGTTATGACCACCTAAATAGTTATTTTCATTTGATAGGTTGAATTTTGGACATTAAATAGATTAACTAATCAACAAACACGAAAGATACCATATCATAGAGCATGAAAATATATCAACTTTTCAAAAAGGAATCGGTACAAAATATTATCTGAGCACTAAGTTATGCCCACCTGAATCGTTATTTTCATTTGATGGGTTGAATTTTGGCAATTAGATAAAGTTCTTAACCAGCAAACGCACAAGATACCATATTGTAGAGTATGAAAATATAAGAACTTTTGAAAAAGGAACCGGTAAAAAATATTATCTGAGCACCAAGTTATGACCACCTGAATAGTTATTTTCATTTTATAGGTTGAATTTTGGAAATTAAATAAATTAACTAATCAACAAACACGGAAGATACCATATCATAGAGCATGAAAATAAAAGAAATCTTCAAAAAGGAATCGGTACAAAATATTATCTGAGCACCAAGTTATGACCACCTGAATTGTTATTTTCATTTGATGGGTTGAATTTTGGCAATTAGATAAAGTTCTTAACCAGCAAAGGCACAAGGTACCATATTGTAGAGTTTGAAAATATAAGAAATTTTGAAAAAGGAACTGGTAAAAAATATTATCTGGGCACCAAGTTATGACCACCTAAATAGTTATTTTCATTTGATGGGTTGAATATTTGAAATTAGATAAATTTACTAATCAACAAACACGGAAGATACCATATTATAGAGCATGAAAATAAAAGAACTCTTCAAAAGGGAATAGGTTCAAAATATTATCTGAGCACCAAGTTATGACCACATGAATCGTTATTTTCATTTGATGGGTTGAATTTTGGCCATTAGATAAAGGTCTTAACCAGCAAACGCACAAGGTACCATATTGTAGAGTAAGAAAATCTAAGAACTTTTGAAAAAGGAACCGGTAAAAAATATTATCTGAGCACCAAGTTATGACCACCTGAATAGTTATTTTCATTTGATAGGTTGAATTTTGGAAATTAAATAAATTAACTAATCAACAAACACGGAAGATACCATATCATAGAGTATGAAAATAAAAGAACTTTTCAAAAAGGAATCGGTTCAAAATAATATCTGAGCACTAAGTTATGACCACCTGAATTGTTATTTTCATTTGATGGGTTGAATTTTGGCAATTAGATAAAGTTCTTAACCAGCAAATGCACAAGGTACCATATTGTAGAGTATGAAAATATAAGAACTTTTGAAAAAGGAACCGGTAAAAAATATTATCTGAGTACCAAGTTATGACCACCTAAATAGTTATTTTCATTTGATGGGTTGAATATTTGAAATTAGATAAATTTACTAATCAACAAACACGGAAGATACCATATTATAGAGCATGAAAATAAAAGAACTCTTCAAAAGGGAATAGGTTCAAAATATTATCTGAGCACCAAGTTATGACCACATGAATCGTTATTTTCATTTGATGGGTTGAATTTTGGCCATTAGATAAAGGTCTTAACCAGCAAACGCACAAGGTACCATATTGTAGAGTAAGAAAATCTAAGAACTTTTGAAAAAGGAACCGGTAAAAAATATTATCTGAGCACAAGTTATGACCACCTGAATAGTTATTTTCATTTGATAGGTTGAATTTTGGAAATTAAATAAATTAACTAATCAACAAACACGGAAGATACCATATCATAGAGTATGAAAATAAAAGAACTTTTCAAAAAGGAATCGGTTCAAAATAATATCTGAGCACTAAGTTATGACCACCTGAATTGTTATTTTCATTTGATGGGTTGAATTTTGGCAATTAGATAAAGTTCTTAACCAGCAAATGCACAAGGTACCATATTGTAGAGTATGAAAATATAAGAACTTTTGAAAAAGGAACCGGTAAAAAATATTATCTGAGTACCAAGTTATGACCACCTAAATAGTTATTTTCATTTGATGTGTTGAATTTTTGAAATTAGATAAATTTACTAATCAACAAACACGGAAGATACCATATTATAGAGCATGAAAATAAAAGAACTCTTCAAAAAGGAATCGGTTCAAAATATTATCTAAGCACCAAGTTATGACCACATGAATCGTTATTTTCATTTGATGGATTGAATTTTGGCCATTAGATAAAGGTCTTAACCAGCAAACGCACATGGTACCATATTGTAGAGTATGAAAATATAAGAACTTTTGAAAAACGAACCGGTAAAAAATATTATCCGAGCACCAAGTTATGACCACCTAAATAGTTATTTTCATTTAATAGGTTGAATTTTGGAAATTAAATAAATTAACTAATCAACAAACACGAAAGATACCATATCATAGAGCATGAAAATATATCAACTTTTCAAAAAGGAATCGGTACAAAATATTATCTGAGCACCAAGTTATGACCAACTGAATCGTTATTTTCATTTGATGGGTTGAATTGTGGAAATTAGATAAAGTTCTTAACCAGCAAATGTACAAGGTACCATATTGTAGAGTATGAAAATATAAGAACTTTTGAAAAAGGAACCGGTAAAAAATATTATCTGAGCACCAAGTTATGACCACCTAAATAGTTATTTTCATTTGATGGGTTGAATTTTGGAAATTAGATAAATTTACTAATCAACAAACACGGAAGATACCATATTATAGAGCATGAAAATAAAAGAACTCTTCAAAAAGGAATCAGTACAAAATATTATCTAAGCACCAAGTTATGACCACATGAATCGTTATTTTCATTTGATGGATTGAATTTTGGCCATTAGATAAAGGTCTTAACCAGCAAACGCACAAGGTACCATATTGTAGAGTATGAAAATATAAGAACTTTTGAAAAAAGAACCGGTAAAAAATATTATCTGAGCACCAAGTTATGACCACCTAAATAGTTATTTTCATTTGATAGGTTGAATTTTGGAAATTAAATAAATTAACTAATCAACAAATATGGAAGATACCATATCATAGAGCATGAAAATAAAAGAACTCTTCAAAAAGGAATCGGTACAAAATATTGTTTGAGCACCAAGTTATGACCACCTGAATTGTTATTTTCATTTGATGGGTTGAATTTTGGCAATTAGATGAAGTTCTTAACCAGCAAATGCTACCATATTGTAGAGTATGAAAATATAAGAAATTTTGAAAAAAGAACCGGTAAAAAATATTATCTGAGCACCAAGTTATGACCACATAAATAGTTATTTTCATTTAATGGGTTGAATTTTTTAAATTAGATAAACTTACTAATCAACAAACACGGAAGATACCATATTATAGAGCATGAAAATAAAAGAACTCTTCAAAAAGGAATCGGTACAAAATATTATCTAAGCACCAAGTTATGACCATATGAATCGTTATTTTCATTTGATGGGTTGAATTTTGGCCATTCGATAAAGGTCTTAACCAGCAAACGCACAAGGTACCATATTGTAGAGTATGAAAATATAAGAACTTTTGAAAAGGGAACCGGTAAAAAATATTATCTGAGCACCAAGTTATGACTACCTAAATTGTTATTTTCATTTGATAGGTTGAATTTTGGAAATTAAATAAATTAACTAATCAACAAACATGGAAGATACCATATCATAGAGCATGAAAATATATCAACTTTTCAAAAAGGAATCGGTACAAAATATTATCTGAGCACCAAGTTATGACCACCTGAATCGTTATTTTCATTTGATGGGTTGAATTGTGTAAATTAGATAAAGTTCTTAACCAGCAAATGTACAAGGTACCATATTGTAGAGTATGAAAATATAAGAACTTTTGAAAAAGGAACCGGTAAAAAATATTATCTGAGCACCAAGTTATGACCACCTAAATAGTTATTTTCATTTGATGGGTTGAATTTTTGAAATTAGATAAATTTACTAATCAACAAACACAGAAGATACCATATTATAGAGCATTAAAATAAAAGAACTCTTCAAAAAGGAATCGGTACAAAATATTATCTGAGCACCAAGTTATGACCACATGAATCGTTATTTTCATTTGATGGGTTGAATTTTGGCCATTAGATAAAGGTCTTAACCAGCAAACACACAAGGTACCATATTGTAGAGTAAGAAAATCTAAGAACTTTTGAAAAAGGAACCGGTAAAAAATATTATCTGAGAACCAAGTTATGACCACCTAAATAGTTATTTTCATTTGATAGGTTGAATTTTGGAAATTAAATAAATTAACTAATCAACAAATGTGGAAGATACCATATCATAGAGCATGAAAATAAAAGAACTCTTCAAAAAGGAATCGGTACAAAATATTATCTGAGCACCAAGTTATGACCACCTGAATTGTTATTTTCATTTGATGGGTTGAATTTTGGAAATTAGATAAATTTACTAATCAACAAACACGGAAGATACCATATTATAGAGCATGAAAATAAAAGAACTCTTCAAAAAGGAATCGGTACAAAATATTATCTAAGCACCAAGTTATGACCATATGAATCGTTATTTTCATTTGATGGGTTGAATTTTGGCCATTCGATAAAGGTCTTAACCAGCAAACGCACAAGGTACCATATTGTAGAGTAAGAAAATCTAAAAACTTTTGAAAAAGGAACCGGTAAAAAATATTATCTGAGCACCAAGTTATGACCACCTGAATAGTTATTTTCATTTGATAGGTTGAATTTTGGAAATTAAATAAATTAACTAATCAACAAACACGGAAGATACCATATCATAGAGTATGAAAATAAAAGAACTTTTCAAAAAGGAATCGGTTCAAAATAATATCTGAGCACTAAGTTATGACCACCTGAATTGTTATTTTCATTTGATGGGTTGAATTTTGGCAATTAGATAAAGTTCTTAACCAGCAAATGCACAAGGTACCATATTGTAGAGTATGAAAATATAAGAACTTTTGAAAAAGGAACCGGTAAAAAATATTATCTGAGTACCAAGTTATGACCACCTAAATAGTTATTTTCATTTGATGGGTTGAATATTTGAAATTAGATAAATTTACTAATCAACAAACACGGAACATACCATATTATAGAGCATGAAAATAAAAGAACTCTTCAAAAGGGAATAGGTTCAAAATATTATCTGAGCACCAAGTTATGACCACATGAATCGTTATTTTCATTTGATGGGTTGAATTTTGGCCATTAGATAAAGGTCTTAACCAGCAAACGCACAAGGTACCATATTGTAGAGTAAGAAAATCTAAGAACTTTTGAAAAAGGAACCGGTAAAAAATATTATCTGAGCACCAAGTTATGACCACCTGAATAGTTATTTTCATTTGATAGGTTGAATTTTGGAAATTAAATAAATTAACTAATCAACAAACACGGAAGATACCATATCATAGAGTATGAAAATAAAAGAACTTTTCAAAAAGGAATCGGTTCAAAATAATATCTGAGCACTAAGTTATGACCACCTGAATTGTTATTTTCATTTGATGGGTTGAATTTTGGCAATGAGATAAAGTTCTTAACCAGCAAATGCACAAGGTACCATATTGTAGAGTATGAAAATATAAGAACTTTTGAAAAAGGAACCGGTAAAAAATATTATCTGAGTACCAAGTTATGACCACCTAAATAGTTATTTTCATTTGATGTGTTGAATTTTTGAAATTAGATAAATTTACTAATCAACAAACACGGAAGATACCATATTATAGAGCATGAAAATAAAAGTACTCTTCAAAAAGGAATCGGTTCAAAATATTATCTAAGCACCAAGTTATGACCACATGAATCGTTATTTTCATTTGATGGATTGAATTTTTGCCATTAGATAAAGGTCTTAACCAGCAAACGCACATGGTACCATATTGTAGAGTATGAAAATATAAGAACTTTTGAAAAAGGAACCGGTAAAAAATATTATCCGAGCACCAAGTTATGACCACCTAAATAGTTATTTTCATTTAATAGGTTGAATTTTGGAAATTAAATAAATTAACTAATCAACAAACACGAAAGATACCATATCATAGAGCATGAAAATATATCAACTTTTCAAAAAGGAATCGGTACAAAATATTATCTGAGCACCAAGTTATGACCAACTGAATCGTTATTTTCATTTGATGGGTTGAATTGTGGAAATTAGATAAAGTTCTTAACCAGCAAATGTACAAGGTACCATATTGTAGAGTATGAAAATATAAGAACTTTTGAAAAAGGAACCGGTAAAAAATATTATCTGAGCACCAAGTTATGACCACCTAAATAGTTATTTTCATTTGATGGGTTGAATTTTGGAAATTAGATAAATTTACTAATCAACAAACACGGAAGATACCATATTATAGAGCATGAAAATAAAAGAACTCTTCAAAAAGGAATCAGTACAAAATATTATCTAAGCACCAAGTTATGACCACATGAATCGTTATTTTCATTTGATGGATTGAATTTTGGCCATTAGATAAAGGTCTTAACCAGCAAACGCACAAGGTACCATATTGTAGAGTATGAAAATATAAGAACTTTTGAAAAAAGAACCGGTAAAAAATATTATCTGAGCACCAAGTTATGACCACCTAAATAGTTATTTTCATTTGATAGGTTGAATTTTGGAAATTAAATAAATTAACTAATCAACAAATATGGAAGATACCATATCATAGAGCATGAAAATAAAAGAACTCTTCAAAAAGGAATCGGTACAAAATATTGTTTGAGCACCAAGTTATGACCACCTGAATTGTTATTTTCATTTGATGGGTTGAATTTTGGCAATTAGATGAAGTTCTTAACCAGCAAATGCTACCATATTGTAGAGTATGAAAATATAAGAAATTTTGAAAAAGGAACCGGTAAAAAATATTATCTGAGCACCAAGTTATGACCACATAAATAGTTATTTTCATTTAATGGGTTGAATTTTTTAAATTAGATAAACTTACTAATCAACAAACACGGAAGATACCATATTATAGAGCATGAAAATAAAAGAACTCTTCAAAAAGGAATCGGTACAAAATATTATCTAAGCACCAAGTTATGACCATATGAATCGTTATTTTCATTTGATGGGTTGAATTTTGGCTATTCGATAAAGGTCTTAACCAGCAAACGCACAAGGTACCATATTGTAGAGTATGAAAATATAAGAACTTTTGAAAAGGGAACCGGTAAAAAATATTATCTGAGCACCAAGTTATGACTACCTAAATTGTTATTTTCATTTGATAGGTTGAATTTTGGAAATTAAATAAATTAACTAATCAACAAACATGGAAGATACCATATCATAGAGCATGAAAATATATCAACTTTTCAAAAAGGAATCGGTACAAAATATTATCTGAGCACCAAGTTATGACCACCTGAATCGTTATTTTCATTTGATGGGTTGAATTGTGTAAATTAGATAAAGTTCTTAACCAGCAAATGTACATGGTACCATATTGTAGAGTATGAAAATATAAGAACTTTTGAAAAAGTAACCGGTAAAAAATATTATCTGAGCACCAAGTTATGACCACCTAAATAGTTATTTTCATTTGATGGGTTGAATTTTTGAAATTAGATAAATTTACTAATCAACAAACACAGAAGATACCATATTATAGAGCATTAAAATAAAAGAACTCTTCAAAAAGGAATCGGTACAAAATATTATCTGAGCACCAAGTTATGACCACATGAATCGTTATTTTCATTTGATGGGTTGAATTTTGGCCATTAGATAAAGGTCTTAACCAGCAAACACACAAGGTACCATATTGTAGAGTAAGAAAATCTAAGAACTTTTGAAAAAGGAACCGGTAAAAAATATTATCTGAGCACCAAGTTATGACCACCTAAATAGTTATTTTCATTTGATAGGTTGAATTTTGGAAATTAAATAAATTAACTAATCAACAAATGTGGAAGATACCATATCATAGAGCATGAAAATAAAAGAACTCTTCAAAAAGGAATCGGTACAAAATATTATCTGAGCACCAAGTTATGACCACCTGAATTGTTATTTTCATTTGATGGGTTGAATTTTGGAAATTAGATAAATTTACTAATCAACAACACGGAAGATACCATATTATAGAGCATGAAAATAAAAGAACTCTTCAAAAAGGAATCGGTACAAAATATTATCTAAGCACCAAGTTATGACCATATGAATCGTTATTTTCATTTGATGGGTTGAATTTTGGCCATTCGATAAAGGTCTTAACCAGCAAACGCACAAGGTACCATATTGTAGAGTATGAAAATATAAGAACTTTTGAAAAGGGAACCGGTAAAAAATATTATCTGAGCACCAAGTTATGACTACCTAAATTGTTATTTTCATTTGATAGGTTGAATTTTGGAAATTAAATAAATTAACTAATCAACAAACACGAAAGATACCATATCATAGAGCATGAAAATATATCAACTTTTCAAAAAGGAATCGGTACAAAATATTATCTGAGCACCAAGTTATGACCACCTGAATCGTTATTTTCATTTGATGGGTTGAATTGTGGAAATTAGATAAAGTTCTTAACCAGCAAATGTACAAGGTACCATATTGTAGAGTATGAAAATATAAGAACTTTTGAAAAAGGAACCGGTAAAAAATATTATCTGAGCACCAAGTTATGACCACCTAAATAGTTATTTTCATTTGATGGGTTGAATTTTTGAAATTAGATAAATTTACTAATCAACAAACACGGAAGATACCATATTATAGAGCATGAAAATAAAAGAACTCTTCAAAAAGGAATCGGTACAAAATATTATCTGAGCACCAAGTTATGACCACATGAATCGTTATTTTCATTTGATGGGTTGAATTTTGGCCATAAGATAAAGGTCTTAACCAGCAAACACACAAGGTACCATATTGTAGAGTAAGAAAATCTAAGAACTTTTGAAAAAGGAACCGGTAAAAAATATTATCTGAGCACCAAGTTATGACCACATAAATAGTTATTTTCATTTAATGGGTTGAATTTTTTAAATTAGATAAACTTACTAATCAACAAACACGGAAGATACCATATTATAGAGCATGAAAATAAAAGAACTCTTCAAAAAGGAATCGGTACAAAATATTATCTAAGCACCAAGTTATGACCATATGAATCGTTATTTTCATTTGATGGGTTGAATTTTGGCCATTCGATAAAGGTCTTAACCAGCAAACGCACAAGGTACCATATTGTAGAGTATGAAAATATAAGAACTTTTGAAAAGGGAACCGGTAAAAAATATTATCTGAGCACCAAGTTATGACTACCTAAATTGTTATTTTCATTTGATAGGTTGAATTTTGGAAATTAAATAAATTAACTAATCAACCAACATGGAAGATACCATATCATAGAGCATGAAAATAAATCAACTTTTCAAAAAGGAATCGGTACAAAATATTATCTGAGCACCAAGTTATGACCACATGAATCGTTATTTTCATTTGTTGGGTTGAATTTTGGCCATTAGATAAAGGTCTTAACCAGCAAACACACAAGGTACCATATTGTAGAGTAAGAAAATCTAAGAACTTTTGAAAAAGGAACCGGTAGAAAAATATTATCTGAGCACCAAGTTATGACCACCTAAATAGTTATTTTCATTTTATAGGTTGAATTTTGGAAAATAAATAAATTAACTAATCAACAAACACGGAAGATACCATATCATAGAGCATGAAAATAAAAGAAATCTTCAAAAAGGAATCGGTACAAAATATTATCTGAGCACCAAGTTATGACCACCTGAATTGTTATTTTCATTTGATGGGTTGAATTTTGGCAATTAGATAAAGTTCTTAACCAGCAAAGGCACAAGGTACCATATTGTAGAGTTTGAAAATATAAGAACTTTTGAAAAAGGAACCGGTAAAAAATATTATCTGGGCACCAAGTTATGACCACCTAAATAGTTATTTTCATTTGATGGGTTGAATATTTGAAATTAGATAAATTTACTAATCAACAAACACGGAAGATACCATATTATAGAGCATGAAAATAAAAGAACTCTTCAAAAAGGAATCGGTACAAAATATTATCTGAGCACCAAGTTATGACCACATGAATCGTTATTTTCATTTGATGGGTTGAATTTTGGCCATTAGATAAAGGTCTTAACCAGCAAACACACAAGGTACCATATTGTAGAGTAAGAAAATCTAAGAACTTTTGAAAAAGGAACCGGTAAAAAATATTATCTGAGCACCAAGTTATGACCACCTAAATAGTTATTTTCATTTGATAGGTTGAATTTTGGAAATTAAATAAATTAACTAATCAACAAATGTGGAAGATACCATATCATAGAGCATGAAAATAAAAGAACTCTTCAAAAAGGAATCGGTACAAAATATTATCTGAGCACCAAGTTATGACCACCTGAATTGTTATTTTCATTTGATGGGTTGAATTTTGGAAATTAGATAAATTTACTAATCAACAAACACGGAAGATACCATATTATAGAGCATGAAAATAAAAGAACTCTTCAAAAAGGAATCGGTACAAAATATTATCTAAGCACCAAGTTATGACCATATGAATCGTTATTTTCATTTGATGGGTTGAATTTTGGCCATTCGATAAAGGTCTTAACCAGCAAACGCACAAGGTACCATATTGTAGAGTATGAAAATATAAGAACTTTTGAGAAGGGAACCGGTAAAAAATATTATCTGAGCACCAAGTTATGACTACCTAAATTGTTATTTTCATTTGATAGGTTGAATTTTGGAAATTAAATAAATTAACTAATCAACAAACACGAAAGATACCATATCATAGAGCATGAAAATATATCAACTTTTCAAAAAGGAATCGGTACAAAATATTATCTGAGCACCAAGTTATGACCACCTGAATCGTTATTTTCATTTGATGGGTTGAATTGTGGAAATTAGATAAAGTTCTTAACCAGCAAATGTACAAGGTACCATATTGTAGAGTATGAAAATATAAGAACTTTTGAAAAAGGAACCGGTAAAAAATATTATCTGAGCACCAAGTTATGACCACCTAAATAGTTATTTTCATTTGATGGGTTGAATTTTTGAAATTAGATAAATTTACTAATCAACAAACACGGAAGATACCATATTATAGAGCATGAAAATAAAAGAACTCTTCAAAAAGGAATCGGTACAAAATATTATCTGAGCACCAAGTTATGACCACATGAATCGTTATTTTCATTTGATGGGTTGAATTTTGGCCATTAGATAAAGGTCTTAACCAGCAAACACACAAGGTACCATATTGTAGAGTAAGAAAATCTAAGAACTTTTGAAAAAGGAACCGGTAAAAAATATTATCTGAGCACCAAGTTATGACCACATAAATAGTTATTTTCATTTAATGGGTTGAATTTTTTAAATTAGATAAACTTACTAATCAACAAACACGGAAGATACCATATTATAGAGCATGAAAATAAAAGAACTCTTCAAAAAGGAATCGGTACAAAATATTATCTAAGCACCAAGTTATGACCATATGAATCGTTATTTTCATTTGATGGGTTGAATTTTGGCCATTCGATAAAGGTCTTAACCAGCAAACGCACAAGGTACCATATTGTAGAGTATGAAAATATAAGAACTTTTGAAAAGGGAACCGGTAAAAAATATTATCTGAGCACCAAGTTATGACTACCTAAATTGTTATTTTCATTTGATAGGTTGAATTTTGGAAATTAAATAAATTAACTAATCAACCAACATGGAAGATACCATATCATAGAGCATGAAAATAAATCAACTTTTCAAAAAGGAATCGGTACAAAATATTATCTGAGCACCAAGTTATGACCACATGAATCGTTATTTTCATTTGTTGGGTTGAATTTTGGCCATTAGATAAAGGTCTTAACCAGCAAACACACAAGGTACCATATTGTAGAGTAAGAAAATCTAAGAACTTTTGAAAAAGGAACCGGTAAAAAAATATTATCTGAGCACCAAGTTATGACCACCTAAATAGTTATTTTCATTTTATAGGTTGAATTTTGGAAAATAAATAAATTAACTAATCAACAAACACGGAAGATACCATATCATAGAGCATGAAAATAAAAGAAATCTTCAAAAAGGAATCGGTACAAAATATTATCTGAGCACCAAGTTATGACCACCTGAATTGTTATTTTCATTTGATGGGTTGAATTTTGGCAATTAGATAAAGTTCTTAACCAGCAAAGGCACAAGGTACCATATTGTAGAGTTTGAAAATATAAGAACTTTTGAAAAAGGAACCGGTAAAAAATATTATCTGGGCACCAAGTTATGACCACCTAAATAGTTATTTTCATTTGATGGGTTGAATATTTGAAATTAGATAAATTTACTAATCAACAAACACGGAAGATACCATATTATAGAGCATGAAAATAAAAGAACTCTTCAAAAAGGAATCGGTACAAAATATTATCTGAGCACCAAGTTATGACCACATGAATCGTTATTTTCATTTGATGGGTTGAATTTTGGCCATTAGATAAAGGTCTTAACCAGCAAACACACAAGGTACCATATTGTAGAGTAAGAAAATCTAAGAACTTTTGAAAAAGGAACCGGTAAAAAATATTATCTGAGCACCAAGTTATGACCACCTAAATAGTTATTTTCATTTGATAGGTTGAATTTTGGAAATTAAATAAATTAACTAATCAACAAATGTGGAAGATACCATATCATAGAGCATGAAAATAAAAGAACTCTTCAAAAAGGAATCGGTACAAAATATTATCTGAGCACCAAGTTATGACCACCTGAATTGTTATTTTCATTTGATGGGTTGAATTTTGGAAATTAGATAAATTTACTAATCAACAAACACGGAAGATACCATATTATAGAGCATGAAAATAAAAGAACTCTTCAAAAAGGAATCGGTACAAAATATTATCTAAGCACCAAGTTATGACCATATGAATCGTTATTTTCATTTGATGGGTTGAATTTTGGCCATTCGATAAAGGTCTTAACCAGCAAACGCACAAGGTACCATATTGTAGAGTATGAAAATATAAGAACTTTTGAGAAGGGAACCGGTAAAAAATATTATCTGAGCACCAAGTTATGACTACCTAAATTGTTATTTTCATTTGATAGGTTGAATTTTGGAAATTAAATAAATTAACTAATCAACAAACACGAAAGATACCATATCATAGAGCATGAAAATATATCAACTTTTCAAAAAGGAATCGGTACAAAATATTATCTGAGCACCAAGTTATGACCACCTGAATCGTTATTTTCATTTGATGGGTTGAATTGTGGAAATTAGATAAAGTTCTTAACCAGCAAATGTACAAGGTACCATATTGTAGAGTATGAAAATATAAGAACTTTTGAAAAAGGAACCGGTAAAAAATATTATCTGAGCACCAAGTTATGACCACCTAAATAGTTATTTTCATTTGATGGGTTGAATTTTTGAAATTAGATAAATTTACTAATCAACAAACACGGAAGATACCATATTATAGAGCATGAAAATAAAAGAACTCTTCAAAAAGGAATCGGTACAAAATATTATCTGAGCACCAAGTTATGACCACATGAATCGTTATTTTCATTTGATGGGTTGAATTTTGGCCATTAGATAAAGGTCTTAACCAGCAAACACACAAGGTACCATATTGTAGAGTAAGAAAATCTAAGAACTTTTGAAAAAGGAACCGGTAAAAAATATTATCTGAGCACCAAGTTATGACCACATAAATAGTTATTTTCATTTAATGGGTTGAATTTTTTAAATTAGATAAACTTACTAATCAACAAACACGGAAGATACCATATTATAGAGCATGAAAATAAAAGAACTCTTCAAAAATGAATCGGTACAAAATATTATCTAAGCACCAAGTTATGACCATATGAATCGTTATTTTCATTTGATGGGTTGAATTTTGGCCATTCGATAAAGGTCTTAACCAGCAAACGCACAAGGTACCATATTGTAGAGTATGAAAATATAAGAACTTTTGAAAAGGGAACCGGTAAAAAATATTATCTGAGCACCAAGTTATGATCACATAAATAGTTATTTTCATTTAATGGGTTGAATTTTTTAAATTAGATAAACTTACTAATCAACAAACACGGAAGATACCATATTATAGAGCATGAAAATAAAAGAACTCTTCAAAAAGGAATCGGTACAAAATATTATCTAAGCACCAAGTTATGACCATATGAATCGTTATTTTCATTTGATGGGTTGAATTTTGGCCATTCGATAAAGGTCTTAACCAGCAAACGCACAAGGTACCATATTGTAGAGTATGAAAATATAAGAACTTTTGAAAAGGGAACCGGTAAAAAATATTATCTGAGCACCAAGTTATGACTACCTAAATTGTTATTTTCATTTGATAGGTTGAATTTTGGAAATTAAATAAATTAACCAATCAACCAACATGGAAGATACCATATCATAGAGCATGAAAATAAATCAACTTTTCAAAAAGGAATCGGTACAAAATATTATCTGAGCACCAAGTTATGACCACCTGAATCGTTATTTTCATTTGATGGGTTGAATTTTGGCAATTAGATAAAGTTCTTAACCAGGAAACGCACAAGATACCATATTGTAGAGTATGAAAATATAAGAACTTTTGTAAAAGGAACCGGTAAAAAAATATTATCTGAGCACCAAGTTATGACCACCTAAATAGTTATTTTCATTTTATAGGTTGAATTTTGGAAATTAAATAAATTAACTAATCAACAAACACGGAAGATACCATATCATAGAGCATGAAAATAAAAGAAATCTTCAAAAAGGAATCGGTACAAAATATTATCTGAGCACCAAGTTATGACCACCTGAATTGTTATTTTCATTTGATGGGTTGAATTTTGGCAATTAGATAAAGTTCTTAACCAGCAAAGGCACAAGGTACCATATTGTAGAGTTTGAAAATATAAGAACTTTTGAAAAAGGAACCGGTAAAAAATATTATCTGGGCACCAAGTTATGACCACCTAAATAGTTATTTTCATTTGATGGGTTGAATATTTGAAATTAGATAAATTTACTAATCAACAAACACGGAAGATACCATATTATAGAGCATGAAAATAAAAGAACTCTTCAAAAAGGAATCGGTGCAAAATATTATCTGAGCACCAAGTTATGACCACATGAATCGTTATTTTCATTTGATGGGTTGAATTTTGGCCATTAGATAAAGGTCTTAACCAGCAAACACACAAGGTACCATATTGTAGAGTAAGAAAATCTAAGAACTTTTGAAAAAGGAACCGGTAAAAAATATTATCTGAGCACCAAGTTATGACCACCTAAATAGTTATTTTCATTTGATAGGTTGAATTTTGGAAATTAAATAAATTAACTAATCAACAAATGTGGAAGATACCATATCATAGAGCATGAAAATAAAAGAACTCTTCAAAAAGGAATCGGTACAAAATATTATCTGAGCACCAAGTTATGACCACCTGAATTGTTATTTTCATTTGATGGGTTGAATTTTGGAAATTAGATAAATTTACTAATCAACAAACACGGAAGATACCATATTATAGAGCATGAAAATAAAAGAACTCTTCAAAAAGGAATCGGTACAAAATATTATCTAAGCACCAAGTTATGACCATATGAATCGTTATTTTCATTTGATGGGTTGAATTTTGGCCATTCGATAAAGGTCTTAACCAGCAAACGCACAAGGTACCATATTGTAGAGTATGAAAATATAAGAACTTTTGAAAAGGGAACCGGTAAAAAATATTATCTGAGCACCAAGTTATGACCACCTAAATAGTTATTTTCATTTGATAGGTTGAATTTGGACATTAAATAGATTAACTAATCAACAAACACGAAAGATACCATATCATAGAGCATGAAAATATATCAACTTTTCAAAAAGGAATCGGTACAAAATATTATCTGAGCACCAAGTTATGACCACCTGAATCGTTATTTTCATTTGATGGGTTGAATTGTGGAAATTAGATAAAGTTCTTAACCAGCAAATGTACAAGGTACCATATTGTAGAGTATGAAAATATAAGAACTTTTGAAAAAGGAACCGGTAAAAAATATTATCTGAGCACCAAGTTATGACCACCTAAATAGTTATTTTCATTTGATGGGTTGAATTTTTGAAATTAGATAAATTTACTAATCAACAAACACGGAAGATACCATATTATAGAGCATGAAAATAAAAGAACTCTTCAAAAAGGAATCGGTACAAAATATTATCTGAGCACCAAGTTATGACCACATGAATCGTTATTTTCATTTGATGGGTTGAATTTTGGCCATTAGATAAAGGTCTTAACTAGCAAACACACAAGGTACCATATTGTAGAGTAAGAAAATCTAAGAACTTTTGAAAAAGGAACCGGTAAAAAATATTATCTGAGCACCAAGTTATGACCACATAAATAGTTATTTTCATTTAATAGGTTGAATTTTTTAAATTAGATAAACTTACTAATCAACAAACACGGAAGATACCATATTATAGAGCATGAAAATAAAAGAACTCTTCAAAAAGGAATCGGTACAAAATATTATCTAAGCACCAAGTTATGACCATATGAATCGTTATTTTCATTTGATGGGTTGAATTTTGGCCATTCGATAAAGGTCTTAACCAGCAAACGCACAAGGTACCATATTGTAGAGTATGAAAATATAAGAACTTTTGAAAAGGGAACCGGTAAAAAATATTATCTGAGCACCAAGTTATGATCACATAAATAGTTATTTTCATTTAATGGGTTGAATTTTTTAAATTAGATAAACTTACTAATCAACAAACACGGAAGATACCATATTATAGAGCATGAAAATAAAAGAACTCTTCAAAAAGGAATCGGTACAAAATATTATCTAAGCACCAAGTTATGACCATATGAATCGTTATTTTCATTTGATGGGTTGAATTTTGGCCATTCAATAAAGGTCTTAACCAGCAAACGCACAAGGTACCATTTTGTAGAGTATGAAAATATAAGAACTTTTGAAAAGGGAACCGGTAAAAAATATTATCTGAGCACCAAGTTATGACTACCTAAATTGTTATTTTCATTTGATAGGTTGAATTTTGGAAATTAAATAAATTAACTAATCAACAAACATGGAAGATACCATATCATAGAGCATGAAAATATATCAACTTTTCAAAAAGGAATCGGTACAAAATATTATCTGAGCACCAAGTTATGACCACCTGAATCGTTATTTTCATTTGATGGGTTGAATTTTGGCAATTAGATAAAGTTCTTAACCAGGAAACGCACAAGATACCATATTGTAGAGTATGAAAATATAAGAACTTTTGTAAAAGGAACCGGTAAAAAAATATTATCTGAGCACCAAGTTATGACCACCTAAATAGTTATTTTCATTTGATAGGTTGAAATTTGGAAATTAAATAAATTAACTAATCAACAAATGTGGAAGATACCATATTATAGAGCATTAAAATAAAAGAACTCTTCAAAAAGGAATCGGTACAAAATATTATCTGAGCACCAAGTTATGACCACATGAATCGTTATTTTCATTTGATGGGTTGAATTTTGGCCATTAGATAAAGGTCTTAACCAGCAAACACACAAGGTACCATATTGTAGAGTAAGAAAATCTAAGAACTTTTGAAAAAGGAACCGGTAAAAAATATTATCTGAGCACCAAGTTATGACCACCTAAATAGTTATTTTCATTTGATAGGTTGAATTTTGGAAATTAAATAAATTAACTAATCAACAAATGTGGAAGATACCATATCATAGAGCATGAAAATAAAAGAACTCTTCAAAAAGGAATCGGTACAAAATATTATCTGAGCACCAAGTTATGACCACCTGAATTGTTATTTTCATTTGATGGGTTGAATTTTGGAAATTAGATAAATTTACTAATCAACAAACACGGAAGATACCATATTATAGAGCATGAAAATAAAAGAACTCTTCAAAAAGGAATCGGTACAAAATATTATCTAAGCACCAAGTTATGACCATATGAATCGTTATTTTCATTTGATGGGTTGAATTTTGGCCATTCAATAAAGATCTTAACCAGCAAAAGCACAAGGTACCATATTGTAGAGTATGAAAATATAAGAACTTTTGAAAAGGGAACCGGTAAAAAATATTATCTGAGCACCAAGTTATGACTACCTAAATTGTTATTTTCATTTGATAGGTTGAATTTTGGAAATTAAATAAATTAACTAATCAACAAACACGAAAGATACCATATCATAGAGCATGAAAATATATCAACTTTTCAAAAAGGAATCGGTACAAAATATTATCTGAGCACCAAGTTATGACCGCCTGAATCGTTATTTTCATTTGATGGGTTGAATTGTGGAAATTAGATAAAGTTCTTAACCAGCAAATGTACAAGGTACCATATTGTAGAGTATGAAAATATAAGAACTTTTGAAAAAGGAACCGGTAAAAAATATTATCTGAGCACCAAGTTATGACCACCTAAATAGTTATTTTCATTTGATGGGTTGAATTTTTGAAATTAGATAAATTTACTAATCAACAAACACGGAAGATACCATATTATAGAGCATGAAAATAAAAGAACTCTTCAAAAAGGAATCGGTACAAAATATTATCTGAGCACCAAGTTATGACCACATGAATCGTTATTTTCATTTGATGGGTTGAATTTTGGCCATTAGATAAAGGTCTTAACCAGCAAACACACAAGGTACCATATTGTAGAGTAAGAAAATCTAAGAACTTTTGAAAAAGGAACCGGTAAAAAATATTATCTGAGCACCAAGTTATGACCACATAAATAGTTATTTTCATTTAATGGGTTGAATTTTTTAAATTAGATAAACTTACTAATCAACAAACACGGAAGATACCATATTATAGAGCATGAAAATAAAAGAACTCTTCAAAAAGGAATCGGTACAAAATATTATCTAAGCACCAAGTTATGACCATATGAATCGTTATTTTCATTTGATGGGTTGAATTTTGGCCATTCGATAAAGGTCTTAACCAGCAAACGCACAAGGTACCATATTGTAGAGTATGAAAATATAAGAACTTTTGAAAAGGGAACCGGTAAAAAATATTATCTGAGCACCAAGTTATGATCACATAAATAGTTATTTTCATTTAATGGGTTGAATTTTTTAAATTAGATAAACTTACTAATCAACAAACACGGAAGATACCATATTATAGAGCATGAAAATAAAAGAACTCTTCAAAAAGGAATCGGTACAAAATATTATCTAAGCACCAAGTTATGACCATATGAATCGTTATTTTCATTTGATGGGTTGAATTTTGGCCATTCGATAAAGGTCTTAACCAGCAAACGCACAAGGTACCATATTGTAGAGTATGAAAATATAAGAACTTTTGAAAAGGGAACCGTTAAAAAATATTATCTGAGCACCAATTTATGACTACCTAAATTGTTATTTTCATTTGATAGGTTGAATTTTGGAAATTAAATAAATTAACTAATCAACAAACATGGAAGATACCATATCATAGAGCATGAAAATATATCAACTTTTCAAAAAGGAATCGGTACAAAATATTATCTGAGCACCAAGTTATGACCACCTGAATCGTTATTTTCATTTGATGGGTTGAATTTTGGCAATTAGATAAAGTTCTTAACCAGGAAACGCACAAGATACCATATTGTAGAGTATGAAAATATAAGAACTTTTGTAAAAGGAACCGGTAAAAAAATATTATCTGAGCACCAAGTTATGACCACCTAAATAGTTATTTTCATTTGATAGGTTGAAATTTGGAAATTAAATAAATTAACTAATCAACAAATGTGGAAGATACCATATTATAGAGCATTAAAATAAAAGAACTCTTCAAAAAGGAATCGGTACAAAATATTATCTGAGCACCAAGTTATGACCACATGAATCGTTATTTTCATTTGATGGGTTGAATTTTGGCCATTAGATAAAGGTCTTAACCAGCAAACACACAAGGTACCATATTGTAGAGTAAGAAAATCTAAGAACTTTTGAAAAAGGAACCGGTAAAAAATATTATCTGAGCACCAAGTTATGACCACCTAAATAGTTATTTTCATTTGATAGGTTGAATTTTGGAAATTAAATAAATTAACTAATCAACAAATGTGGAAGATACCATATCATAGAGCATGAAAATAAAAGAACTCTTCAAAAAGGAATCGGTACAAAATATTATCTGAGCACCAAGTTATGACCACCTGAATTGTTATTTTCATTTGATGGGTTGAATTTTGGAAATTAGATAAATTTACTAATCAACAAACACGGAAGATACCATATTATAGAGCATGAAAATAAAAGAACTCTTCAAAAAGGAATCGGTACAAAATATTATCTAAGCACCAAGTTATGACCATATGAATCGTTATTTTCATTTGATGGGTTGAATTTTGGCCATTCAATAAAGATCTTAACCAGCAAAAGCACAAGGTACCATATTGTAGAGTATGAAAATATAAGAACTTTTGAAAAGGGAACCGGTAAAAAATATTATCTGAGCACCAAGTTATGACTACCTAAATTGTTATTTTCATTTGATAGGTTGAATTTTGGAAATTAAATAAATTAACTAATCAACAAACACGAAAGATACCATATCATAGAGCATGAAAATATATCAACTTTTCAAAAAGGAATCGGTACAAAATATTATCTGAGCACCAAGTTATGACCGCCTGAATCGTTATTTTCATTTGATGGGTTGAATTGTGGAAATTAGATAAAGTTCTTAACCAGCAAATGTACAAGGTACCATATTGTAGAGTATGAAAATATAAGAACTTTTGAAAAAGGAACCGGTAAAAAATATTATCTGAGCACCAAGTTATGACCACCTAAATAGTTATTTTCATTTGATGGGTTGAATTTTTGAAATTAGATAAATTTACTAATCAACAAACACGGAAGATACCATATTATAGAGCATGAAAATAAAAGAACTCTTCAAAAAGGAATCGGTACAAAATATTATCTGAGCACCAAGTTATGACCACATGAATCGTTATTTTCATTTGATGGGTTGAATTTTGGCCATTAGATAAAGGTCTTAACCAGCAAACACACAAGGTACCATATTGTAGAGTAAGAAAATCTAAGAACTTTTGAAAAAGGAACCGGTAAAAAATATTATCTGAGCACCAAGTTATGACCACATAAATAGTTATTTTCATTTAATGGGTTGAATTTTTTAAATTAGATAAACTTACTAATCAACAAACACGGAAGATACCATATTATAGAGCATGAAAATAAAAGAACTCTTCAAAAAGGAATCGGTACAAAATATTATCTAAGCACCAAGTTATGACCATATGAATCGTTATTTTCATTTGATGGGTTGAATTTTGGCCATTCGATAAAGGTCTTAACCAGCAAACGCACAAGGTACCATATTGTAGAGTATGAAAATATAAGAACTTTTGAAAAGGGAACCGGTAAAAAATATTATCTGAGCACCAAGTTATGATCACATAAATAGTTATTTTCATTTAATGGGTTGAATTTTTTAAATTAGATAAACTTACTAATCAACAAACACGGAAGATACCATATTATAGAGCATGAAAATAAAAGAACTCTTCAAAAAGGAATCGGTACAAAATATTATCTAAGCACCAAGTTATGACCATATGAATCGTTATTTTCATTTGATGGGTTGAATTTTGGCCATTCGATAAAGGTCTTAACCAGCAAACGCACAAGGTACCATATTGTAGAGTATGAAAATATAAGAACTTTTGAAAAGGGAACCGTTAAAAAATATTATCTGAGCACCAATTTATGACTACCTAAATTGTTATTTTCATTTGATAGGTTGAATTTTGGAAATTAAATAAATTAACTAATCAACAAACATGGAAGATACCATATCATAGAGCATGAAAATATATCAACTTTTCAAAAAGGAATCGGTACAAAATATTATCTGAGCACCAAGTTATGACCACCTGAATCGTTATTTTCATTTGATGGGTTGAATTTTGGCAATTAGATAAAGTTCTTAACCAGGAAACGCACAAGATACCATATTGTAGAGTATGAAAATATAAGAACTTTTGTAAAAGGAACCGGTAAAAAAATATTATCTGAGCACCAAGTTATGACCACCTAAATAGTTATTTTCATTTGATAGGTTGAATTTTGGAAATTAAATAAATTAACTAATCAACAAACACGGAAGATACCATATCATAGAGCATGAAAATAAAAGAAATCTTCAAAAAGGAATCGGTACAAAATATTATCTGAGCACCAAGTTATGACCACCTGAATTGTTATTTTCATTTGATGGGTTGAATTTTGGCAATTAGATAAAGTTCTTAACCAGCAAAGGCACAAGGTACCATATTGTAGAGTTTGAAAATATAAGAACTTTTGAAAAAGGAACCGGTAAAAAATATTATCTGGGCACCAAGTTATGACCACCTAAATAGTTATTTTCATTTGATGGGTTGAATATTTGAAATTAGATAAATTTACTAATCAACAAACACGGAAGATACCATATTATAGAGCATGAAAATAAAAGAACTCTTCAAAAAGGAATCGGTACAAAATATTATCTGAGCACCAAGTTATGACCACATGAATCGTTATTTTCATTTGATGGGTTGAATTTTGGCCATTAGATAAAGGTTTTAACCAGCAAACACACAAGGTACCATATTGTAGAGTAAGAAAATCTAAGAACTTTTGAAAAAGGAACCGGTAAAAAATATTATCTGAGCACCAAGTTATGACCACCTAAATAGTTATTTTCATTTGATAGGTTGAATTTTGGAAATTAAATAAATTAACTAATCAACAAATATGGAAGATACCATATCATAGAGCATGAAAATAAAAGAACTCTTCAAAAAGGAATCGGTACAAAATATTATCTGAGCACCAAGTTATGACCACCTGATTGTTATTTTCATTTGATGGGTTGAATTTTGGCAATTAGATGAAGTTCTTAACCAGCAAATGCTACCATATTGTAGAGTATGAAAATATAAGAAATTTTGAAAAAGGAACCGGTAAAAAATATTATCTGAGCACCAAGTTATGACCACATAAATAGTTATTTTCATTTAATGGGTTGAATTTTTTAAATTAGATAAACTTACTAATCAACAAACACGGAAGATACCATATTATAGAGCATGAAAATAAAAGAACTCTTCAAAAAGGAATCGGTACAAAATATTATCTAAGCACCAAGTTATGACCATATGAATCGTTATTTTCATTTGATGGGTTGAATTTTGGCCATTCGATAAAGGTCTTAACCAGCAAACGCACAAGGTACCATATTGTAGAGTATGAAAATATAAGAAATTTTGAAAAGGGAACCGGTAAAAAATATTATCTGAGCACCAAGTTATGATCACATAAATAGTTATTTTCATTTAATGGGTTGAATTTTTTAAATTTGATAAACTTACTAATCAACAAACACGGAAGATACCATATTATAGAGCATGAAAATAAAAGAACTCTTCAAAAAGGAATCGGTACAAAATATTATCTAAGCACCAAGTTATGACCATATGAATCGTTATTTTCATTTGATGGGTTGAATTTTGGCCATTCGATAAAGGTCTTAACCAGCAAACGCACAAGGTACCATATTGTAGAGTATGAAAATATAAGAACTTTTGAAAAGGGAACCGGTAAAAAATATTATTTGAGCACCAAGTTATGACTACCTAAATTGTTATTTTCATTTGATAGGTTGAATTTTGGAAATTAAATAAATTAACTAATCAACAAACATGGAAGATACCATATCATAGAGCATGAAAATATATCAACTTTTCAAAAAGGAATCGGTACAAAATATTATCTGAGCACCAAGTTATGACCACCTGAATCGTTATTTTCATTTGATGGGTTGAATTTTGGCAATTAGATAAAGTTCTTAACCAGGAAACGCACAAGATACCATATTGTAGAGTATGAAAATATAAGAACTTTTGTAAAAGGAACCGGTAAAAAAATATTATCTGAGCACCAAGTTATGACCACCTAAATAGTTATTTTCATTTGATAGGTTGAATTTTGGAAATTAAATAAATTAACTAATCAACAAATGTGGAAGATACCATATTATAGAGCATTAAAATAAAAGAACTCTTCAAAAAGGAATCGGTACAAAATATTATCTGAGCACCAAGTTATGACCACATGAATCGTTATTTTCATTTGATGGGTTGAATTTTGGCCATTAGATAAAGGTCTTAACCAGCAAACACACAAGGTACCATATTGTAGAGTAAGAAAATCTAAGAACTTTTGAAAAAGGAACCGGTAAAAAATATTATCTGAGCACCAAGTTATGACCACCTAAATAGTTATTTTCATTTGATAGGTTGAATTTTGGAAATTAAATAAATTAACTAATCAACAAACACGAAAGATACCATATCATAGAGCATGAAAATATATCAACTTTTCAAAAAGGAATCGGTACAAAATATTATCTGAGCACCAAGTTATGACCACCTGAATCGTTATTTTCATTTGATGGGTTGAATTGTGGAAATTAGATAAAGTTCTTAACCAGCAAATGTACAAGGTACCATATTGTAGAGTATGAAAATATAAGAACTTTTGAAAAAGGAACCGGTAAAAAATATTATCTGAGCACCAAGTTATGACCACCTAAATAGTTATTTTCATTTGATGGGTTGAATTTTTGAAATTAGATAAATTTACTAATCAACAAACACGGAAGATACCATATTATAGAGCATGAAAATAAAAGAACTCTTCAAAAAGGAATCGGTACAAAATATTATCTGAGCACCAAGTTATGACCACATGAATCGTTATTTTCATTTGATGGGTTGAATTTTGGCCATTAGATAAAGGTCTTAACCAGCAAACACACAAGGTACCATATTGTAGAGTAAGAAAATCTAAGAACTTTTGAAAAAGGAACCGGTAAAAAATATTATCTGAGCACCAAGTTATGACCACATAAATAGTTATTTTCATTTAATGGGTTGAATTTTTTAAATTAGATAAACTTACTAATCAACAAACACGGAAGATACCATATTATAGAGCATGAAAATAAAAGAACTCTTCAAAAAGGAATCGGTACAAAATATTATCTAAGCACCAAGTTATGACCATATGAATCGTTATTTTCATTTGATGGGTTGAATTTTGGCCATTCGATAAAGGTCTTAACCAGCAAACGCACAAGGTACCATATTGTAGAGTATGAAAATATAAGAACTTTTGAAAAGGGAACCGGTAAAAAATATTATCTGAGCACCAAGTTATGATCACATAAATAGTTATTTTCATTTAATGGGTTGAATTTTTTAAATTAGATAAACTTACTAATCAACAAACACGGAAGATACCATATTATAGAGCATGAAAATAAAAGAACTCTTCAAAAAGGAATCGGTACAAAATATTATCTAAGCACCAAGTTATGACCATATGAATCGTTATTTTCATTTGATGGGTTGAATTTTGGCCATTCGATAAAGGTCTTAACCAGCAAACGCACAAGGTACCATATTGTAGAGTATGAAAATATAAGAACTTTTGAAAAGGGAACCGGTAAAAAATATTATCTGAGCACCAATTTATGACTACCTAAATTGTTATTTTCATTTGATAGGTTGAATTTTGGAAATTAAATAAATTAACTAATCAACAAACATGGAAGATACCATATCATAGAGCATGAAAATATATCAACTTTTCAAAAAGGAATCGGTACAAAATATTGTCTGAGCACCAAGTTATGACCACCTGAATCGTTATTTTCATTTGATGGGTTGAATTTTGGCAATTAGATAAAGTTCTTAACCAGGAAACGCACAAGATACCATATTGTAGAGTATGAAAATATAAGAACTTTTGTAAAAGGAACCGGTAAAAAAATATTATCTGAGCACCAAGTTATGACCACCTAAATAGTTATTTTCATTTTATAGGTTGAATTTTGGAAATTAAATAAATTAACTAATCAACAAACACGGAAGATACCATATCATAGAGCATGAAAATAAAAGAAATCTTCAAAAAGGAATCGGTACAAAATATTATCTGAGCACCAAGTTATGACCACCTGAATTGTTATTTTCATTTGATGGGTTGAATTTTGGCAATTAGATAAAGTTCTTAACCAGCAAAGGCACAAGGTACCATATTGTAGAGTTTGAAAATATAAGAACTTTTGAAAAAGGAACCGGTAAAAAATATTATCTGGGCACCAAGTTATGACCACCTAAATAGTTATTTTCATTTGATGGGTTGAATATTTGAAATTAGATAAATTTACTAATCAACAAACACGGAAGATACCATATTATAGAGCATGAAAATAAAAGAACTCTTCAAAAAGGAATCGGTACAAAATATTATCTGAGCACCAAGTTATGACCACATGAATCGTTATTTTCATTTGATGGGTTGAATTTTGGCCATTAGATAAAGGTTTTAACCAGCAAACACACAAGGTACCATATTGTAGAGTAAGAAAATCTAAGAACTTTTGAAAAAGGAACCGGTAAAAAATATTATCTGAGCACCAAGTTATGACCACCTAAATAGTTATTTTCATTTGATAGGTTGAATTTTGGAAATTAAATAAATTAACTAATCAACAAATATGGAAGATACCATATCATAGAGCATGAAAATAAAAGAACTCTTCAAAAAGGAATCGGTACAAAATATTATCTGAGCACCAAGTTATGACCACCTGAATTGTTATTTTCATTTGATGGGTTGAATTTTGGCAATTAGATGAAGTTCTTAACCAGCAAATGCTACCATATTGTAGAGTATGAAAATATAAGAAATTTTGAAAAAGGAACCGGTAAAAAATATTATCTGAGCACCAAGTTATGACCACATAAATAGTTATTTTCATTTAATGGGTTGAATTTTTTAAATTAGATAAACTTACTAATCAACAAACACGGAAGATACCATATTATAGAGCATGAAAATAAAAGAACTCTTCAAAAAGGAATCGGTACAAAATATTATCTAAGCACCAAGTTATGACCATATGAATCGTTATTTTCATTTGATGGGTTGAATTTTGGCCATTAGATAAAGGTCTTAACCAGCAAACGCACAAGGTACCATATTGTAGAGTATGAAAATATAAGAACTTTTGAAAAGGGAACCGGTAAAAAATATTATCTGAGCACCAAGTTATGACTACCTAAATTGTTATTTTCATTTGATAGGTTGAATTTTGGAAATTAAATAAATTAACTAATCAACAAACATGGAAGATACCATATCATAGAGCATGAAAATATATCAACTTTTCAAAAAAGAATCGGTACAAAATATTATCTGAGCACCAAGTTATGACCACCTGAATCGTTATTTTCATTTGATGGGTTGAATTGTGGAAATTGGATAAAGTTCTTAACCAGCAAACACAGAAGGTACCATATTGTAGAGTGTGAAAATATAAGAACTTTTGAAAAAGGAACCGGTAAAAAATATTAACTGAGCACCAAGTTATGACCACCTAAATAGTTATTTTCATTTGATAGGTTGAATTTTGGAAATTAAATAAATTAACTAATCAACAAACACGGAAGATACCATATCATAGAGTATGAAAATAAAAGAACTTTTCAAAAAGGAATCGGTACAAAATATTATCTGAGCACCAAGTTATGACCACCTGAATCGTTATTTTCATTTGATTGGTTGAATTTTGGCAACTATATAAAGTTCTTAACCAGCAAACACGTAAGGTACCATATTGTAGAGCATAAAAATATAAGAACTTTTGAAAAATTAACTGGTAAAAAATATTATTTGAGCACCAAGTTATGACCACCTAAATAGTTATTTTCATTTGAGGGGTTGAATTTTGGAAATTAGATACATTCACTAATCAACAAACACAGAAGATACCATATTATAGAGCATGAAAATAAAAGAACTCTTCAAAAAGGAATCGGTACAAAATATTATCTGAGCACCAAGTTATGACCACCTGAATCAATATTTTCATTTGATGAGTTGAATTGTGGAAATTAGATAAAGTTCTTAACCAGCAAACGCACAAGGTACCATATTGTAGAGTATGAAAATATAAGAACTTTTGAAAAAGGATCCGGTAAAAAATATTATCTGAGCACCAAGTTATGACCACCTAAATAGTTATTTTCATTTGATGGGTTGAATTTTGGAAATTAGATAAATTTACTAATCAACAAACACGGAAGATACCATATTATAGAGCATGAAAATAAAAGAACTCTTCAAAAAGGAATCGGTACAAAATATTATCTAAGCACCAAGTTATGACCACATGAATCGTTATTTTCATTTGATGGGTTGAATTTTGGCCATTAGATAAAGGTCTTAACCAGCAAACGCACAAGGTACCATATTGTAGAGTATGAAAATATAAGAACTTTTGAAAAAGGAACCGGTAAAAAATATTATCTGAGCACCAAGTTATGACCACCTAAATAGTTATTGAAATTCTGTTTCACCTAAAGTATATACTATTATGCCAAGTTGTTTATCGTTTGGTGTTGGAACACGAAATAAAACACACAGTGCACACACAACTTGTTTACGCAGTTCGGTGAAATTACACCTACGTCTGCGGGGCCTTGCCCAGATCTGAAACCATCCACTAGAAAGCAGTCTTTAGTACAAGAAGCTTAACTTGAATACTAATCCATTGCTAACCTATGAGTGAATGTCGTGAGATCCCCTCACCGTCGATCCTACGTCGTTGAACCCTCACGATCAACACGTCTCCCTGGATCTCCTCCTCCCGAGGAATTAAGACTTCCTTGTTTCTGATCTTTACGAACTTGGTCGGATGAATCAACTCTCCTCCAAACATTTCAGGCAGATCGCTCCAACACTTCTCACGTAGAGATGAATTCTTCGTTGCTCATTGATTGCGTTGTATCTTCTTCTTTTTATATCCTACACAATCCTACCTTCTATCGAACTCTTTCCTTGTTTAACTCTACCATCAATAGACTTCTAGACTAAGGAAAGATCTAATTCTAATCTGGTATTTTAAATGGACAATCCTTTATCAATAGGACTTGTACCATAAATTAACTACTTAATCAATTCCTAACTATTACAGGAATATTCATTTACCAGAATTAGATTGCCACGAAATCACATAATAATCTGCACAATATTCTGATCTGATCACATAATTATACTCCATAATTCGCTCCATAATTCGTGGCTAAAACCTGCTGTCTAGAAAAAACCTGATCGCAATGGTGTTAAAACACCATATCACCAGTATTCACAATATGCCATAAATAAGTCCAACTCCCAATAACTCTACAATCTCCCCCTTGGCATATTTGTGAATTCAACAGCACACAGACAGCATGCACAAAACGAACAAATCATCCAGATATCCATACAAATCAAAAACCAATAAAGCACCAAACAAATTAAAATATCCAGATCAAAACATCCAAACTTCCAAATTTCTCCCCCTGAATTCATGAATATGACAAGACAACCAATTATTCCATGTTATCAAACTCTTCCACTGCATCAGCATCCTCCGAACCACCATCCTCTGAAACATCAGTATCTGAAACATCAGCATTCTGAGTTGCTGCAGCCAGCAAATCTCCTCGCTCAGCTTCCAATGCAGCTAACTCCCCCTGAATTTTCACTACCGCAATCTGATGGCGCTCAAGCAGTTCCTGACACACTACTGCTCTGGCCTCAATAGCTCTCAACCTAGCTGCACCAGCATCCGAAACCGCTGTTGCCGGAGGTGTCCAGGGTAAATCCTTCACAATTCGACCACTCAAGGTTCTGAGAGTCGGCCGTAAGGCTTGAGTAGAAACTACTTCATCAGACTCTCTTGCAACTGCACCCCCCTTTTTTAGCACCATTGTGATGACACAGGGATGAATCAATGCTTCCTTCCTAGTCTTCCGGGAACAATCCATGATATCGTTAAACACCAATCTTCCCATATATACCTTGTGCCTGGCTCCCAGACTATATAGAAGTGTAGCCATTTCTTTGGTAACACTTGTGTTATTAACCGAAGGAATCCAATTATGGACTGCTACCATGTACAAGCAATAATACCTGGAGGTTAGATTTGATGCAGGTATCTGCTGTCTGCCAGTCAGTGGCCAAGTATTTTCCACACCACCTGTAAGCTCCACTGCCACTTCATCAAAGCTGTCTGGCATCTGGTGTTGAAACACCGACTGGACATTCCTGGAGATGCCACGCTGCAGAATTGTGTTCACTGCTGCAGGGGAGAACTCAATAACTGCCCCTCTCACGTACACTCTATGGAACCAGGAAGAATTTTCATCTTCACAAACCTCTTTCAGATTTGAGTAAAACTCCATCACCAACTGCTTGTTGTAATTGCCAAAGCATGTAGCAGCTTTAAATACTTTGAGATATTGTAGGAAATCTGTAAATCCACACTCTCGGTATTTCTCAGCATCTACTAGCCTTTCTGCCAGTATTTTTCTCCCACAAATGACCTCCCATTTTTCTTGGCTAGCTTCATCATAAATTCAGTACAGATAGCCTCACTAACCATAGGAGCAGGTAGTGTCTGAGACTCCATTTGCTCAGCTGATCTCTTCTGCCAATCTGCACGCAACTTCTTCAATTTCTGCCCAATCGGCTCATCACTATCATCACTTACTGCCATACTCTTGTCTCTGCACCGCTTTGATCGTCGAACTTTCTTGGACGCAGAGGCCACACATTCCCTGGCCTTTTTAGACATCTGAGGGATAGGTATTTTCCCAGACTCAGGTGGTGTTTCAACACCCACCTCCTTACTTTTTCTCTTAAGTCTACGGGTTTGTCTGGCTTCTGGCGGTGTTTCAACACCAATGCCAAGACCCTCAGGAGTTTGCTCCCTCTCAGCCGGGCTCACATCTGGTGTTTGAACACCAGTATCAAGCATATCAGTGCCCTCTAACCCTTCCACAGCCATATTCTCACTGCTCACAGGAGCATCCTCATAACCTGTCTCACTTTCAATAACTCCCCCTGCACATACTTCCTCTTCTTCACTATCACTAATCTCCACCA
The DNA here is from genome assembly GCA_037428765.1 of Rubia yunnanensis. NCBI lineage: Eukaryota > Viridiplantae > Streptophyta > Magnoliopsida > Gentianales > Rubiaceae > Rubia > Rubia yunnanensis. Next base: position 52,910,524 of record CM075064.1, on the reverse strand, counting down.
CTGGAATGGGCAGTTTTCTCAACGATTCTTGAATCAAGAACATAGACCCATTAAAGCAGTCTAGTTCATTGCAACTTGCTCTAGCAAAATCAGTGGATTTAACCACTTTAACCCAGGGTTGTACCACAACATCATCACCTAGGCTTCTAATAACAGGCCTGTGCAGAGAACCTATTCTCGTGTAGATTGTGAAGTACTGATCTATTTCCTCCCCTACCTTGTACTTTTCACCAAAATCGACTCCAACTAATGTGGCATAAAATTTACTAATCTCACTAATTTCTCCAATACCACCAGTCAGCAAATCTTTCAAACTAAAACCATTCACCTTACCATGCAAGTTCTTGAATTTTCTAAGATCAACATAATCCCTGTTGTGGACCATCCAAGCAATAAACTCCAGAACAAAGGCAAAATAAACTCCATCATAAACGAACAAATGGTCAAACCTGGCCTTCGGACGGCGGCGATTAACTCCATCCCAATTTATTACCCTCTGTTCCCGACCTCCATGCATTCTCCCGTGTCTACATCGGGGTCCAGTTCTTCGAACCAAGGATTCTCCGGAACTTGCACACTCGTGAAACCCCCAAACCATCTCTTGTGGGTAAAATTCACCATTGTCGACGAGGTTTTAAGTTGGATATGCGGCTTCTGGGATTTCGAAAGTTTCAGTTTGCTCGAAAACTAGTTGCGGGAGCTCTGTTTGGGAAGATGAACAGTTGAGGAACTTGAATTTGTGTGGGAATCAACCACTTGTCACTTTCACTTTCCTTTTTTTAAAAGCAAAACACCACTCTACTTTTCCTTCTTTTAGAATACCTCATGCGCACATTTAAGCCCATTATAACTTTCTGGCCCAAAATTAGCCCTCCTGGTCTTCTTCCACCATATTCCTCGGTGTTTAAACACCACTTCACACATTTTTGGTATTTTTGATATTTCTATTTTTTTATTTTTTTCACTATATTTAAAAGAAAAATAAAAATAATGCAACGGAATGGATAAATCAGGGTACCTTACATTCGACAGACACCCAGGTGCTGTCTGAGGCCTTCAAAAGTCTCACCATCCAGAGGTTTTGTAAAGATATCAGCCAGTTGTTCTACTGTTGGTACATACTGGACTGCGACTTCTCCTTTTTCAACCAAGTCCCTAATAAAATGATGTCGGATATCGATGTGCTTTGTCCTCGAGTGTTGCACAGGATTCCTGGAAATATCAATGGCGCTTTTATTATCACATAGAACTGTCAAACTCACATCATTGAACCCATAATCTCTCATCATCTGCTTCATCCATAATAACTGTGCACAACAACTCCCGGCAGCTAAGTATTTTGCTTCAGCCGTAGACAGTGATATAGAATTTTGCTTTTTACTGTACCAACTGGCAAGATTTGATCCAGCAAAGAAGCATCCACCAGTGGTACTCTTACGATCATCAGCATTCCCGGCCCAGTCAGAATCACTGAAACCTACCAACTGCGAATCCTTGTTTCGAGAACACCATACTCCATACTCCACTGTTCCACTTATATACCGAATAATTCTCTTTACGGTTGACAGGTGTGACTCCTTTGGATTAGCTTGGTAGCGAGCACAAATGCCAACACTCAAACAGATGTCTGGTCTACTTGCAGTTAAGTACAACAGGCTGCCAATCATACTCCTGTACAATTTTTTATCAACACTATGGCCCAGTTCATCTTTTGTAAGCTTATCGGTGGTAGCCATTGGTGTGCGTACTGCCTTTGCACTTGTAAGTCCGAATCTCTTGATCAAGTTTTCAGCATATTTCTGTTGATTGATGAAAAGACCATTCTTCTCCTGAGTAACCTGCAATCCCAGAAAGTATGACAATTTTCCTACCATGCTCATTTCGAACTCCTGAGTTATTAAGTCAACAAACTCCTTCACCAATACTGAAGATGTAGATCCAAAAACAATATCATCCACATAAATTTGTGCGATGAGAATATTTGTCCCCCTACGCAGAACAAACAGTGTACGGTCCACTCCCCCTCGACGATATCCTTTCTGAATCAGAAAGGTTGTCAGTCGCTCATACCATACACGAGGTGCCTGCTTGAGTCCGTACAGTGCTTTATTCAACAGATAAACATGGTTAGGAAAATGTGGATCTTCAAACCCCTTATGCTGTTCTACGTAAACTTCCTCCTTTACTAGGCCATTCAGGAACGCACTCTTGACATCCATCTGATGAAGAGTAAAGTCCAGAATACATGATACTGCCAACATCAGTCTGATTGACTCTAATCTGGCTACAGGTGCAAAGGTTTCATCAAAATCAACCCCTTCAACTTGAGTATACCCTTGAGCAACTAGTCGCGCTTTATTCCTTGTGACATTACCATCCGCATCAGATTTGTTCTTAAAGATCCACTTGGTTCCGATCACATTCACATGAGCAGGTCGTGGGGTAAGATACCAAACATTGTTTCTCTCAAATTGCTGCAGTTCTTCTTGCATTGCCGAGACCCAATATTCATCGAGAAGAGCTTCTTTGTAATTTTTTGGCTCAGTGAGAGAGATGAACATGATAGTCCTGCCAATTCTCTATAATTTACCCGTGGTTGATCCCTTAATTGCATGTGTTTAACCGGATGCTGTTCAGATTCATGAGTTCCAGCTTCCGGAGTTTCAACACCAGTTAATGGTGCTGGTGTTTCAACACCAGTAGGATTCACTGGTTCAAGGGCATCTTTCACCAACGGTGTCGTCCTCTGAATCATCAACCATCACATTGATAGACTCCATGACCGTTCCAGAACGTTGATTAATCACTCGGTAAGCTCGACTGGTAGGAGAATAACCCAAGAATATACCAATATCACTTTTAGATTCGAATTTAGCTAAGGGTTCTCGATCCTTCAGAATATAACACTTACTGCCAAGGACATGGAAATACGACACATCTGGTTTCTTCCCTTTCCAAATCTCATATGGTGTCTTCTCGGTAAATGGACGTAGATATACTCTGTTGATGGTGTAGCATGCAGTGTGTACCGCCTCAGCCCAGTATCTAAAATGAATTTTTTTCTCGGCTAACATTGCTCGCGCCATTTCCTGCAGTGTTCGATTCTTTCTTTCTACTATACCATTTTGTTGAGGAGTTATGGGGGCAGAGAACTCGTGGTGTATACCAAGTGTCTCACAGATGTCATGAAACCTAGAATTTTCAAATTCTTTTCCATGATCACTCCTGATACGTGCAATTTTTGCTTGAGCGGTTCCTTTTTCTACATGTAGCTTGTGCGCCAAGGTCTTGAAAACATCAGCAGCCTCTGACTTCTCTTTGAGAAATGATACCCACGTATACCTCGAGAAGTCGTCCACACAGACAAAAATATACTTCTTCCCTGCCACACTGGGTGTATTGACCGGCCCCATTAAGTCCATATGTAGAAGCTCCAAAAGTCTTGACGTTGAAACATCATGTACGGCATGGTGTGGGATCCGAACTTGCTTCCCTTCTTTACACGATCCGTAAACAACCTCCTTGTTTTCACTGATTTCGGGAATACCTCTGACTGCATTCAGTCTGGAAATACGAGCCAAAGATTTATAATTTATGTGCCCCAATTTTCTGTGCCACAGAGTACTGACTTCCTTCTTCGAGCTCAAGCAGGTGACATCTTGATCGAGCAGATAACAATTATCCATTGATCTTGATCCAGTGAATACTCCAGTCCCATGATTTACAACACATTTCTCTTTATCAAAATACACTGTCATTTCATTGTCACATAAATGGCTAATGCTCAACAGGTTTGCCTTCAGACCTTTCACTAGCAGCACATCATGGAACACTGGAAGCCCTTTGATGACTAACTCACCCTTGCCGATTATTCTGCTACGTTTCCCATCACCAAATCTAGCATGTCCACCAAATCCAGGATTGAATTTTCACAGGAATTCAGGAACTCCAGTCATATGCCTTGAGCACGCACTATCGAAATACCATGAGGTTCCAGTGTGTGCCCCAAAACATACAAAACTTGAAAAATAAACATCTTGAGATTTTCGAACCCATACCTGGCTTACTGGTCGAGTGACGCGATGCGGACTTTGAGTGACACGTGTGTTCATAGATCCGGTTCTGTATCCTCCAGTGTTGAATCGGTGCATGATATTGTATCCTGGGATGGTGTTGAAACTTCTATATGCAGTGTTAACAGACAGCGTCCTGAGCAGCTTAAAACACCTATTTCTCACATGGCCTTGAACTCCACAGTATCCGCATCATCTGATCCTTTTGGTGGGACAATTCTTCTCGATTATTCTTGGAGCTGGTGCACCTTGATCTGTCTTGTTTCTCAATACATTCACTGTCCTTTCATAGCCAATTCCATATTTGGTCGTCTGTCCCATTCGTAGACAATCTTCGAGCTTAGCTTTCTCTGTATTGAGACGTCTAATAGCTTGTTCTGCTGCCTCTGCTCGTTGCACCACTTCGGAAAATTCCTTCTTAAACTTTTCTAGATCTCCAATTGCCTCTTCCTTTTCAAGTTCATTCACTTTAACTTTTTCACTTAACCTCTTGTTCTCAAACTTGAGCTCTTTGTTTTCATCTGCCACTTTTAACCACATCTTGTACATCTCCATACTCTCCTTGCGAATGTCATCATCACTAATGCTTCTAGTCTCTTCATCAGAGCTACCACTCTCTTCTTCGTTCAGCACACCGAGACCTTTCTTAAAAGAGTCTTCTAACTCCACCATTGACACACCGAAAGCAACATGATTTGTATACTCCTCTCCATCCTTAACATCATCTCCTCCGTCATCATCACTCCAGGTTGTTGTGGCATACGATTTTCCTTGCCTTTTAAGCGTATTGGCACACTTAGCTTGTATGTGTCCAAAACCTTCACATTCTCTGCACTGGATTTTCCTGTTCAGGTTTGGATTTGTCGATTTAATCTTTGGTGTTTCAACACCAGTTGCTTGACCAAATCTTGGAGTGGAGTTGGCGTTAGGATTTTTGCTCCCACTTGACTTATCTTGTGGTTTCCTACCCATCTTCTTCATAAATCTGGAGAAGTTTCTGGTTATGTTTGCAATTTCATCGGAATCTTCATTATTTGTATGATCATCTGCCTTCCCAGAGTTTGTGCTTGAAAAAGCCATCTCTTTCTTTCCAGTTTTTGTGTGCAGCATTTCCATCTCATATGATTCCAGAGATCCCATAAGCTCATCAAGAGTCATTGTCCCAATCCTTCCATTTTCATTAATTGATGTGACCTTCATATTGAACCGTGGAGGTAACGCCCTCAACACCTTCCTGACAAGTTTTTGGTCTTTGCACTTTTTACCAAACTGAAACGCCTTGTTTGCAATATCTCAGACTTGTCCATTAAACTCGGAAATAGTCTCATCTTCGCGCATCTTCAATTCTTCGAATTTTGACATATAGTATTGTAACTTTGATTCTCTGACAGAGCTTGTCCCCTCATGATACGTTTGTAACACATCCCATGCTTCCTTCACAGTCTCACAATTTGAAATCATCTTAAATTGATCTTCATCCACTGCCGTGAAGATGGCATTCAATGCCTTTGAGTTGGACACGTGTGCTTTATGCTCCTCAGTAGAATATTTAGAAAATGGTTTGGCCGTTGATGAGCTTGATCCCTCAGTATCGTCACTTGAAGGTGGAGTGTATTGATTTATGACAAAGTTCCAGGCTTGATCATCTAGTGCTCCAATGAACACTTTCATACGTGCCTTCCAATAGGCATAATTTCCTTGTTCCAGCAACGGTGGTCGCGTGACCGAAGCCCCCTCCTTTGGTGCCATGGTGAAACCTGATCTCACTCTCCCTGTATAGGGGTTAGCAAGTGCCGAGCTCTGATACCAATTGAAATTCTGTTTCCCCTAAAGTATATACTATTATGCCAAGTTGTTTATCGTTTGGTGTTGGAACATGAAATAAAACACACAGTGCACACACAACTTGTTTACGCAGTTTGGTGAAATTACACCTACGTCCGCGGGGCCTTGCCCAGATCAGAAATCATCCACTAGAAAGCAGTCTTTAGTACAAGAAGCTTAACTTGAATACTAATCCATTGCTAACCTATGAGTGAATGCCGTGAGATCCCCTCACCGTCGATCCTACGTCGTTGAACCCTCACGATCAACACGTCTCCCTGGATCTCCTCCTCCCGAGGAATTAAGACTTCCTTGTTTCTGATCTTTACGAACTTGGTCGGATGAATCAACTCTCCTCCAAACACTTCAGGCAGATCGCTCCAACACTTCTCACGTAGAGATGAATTCTTCGTTGCTCATTGATTGCGTTGTATCTTCTTCTTTTTATATCCTACACAATCCTGCCTTCTATCGAACTATTTCCTTGTCTAACTCTACCATCAATAGACTTCTAGACTAAGGAAAGATCTAATTCTAATCTGGTATTTTAAATGGACAATCCTTTATCAATAGGACTTGTACCATAAATTAACTACTTAATCAATTCCTAACTATTACAGGAATATTCGTTTACCAGAATTAGATTGCCATGAAATCACATAATAATCTGCACAATATTCTGATCTGATCGCATAATTATACTCCATAATTCGCTCCATAATTCGTGGCTAAAACCTGCTGTCCAGAAAAAACCTGATCGCAATGGTGTTAAAACACCATATCACCAGTATTCACAATATGCCATAAATAAGTCCAACTCCCAAGGACTCTACAGTTATTTTCATTTGATAGGTTAAATTTTGGAAATTAAATAAATTAACTAATCAAGAAACACGGAAGATACCATATCATAGAGCATGAAAATAAAAGAACTCTTCAAAAAGGAATCGGTACAAAATATTATATGAGCACCAAGTTATGACCACCTGAATTGTTATTTTCATTTGATGGGTTGAATTTTGGCAATTAGATAAAGTTCTTAACCAGCAAATGCACAAGGTACCATATTGTAGAGTATGAAAATATAAGAACTTTTGAAAAAGGAACCGGTAAAAAATATTATCTGAGCACCAAGTTATGACCACCTAAATAGTTATTTTCATTTGATGGGTTGAATTTTGGAAATTAGATAAATTTACTAATCAACAAAAATGGAAGATACCATATTATAGAGCATGACAATAAAAGAACTCTTCAAAAAGGAATCGGTACAAAATATTATCTGAGCACCAAGTTATGACCACATGAATCGTTATTTTCATTTGATGGGTTGAATTTTGGCCATTAGATAAAGGTCTTAACCAGCAAACGCACAAGGTACCATATTGTAGAGTATGAAAATATAAGAACTTTTGAAAAAGGAACCGGTAAAAAATATTATCTGAGCACCAAGTTATGACATCCTAAATAGTTATTTTCATTTGATGGATTGAATTTTGGAAATTAGATAAATTTACTAATCAACAAACACAGAAGATACCATATTATAGAGCATGAAAATAAAAGAACTCTTCAAAAAGGAATCGGTACAAAATATTATCTGAGCACCAAATTATGACCACCTGAATCGTTATTTTCATTTGATGGGTTGAATTTTGGCCATTAGATAAAGGTCTTAACCAGCAAACGCACAAGGTACCATATTGTAGAGCATAAAAATATAAGAACTTTTGAAAAAGGAACCGGTAAAAAATATTGTCCGAGCACCAAGTTATGACCACCTAAATAGTTATTTTCATTTGATGGGTTGAATTTTGGAAATTAGATAAATTTACTAATCAACAAACACGGAAGATACCATATTATAGAGCATGAAAACAAAAGAACTCTTCAGAAAGGAATCGGTACAAACTGTTATCTGAGCACCAAGTTATGACCACCCGAATCGTTATTTTCATTTTATGGGTTGAATTTTGGAATTTAGATAATTATCTTAATCAGCAAATACATAAGGTACCATATTGTAGAGCATGAAAATATAAGAAATTTTCAAAAAGGAATTGGTAAAAAATATTATCTGAACACCAAGTTATGACCACCGGAATTGTTCTTTTCATTTGATAGGTTGAATTTCGGAAATTAGATAAAGTTCTAAACCAGCAAATACGTAAGGTACCATATTGTAGAGCATGAAAATATAAGAACTTTTAAAAAAGGAACCGGTAAAAAATATTATCTGAGCACCAAGTTATGACCACCTAAATCGTTATTTTCATTAGATGGGTTGAATTTTGGAAATTACATAAAGTTACTAATCAACAAACACGGAAGGTACCATATTGTTGAGCATGAAAATATAACAACTTTTAAAAAAGGAATCGGTACAAAATATTATCTGAGCACCAAGTTATGACCACCTGAATCGTTATTTTCATTTGATGGGTTGAATTTTGGAAATTAGATAAAGTTACTAATCTGGAAACATGGAAGGTACTATATTGTAGAGCATAAAAATAAACCAACTTTTCAAAAAGAAATCGGTACAAAATATTATCTGAGCACCAAGGTATGACCACCTGAATCGTTATTTTTATTTCATGGGTTGAATTTTGGAAATCAGACAAAGTCACTAATCAGCAAACACGGATGGTACCATATTGTAGAGCATGAAAATATAACAACTTTTCAAAAAGGTATCGGTACAAAATATTATCTGAGCACCAAGTTAGGACCACCTGAATCGTTATTTTCATTTGATTATTTGAATATTGGAAATCAGACAAAGTTACTAATAAAAAAATGGAAGATACAATGTTGTAGAGCATGAAAATATAACAACTTTTTAAAAAGGAATCGGTATAAAATATTAATAGAGCACCAAGATATGACCACCTGAATCGTTATTTTCATTTTATGGTTTGAATTTTGGAAATCAGACAAAGTTACTAATTAGCAAACACAGAAGGTACCATATTGTAGAGCATGAAAATATAACAACTTGTCAAAAAGGAATCGGTACAAAATATTATCTGAGCACCAAGTTATGACCATCTGAATCATTATTTTCATTTGATGAGTTGAATTTTGGAAATTAGATAAATTTACTAATCAGAAAACACAGAAGGTACAATGTTGTAGAGCATAAAAATTTAAGAACTTTTCAAAAAGGAATCGGTACAAAATATTATCTGAGCACCAAGTTATGACCACCTGAATTGTTATTTTCATTTGATGGGTTGAATTTTCGAAATTAGATAAAGTTACTAATCTGGAAACACAGAAGGTACCATATTGTAGAGCATGACAATATAACAACTTTTCAAAAAGGAATCGGTACAAAATAGTATCTGATCACAAAGTTATGACCACCTGAATCGTTATTTTCATTTTATGGGTTGAATTTTGGAAATCAGACAAAGTTACTAATCAGCAAACGCGAAAGGTACCATATTGTAGAGCATGAAAATATAACAACTTTTCAAAAAGGAATCGGTACAACATATTATCTGAGCACCAAGTTATGACCACCTGAATCGTTATTTTCATTTTATCGGACAAAGTTACTAATCAGCAAACACGAAAGGTACCATATTGTAGAGCAAGAAAATATAACAACTTTTTAAAAAGGAATAGGTACAAAATATTATATGAGCACCAAGTTATGACCACCGGAATCGTTATTTTCATTTGATGATTTGAATTTTGGAAATCAGACAAAGTTACTAATCAACATACACATAAGGTACCGTATTGTAGAGTATGAAATATAACAACTTTTCAAATAGGAATCAGTACAATATATCATCTGAGCACCAAGTCATGACCACCTGAATCGTTATTTTTATTTGATGGGTTGAATTTTGGAAATTAGATAAAGTTCTTAACCAACAAACATGTAAGGTACCATATTATAGAGCATGAAAATATATGAACTTTTGAAAAAGAAACCGGCAAAAAATATTATCTGAGCACCAAGTTATGACCACCTAAATAGTTATTTTCATTTGATGGGTTGAATTTTGGAAATTGGATAAATTTACTAATCAGCAAACTCGGAAGGTACCATGTTGTAGAGCATGAAAACATAACAACTTTTCAAAAAGCAATCGGTACAAAATATTATTTGGGCACCAAGTTATGACCTCCTGAATCGTTATTTTCATTTAATGGGTTGAACTTTGGAAATTACAAAAAGTTACTAATCAGCAAACACGGAAGGTACCATATTGTAGAGAATGAAAATATAACAATTTTTCAAAAAGGAATCGGTACAAAATATTTTCTGAGCACCAAGTTATGACCTCCTGAATCATTATTTTCATTTGATGTGTTGAATTTTGGAAATTAGATAAAGTTCATAACCAGCAAACACGTAAGGTACCATATTGTAGAGCTTGGAAATATAAGAACTTTTAAAAAAGGAACCGGTAAAAAATATTGTCTGAGCACCAAGTTTCTTGCTTCTGGTCTTCTTTCACAGTCCTCCCAACCGGTTCATAAATCCTCCTATTCATTTGGCTTTTTTCATCTTAATTTTTCTTCCTACACTCCTCATTATGCCAAATCATCCCACATTTTCCACATTTACTTGGCTTCCATTCAAAAAATATTTTCTGGCTAACAATCACCTTTTTCATTAAGGTAAACCAACTTGTCTGGAAGGGTATCACTTGTCATCACCTCAACTTGTACCCTTGCAAAATCCAGCCTCTCCTTCTCGTGTGTTTCCCTATCAAGATTCAAAGGCTTCCCAAGTGGACTTACTATCTTGCTTATGAGTTTTGGTGGCCAATACTTCAATGGCAATCTAGGGAGCTGAATCCAAACTGGGACAACATTAGGTTCTTCAATCACACCTTCTTCATTCCAATCTTTCAATGAAACGGGTTTCCCATCAAAGAACACCACTCATTTATCCAAAATACCCTATATGCTCCTTATTTTGAAATTTAATCATACAATTCCTAAATTTAGAATCCATACCTTTTGATTCTTCTCCCCTAATCCAAAAAAAGAACCCCCTCCATGACTTTGAATGATGGATTGCTTCCCAAATCCATGCACAAAATGGTAGTCTCTCTTTTCTTTGAGCTTTCTTCCACCTTCTCCATGGTGATTTCACCCATAAACAGCACATCTATCTCCACGGGTTGGTAATATTAAATCTCCAACGAGCTAGATTTGAGTATAGACCTCCACGATCTGACCTCCTTCTGACTCTCCTCCTCCATTTCTTCACTCCAAACAATTGTCTTCCCTTCTTTAGAGCTGAAATTTGATTTTAAACCCACATTTTTTTCTTCTACAAAAACTTCTTTTTGTTCCACTCCTTGGCTTTTATCTTCTTTAGGGCTTGAAAGTGACTGGTCAAGAACACTCTTTAGCCCTATTTAGTTTTATCCTTTACCCTCATCCTTCAACAAACCCAAGCTGCCCACCTCCTCCTTCAAAATTAATTTTGTGTTTTCCCTTTGTTTTTAGTGTTAGATTTCCTCATGGTGTGAGGTGGATATTCAAAAGAGAACTACCAGATATGAAATAAGAAAAAAGGAAGAACACCCACACTTTGTGAAAATCACCCCTAGTACTTTAGAAGAAGAACACCCACACTATGTGAAAATTACAGCATAGGTAATTCTTCCTCTCAAGAAACACTCACTCACACACTCTCTTGGTGAACTTGAAAATTTCAAGCTTTTCTCTCAAAATTTAGTAGTTTTTGCTTCTTCTTGTGTGGATCTTGCAACTCTTAGTATCAAATATATCAGGTATTCCATTGAACTCTTTTTTATATGCTTTATTGACATTGTGGTGGTGTTATGAAAAGCATGATTCTTGAATGAGTGTATGTTGTTGAGATATGTGTTTGGGTTTGTATGCATGATCTTGTGTTGAAGAAAGTTTGGGTTGTTTGATGTGTGCTATTATGCTTGGATGATGTGTTCTTCATGCATTCGGTGATTTAGGAGGAGATGAATCTTGATTGTATAATCTTATTGAGGGGTTGGTGAGAACTTACATGGGCTTATTGTTTAATGATAATGTTCTTGTTTAAATAGCCTTCTTGCTTATTATCTTGTTTTGAATTGATAAGCTATTTGGGAGAATGTTACCCTGTTGAATGATATTGTGGGCCATACCTTGTTTATGATCACATTACCACTCTTCCCTTCATTATGTTAGGATGTCTCCTAAGAAGAATATTTTGAGGAAAGAGAAGTCCTCACGGGGTGAGAAGAGGAAGAAACCGGCAAAGCAGCAAACCACGAGCCGGTGACTCCTATTCTTTGCAACCCCGCGTTCATGATTGGAGAATTCATGGGACTATCCAAAATCTCTGGAACTGCAGCCCAGAGGTGGAGGAATTTGAGAGAGCCAAAGAGGAGTACATTGGAGATTGGATTTGCATGCAAGACACCTTGGCAGCTCTAGGCTTACCCAAGCCCTATAACTATCTATTGGGACGGGTAGGTCTAGAGGGGTTTCTCAAGAATTACTCAAAGACCTACATCAGGTTGACCCTAGAGTCCCTAGCTACTCTATGGCCAGTCGTAGATAAGGATGGACACCGGACGATAAATTCAATCTGGATGATAAGGAGTATAGGATGGACACCCTCCTTATGAATAGTAGCCCCCTCCAATTCTTCAAGCACTTTCCTTGCATCAAAAGGACGCTAAAGAGAAGAAATGGGAAGTTAAAAGGGTATAAGGGGAAGAGATTGAGTTCAAAATGGTAGAGAAAGGAATAAGGGCAACAAGGAAGAAAGAAGAAGATCAGGGAGTTGCACCCAAACTAGGATTTTAGAAGGCTGCTCACATTTAAACTCTCTTATCCATGGATAAAGCAACACTGGCATGCTATCAAACAAAATCATAACCATTTCTAAAGCCTAATTTTTTGAATCCATTTCTTTGAATTTAACCATGAAAAACACCAGGAGATAGTAACCATACCTTGACAATCTCATATTTCCACCAAACTTTCTGAAAAACGTTGTCCATGATGCGCAGTGGTGGATGCACTCCAAGGATCTTGCATATAAAGTGCTCTCATATGTTTTGTAACTGTTTTCTACAAAAGACTTGGAGATTCTGCCCATAAGAACTTTTAAAATGGAATCGGTCCAAAATATTATCTGAGCACCAAGTTATAACCACCTTAATCGTTATTTTCATTTGATGGGTTGAATTTTGGGGTTCAGAAGAAGTTACTAATTAGTGTAAAAGGAAGGAACCACATTGTAGAGAATGTTAATATAAGAACTTTCAAAAATGAATAGGTCAAAAATATTATCTGAGCACCAATTTCTGACCACCTGAATCATTGCTTTCAATTAACGGGTTGAATTTTGGGTATTGGACGAAGTTACTGATTGGCAAACATAGAGGGTACCGCATTGTAGAGCATGAAAACATAAAAACTTTTCAAAAAGAAATGGGTCCAAAATATTACCTGAGCATCAAGTTATGACCACCTAAATCATTATTTTCATTTGATGAGATGAATTTCGAAGATCAGATGAAGTTACTAATTAGCAAAAATGGAAGGTACCATATTGTAGAACATGAAAATATAAGAATTTTCAAATAGGAATCAGTCCAAAATATTATTTGAGAACCAATTTATGACCATTGAAATCGTTATTTTAATTTGATGGGTTAAGCTTCGGGGATTTGATGAAGTTACTAATCAGCAAGTACGAAAGGTACCATATTGTGTAGAGCATGAAAATAGAAGAACTTTTCAAAAAGGAATCGGTCTAAAATATTATCTGAGCACAAAGTTATGACCACTTTTATCGTTATTTTCATTTGATGGGTTGATTTTTTGGGATTGGATGAAGTTACTAACAAGCAAACATGGAAGGTTCCATATTGTAGAGCCCAAAAATATAAGAAATTTGCAAAAAGAAATTGGTACGAAATTCTTTCTGAGCACCAAGTTATGACCACCTGAATCGTTATTTTCATTGGATATGATGACTTTCGGGGACTAGATGAAATTATAAATTAGCAAATACGTAAGCTACCATGATGTAGGGCATGAAAATATTAAACTTTACAAAAAGGCATCGTTCAAAAATATTATTTAAGCACCATGTTATGATCACCAGAACCATTATTTTCATTTGATAGGTTGAATTTCACGAGTCAGGTGAAGTTACTAATTAGAAAACACGAAAGGTACCATATTGTATAGAATGAAAATATAAGAACTTTTTAAAAATGAATCGGTCCAAAATATTAATAGAGCACCAAGTTTTGACCACCTAAATCGTTGTTTCCATTTAATGGGTTGAATTTTGAGTGTCTTATGAAGATACTGATCAGCAAACACGGAATGTACCATATTATAGAGTATGAAATCATAATAACTTTATAAAAAGAAATTGGTCCAAAATATTATCTGAGCACCAAGTTATGACCACCTGAATCATTATTTTCATTTGATGGGTTGAATTTCAGGGATCAGATAAAAATACTAATTAGCAAACATAGAAGGTACCATATTGTGGAGCATGAAAATATAAGAGTTTTTTAAAAAGGAACTAGTTCAATATATTATCTAAGCACAAAGTTGTGAACACCTGAATCGTTGTTTTCATTTGATGGGTTGAATTTCTGGCATTGGATGAAGTTACTAATTAGCAAACACAGAAGGTACCATGTTGTAGAACATGAAAATATAAGAAATTTTCAAACATGAATCAGTCCAAAATATTATCTGAGAACCAATTTATTACCATCGAAATTGTTATTTTAATTTGATGGGTTGAGCTTCGGGGATTTGATGAAGTTACTAATCATCAAGTACGGAAGGTACCATATTGTAGAGCATGAAAATATAAGAACTTTTCAAAAAGGAATCGGTGCAAAATATTATCTGAGCACCAAGTTATGACAAGAATCGTTATTTTCATTTGATGAGTTGAATTTCGGGAATAGATGAAGTTACTAAAGCAACACTACCACGGAGACCCCCCTCTAGCACCGGTTTTTTAGCATCATTTTAAAAAATTGGTGCAAAAATTGTAACAGCACTGGTTTTTATTATTTTTAGCACCGGTTTTTATACCAGTGTTAATTTAACACAAATTTTTTTTCTAATAACCGGTGAAAAATAAATACCGGCATAAAAATGGGTGCTAAAGTATTTTTAAAAATGGTGTTTAATACCAATTTAAAAACCGGTGCTAAAAATAACAAATACCGGTGCTATTACAATTTTTCTAATAACCAAATACCGGTATAAAAACTGGTGCTAAAGTTTTTTAAAAAATGGTGTTTAACACCAATTTAAAAACCTGTGCTAAAAATAACAAATATGTCCAAATGAAGTGTATGTTGTATAAGGGTGTTTAGCTAAGAAGAAGAATGAGGTCCAGTTGAAGTGTATGTTGTATCTTCCTTTAATTCCAAGGTTGAAGAGGTTATTTGCAAATTCAAAGGATGCAAAGAACTTTTGATGGCGTGGGGAGTGGGAAAGACCAAGTGACGACAAGATAAGACATCCGGCAGACGGTGAACAATGGAAAATTTTTGACAAGCGATATCCTACATTTGGTTCATAAGCTAGAAATTTGTGCCTTGCTTTCTGTACTGATGTGATGAATCCATTTGGAAATATGTAATTGAAACATAGTTCTTTAACATATTTCCCCCTATTATTGATTAATGACGAGAGTGAGGCGGGAGCAATATGGAGGAAACACATTAATGGCATTTGGATAGATGAAGATGCCCAAGAAATTGGAGACGTTCAATAAAAAAAGAGGAAGATGGTTGAAGACTAGTGGCTTAGAAGCAGTGAATTCTCTAAGTAAATTATGTATTTTTCTAGCATGTTGTGTTTTGTATGACTCTTAACTACTCTAAAACTATGTTGTAATTGGTACTTATATGGAGCAGCGCGCTGCCGCTCTTTTGGTACAGCTGGGATAAAAAAAAGCCTCAATTTACTATTTTGTGGCAGAAAGCAGCGCGCTGCAACTCTTTTGGTTCAGCTGGGATAAACTAAGCCTAAACTAACTATACTACCACTGAGACCAGCTGTGCGCAGCTGCTCGTTCAGTTCAACTGAGAAAATAACATGAAGATGATACACACCCAGACAAACAGCATCCAAAATTAGAGCAAATATATGCCCACAACTAATAGCATCCAAAATCACTGTGATAGAAAATTCAACATTCATAAACTAACAATTCACATCCATAGAAAAGTAACTAACGACATAGAAATCAACATCCCAAAAAAATGAATATCCATAATAATAAGCATGCAAAATTGACATCTAGAGAAATTCAAGATCCACGTAAACACAAATGAGATCATTCAATCCCTGTGCGAGGAGTCCTCCCCAATGTCGCTAGATGGAAAATTTAATGTAGGTATTTGACCCACTACCTTCATGCTCTCGCCACCTATGGCTATCAGGAACTTTCTAACGTGCTCAGTTCATCGCACCAAGTGATCCATCTTCACTTCCAATGCTTGCATGCGCCCATCCAATGCTTCCATGCACCCATCCAAATTCTCTATAGACAATTTACTTCTTGCCGGCATTGATGACATAGCAATTTTCTTTTTCTTCAAAAATATCTGAAGGTTGATTGGAAGCTTTGGCATCAGTGTAAAATCAACATCATTATATTTGCAACCAGCTTCCACGCACAAGGCAGTAATCAGGGAGGAGAAACCTATACAGTTGTACGCATTGATACAATCCCAGATATATGCCATAATCATACCCCCAACGTCAATACTCAAGTTTTTCTTGATCTTGTACAGTAGCAGCATACGGGAACGATGCACTTCACTGTTCATTCTCATCGGTAGTAGTGGCATCAATGAAGTTGTACCTCTCGTCTGTCAAATACTTCTTCCCAATGCTAGACCATTCTAGAGGCACGTTCTTGATAACTTCATCACTGTCATCACAAATTTCTTTTATAATTTGTTCCAAAGATGCTTTTGCAACTGTTTTTTCTGCGGCATGGTACACACTTGCTGGCTTCAGCGGGATTTTATAAAATGTTTTGATCACATCCACTGAAAGCACGACATACTGCCCACGAAAGTAAATCTCCACAGAATTCATGTACTTCACGAGTGCCAAGACCTCACATGTCAGCGTCTTATTGGTATGATCTGGTTGTGTGATGAAGTGCACCCGTCCATGCTGGTTAACATAGTGAATGTAAGGCTTTTCTCTTCAGAAACTCTCTCCAGTATTAGGCCCCGGCTAATGAATTCTTTGTAGATATTCTTAGCCTCGGGACACTCAGATACTGTCAATGGAATGTGTGGGTCTCCTGCTTGGAACTGAGGACTGCTGTGTTGTACCTCGAGATTTCCAGTTCTAGGCTTCATTCACAATTTCTGAGTCCGTCGGGTGTTAGGGTTACCCTTGGCTACATTTTTCTTCGGTGCCATACCTAGGAAAAGGTTCAACAAAGCTTACTCAGTATGGGTTACATGGAGACAGACTAGATCTATAAACATGTATATAGAAATTAATCTGATCAATTAAAATTTGGATACAGATGTAAACTCTTGTAAAATAATAAATGCTTCATGCAACTAAAGGGTCCAGCAACTAATGAACATATATGATTTCAAGCTTATACCTTTTATTACTAATGTTGAAATAATGTAGACTTTACCTTATATTTTCAAAAAACAAACTGAAGACGGTACAAAGTTCCACAGATTCTTAAGTACAATAAATTACACGCTAGAGACCCAAGAGATGTACCACAGTAATCCCTCCCTCAACTCTCTCACTTTCAAGTTAGATAACTTCAGAACTTATTCAGGGGAAGGCAAAATATGAACGTTGCAAAAAGAATATACCCATATATAAATATTATGCCTGCCCATCTATAAACATTATGCCTGCCCATCTATCATTCTAAGCTTACAGTGCTGACTTTACCACGTCCACGTGCAAAGAACACATATCAACTACAAATACATTATACCGCAAATAGAACCAGATAGGCATAACTTTTTTTATGAAAGTTTTGTATATAGATCAAAGCAAACCAAAAGAGTTTTTAGCCCATCACTCCTAGCCTTTTACAAGAAAAAACCCCCTATCAAAACTTGCTATTTAAAATCAAACAAACAACCATCATCAACCAACATCTTTTTACTTGCCTCATGTTGCTCATATCCCTCAACTTCAAGATTTTCATCAACCCATTAGTGTGTGTACAACCCAAAAACAAATGGGTTTCTATCTCATCCACCTCATCACATAAACTACAACATTTATGTGTCTTCAAAATCCCAAATCTGTGCAATCTATCAACTGTGGGTAGCCCTCCCTTCAATAGCATCCATAGGAAAATCTATGCTTAGGTAAAATATTTTTGTGCCAAATTATTACCTTTGCATAAAAGTCCCTTTTGCTTCCTACCTTCATTTCATCATACACCATCCTTGTCTTCAACTTGCCTTCCTTGTCTAAACAATCCCCAAGGGTTTAGAAGTGTTTATCTTTCAATTTGCACAACATCTTCCAATGCCAACCAGAACTTACCTCTCCTGATAGGCATAACTAACAGACAATCAAATACAAAGGCATTTTAGCCAGTGCTAGTGGATTGTTTATGGAAAATTAAGGAATGCTGACATCAGATGTCTTGTAATGTAATTGAATTTAAAAGGAAAGAAATCAGGGAAAACTTTTGATTGTTTTATTTTATAGTTGTCTACTTCTATACTTTTGAGATGTGATGAAGGAAATCCTAAAGGTTTCATCCTGATGCTAATACCTTCTCTACCATTGACTTGATTACGAAAGTCCTTTTTGGGTTTGACATCTGTATATTTTTGCAGGCCATTTATGTTATGCTATTTTAACCACATGGAAAAGCATATTCATTGACTTTTTACACTTGGAATTCAGTATTCCATGTCTTTGGTCTTCCATTCAGTTCATCCATTTATAGAATTTGAACTTGAACAGAATCAGAAAATTTAATTATGAAAAAAATCCAAAAAAACTCAATCGACATCAGAATGTTCGAGAAGAAGATTTATCCCAAATATGACAAATGGGAATACAAACAGGTAGCCACACAACAATCATAATTTCACATATTGTCATTTCGATTCCAACTATATAGATTTACAAAATGTAAACACAAACAAAATTCAACCATCATAAATTTCAAATCCACACTATTAACACTAAAATGAAAATGGAGATGGATAAAATCTCTAAATCGACGGTGGACGGAGCATGGAGGGACAGTGGAGGGAGAGGCACCTTGGTGGAGGGACGGTGGATGGAGCGTGGATGGACGGCGGATGGAAGGCTGACGAGTGGTGGACAGACGGCGGACGAGGCATTCCTTGGTGGATGGACGGTGGTGGAGCGTGGATGGATGGTGGATGGACGGCGGTGGAGCGTGGATGGATGGCGGATGACAGGCTGACAGACGACGGACAGAGCTTTCCTTGGTTGAGGGATGGCGGAGGGAGCGTGGATGAGGGTGTTAAAAAATGGAAGGTTTTTCTAAGTGAAGAGTGAAGAGAAAACAAACATTGGTTATACTATTGAAGTTATTGGGCCAATGGGCTGAAATATTTTTGAGATTATTAACATAAATGAGTTATTAATAAAAGTGTTATCTTCTCACATAAATATTGCTTTAATAAAGATTATTAACATATGCATATTTATATTATATTATATTATATTATGTACACTAAAATAAAGATTATTAAAATATGTATCTTCATACATAAATATTACTTTAATAAAATATTATTAACATATGTATCTTCATACATAAATATTACTTTAATAAAATATTATTAACATATGTATATATTTGATTTTCCAAAAAATATATATGTATATTATATTCATAATTTAGGAAATTATTTTACATATTTGTTTTATCTAAACATGATTCTTGGGATATCATACATGCCATAAACCAACTAAATGTTAGATATGGGGCTTTCTATATACACTAATTGACTACTAGTTTATTAGTATTCTATATACACTAGTTAACTATAATAGTGTTTAATACAACTAAGGGTTGGTCAAACCCTAGTCAACATACATGTGCTCCTACATATATAATTTAGTAAACCATAAAGTTTTCTAGAGTCGACCGTAGTTAGTTAGTGTTCTATATACGCTAGTTGACTATAAGTTAATTGGCAATCTATATACACTAGTTATCTATAATCGTACAATACGTACAACTAAGGGTTGGTCTCAAGATACATGTGAACCTACTTTAACATATCCATAACGTAGTAAACCAACATGTTAACGAATATAATCCCTTACATAATCGTCCACGCAAATACAATCGTACAGTGCAACTTACAGTCGGCATTATATTCATAGTCCACACATATATGTTTCATTTCACTTGTACTAATTGAAGGTTAAACCTAAATTCTGTGGGCATTCTATTTATAAAAATAATAATATGAAACACTAAATATAATTGTACAATTTAATTTGCACTTCTAGTTTACTTAAATAGTGTCTAGATCTTAATTAATCTATAAAGAAATATATATTTTAATTTGACCCAAAAATATATCTACTCCTTATTTAAAGTTCATTACCAAACTGAATAAAAAATAATTGAAAAATCTTTAAAAAAAGGAATATAGGAATACTTAAAAATTCACAATCTCAATTTCCCATATGATTTGCCCTCATCCCCCATATAGCATTATTGAACTACTTGTTCAACAACCTCGGGAGAAGGGGAAAAAAGCAGGATGATAAAATTGAATGGTAAAAAAAATGCAAGATGTGAAACAAATGTTCAAACAAAGTAGGATGATAAAATTGAATGGTAAAACAATAACAAAACAAATGTTCTCCAATATTTCATTTCGGTTCCCTCCCAATTTTTCCCTCTTCCTTCCACACTAACCCTAGCCCCAAATTTTCCCTCTTCCCAAATTTTCCCTCTTCTCTCCACCCTAACCCTCGGCCTCCTACAACCTTTCTCCCATTCCTTTCTCATCTGCACCATTTCGTCGACCTTCCACCATAATCCTGTTGCTTCTTGGCCTTCTTGTTGTTGTTCACATGTTCATTATTGGACCGATCTTGTGCGTGGTGTGATTCTTTGACTTTCCCATTGCTTGCTTTCTTGGTTGGAGTTTTGGTGGTGCGGAGCAGGTGGCGAAAAAGATTGCAGAGAGTGTGTACAAATCAGGTATGAGTGATTGCTTTTTGGGGAAGTCTGCAAGAACTTGTTATATGGGTTGGTTAGTTTGCTATTTTTTCCAGGTTTAATCTATAGATATATGGGTTGGTGAGTTTGATATTTTTGTAAACAATTGTTACCCCCCTGCAATTAAGCCAAAGTATGTCTATTAGTTTGTTATTAAGCTTGTTGGGCTCTTAGTTTTGCTAGTTGTTTAATTGGATAGATGATTTGTTTGCTAAGATTTATAAATTTTTTGGCTACTATGTTTTTGCTAAGATTTCATTTTTTTTGCCTACTATGTTATATGCATGTGGTCTGCATTTTTTACGTTTTATATTGTTAGTTCAATCTATTTTTGGTTGGTGTTTGAGGATATTCGTGTTTGGATGTGTTCTGTTATGATATCATTTTTTTGTTTTATTCATACAAGGGAGTGAATGGCGAAGGCGAAGAAGAAATTGTTTAACTCTAGTACTAAAGACATAGAAGACAATTGTGTTACCCTAAAAAATGATAGTTGTGATGTCAGTAACGAGATGGTGGATGATGCATCCAAATCAGTCTCGGGATCTGACAATTCGGGGGAGGAAGAAGGACATATTTCAAAAGATGACAAGAGTGGGAACTTTGACAAGTTTGAGATTAAAGAGTATTGCAAGCATAGAGGTACAACCACGAGCAAGTCAGTGTTACTAGCAAAGCAAAAGAAGCCCCTTAAAAATTCTTCGACAATAATTTTGAAACCTTGGTTATACACAGCCGGTGGTCGATGCATGTTGGCTATGATTTTCGACAATGAATCCGCTTCGGGACATGGCATAATTGGAAAGCTGTCGCAGACCATGTAAAGAAAGATGCATGGGAAGAAATTCTCGTAAGTGTGTTCCAATCCTTCATTATTTTTTGTTCATTTCATGTTCATTAAATTTTTCCGTAACAACATATATCTTTGTCCACTAGATTAGCTGGGATATACAAACCAAAATGACATTCAATGAGATTAATGAGTTCCAAAATAAATGGATGATTTATGCAGGTAAAATGTGGAGGAATTGGAAGGCTAAGGTGGCTAAAAAGTACACCTTGAAAAAAAAACCCAGGTATTTATACATGGACAGATTATCGATGGATGGACAAAAAAGAATGGAAGCTATTTGTGAATAGATCGACCCCTGAATTCATGGTTATTCATTAAAAATTCTTCATTTCTCTTCATTACTTTGAAAGCATATTACTAATCAATGAACATATATAGGCATTAAGTGATGAGGCAAAAGTAAGTGCCTCACATAAGGACTACGTCCATCAAACGGGAAGTGGAGGGAATTGTAGGCTTGCTATTGAACTCGAGAAGAGGAAAAGAAGTGCTAAAATTGACGAGCTTATGAATCAAGGTTGAAGTGTAGAAGAAGCAGAGGCTTTAATTGAAATCATGGATTTCAAATTGGATCGCTTAGAGGTGTTCCTCGAAGCTAACTGGGACAAGAAATTATCAATCGACACCAACGACTCCGCTAAAAGAGTAGCCCCCACTATTGTGAGCCAAATTCATAATTGATTCATTCTCTATTTATATTCTCAGATGCAATGCATACTAATGGCTTGCATGTGTTTTGTTGAGTAGAAAAACCTTTTGGATAAGAAGCAAGAGGGAGATTTTGTTATAGAAGGAAAAGAAGATATTCTCGTTCAAGCAACGGGTAAGAAGGATCATGGGGGTCGTTGGAGAGGTTACCCCAAAATGGCCAAGTTGAACAAGGCCTTCCCACATATTGTTGTTAGCGGTTATGTAGCTAGTCGATGTGGAAGCACAAACACAAAACCATTTGAGGAAAGCTCAAATAAAAAACATGTGTCCACGGAGGTCGTCGAGCTCAATGAAATATTTGTTGACTTATTTGAGGCGCAAACAAATTGGTTGGCTGGACAATTGGGTAAACTTATTTCCCCACACTTGGATGCCTGCAATTTCCTAGCTACATCATCCAAACTCGTGAATACAACCGGGTATTCATTCCTTCAGCATCTGGATCAAGTGACCCACAAGGATACGTTGATGATGACAAGGTATTCTATACCATGAATCTTGTCACACATTATGTTATGCTAAATGTAATAATAGAAACATAGCGTGTTTAGTTGTTGTTCTTAATAATACATTTCAAAAACATACTTGTTCGTTTGTTGTATGTATGTGATGACGATAAACATTATGGATATTCGTTGATTTTGGATGTTGATTTCTCTATCGTTGTTAGTTTCTTTCTTATGGATGTGGATTGTTAGTTTTTGGATGTGGATTGTTAGTTTTTGGATGTTGATTTTCTGTCATAGTGATTTTGGATGCTATTAGTTGTGGGCATATATTTACTGTTGTCACGTTGATTTTGGATGCTGTTAGTTTTGGGCTAGTAATATCTTCATGTTGTTATTTCTCAGTTGAACTAAGAAATATCTGTGGCAATATATTTAATTGAGGTTTTGTTTATCTCAGCTGAACCAAAAGAGCTGTAGTGCGCTGCTGCTTTCAGCCGTAAAATAGTAAATTGAGGCTTATATTATCCCAGCTATACCAAAAAAGCAGCAACGCCCTGCTGCTTTCAGTTGTAAAATAGTAAATTGAGGTTTATTTTATCCCAGCTGTACCAAATGAGCAGCAACGCACTGCTGCCTTCAACCGCTATACAGTGAATTCAATTTTTGTATTAATCAACTTTTCGGGCCATAGAATCTTTGAGGAACCTTGGTCCCTATTGAGATTGATTAACTTTATTTATTTTGGTAGCTTAATTACACTTACTTATTGTTCTACTGATGTTTTTTCCCTTTTGTAAATTTTGTTTTCATAAATCAAAAAAGTGTTGCCTATATGTTTTGAACCATAGTGGAGAAAGGGACGTAGCTACATTTGGCATTTTGTTTCCAAAGGATAAGGAAATGGACTTACCCATCAAGTGGGAGCGAGTTAAGCTTCGTGGACATGTAATCATCCTGAAGTCACCTTTACCAATTGAACATGAAGAATTTGAGTTTGTAACTGAGGCCATTGGATATAAGATTCTATGGCCTGGAAAGTTGATCAGTGTCATTGGCCAATAAGATAATGAGGTGTGATAATTGTATTCTTGTTGTGATCCTATCATATATATCTTTTCAGATATTACTTAAACATAATTTATTGTTAATCTACTTACCTAGGAGAACGAGAAGCAATCGCCTCGGAACATGGTGGTCGATGAAGATGGAAGTCTTGAAAAAAAACCTTACACCAAAAACTACCATGGAGAAAGAAGAGGTTAAAAAAATAATTACATTAACTAACTTTGACTTCCAGATACATATTAAAACACTCTCCCTTATAAGAGGGGGTCGCTCACGAGAATACTCCTAATGGAGAGGTGGTCGCTTGATCAGTAAAAGGAGAGGTCAAACATATCCCTGATGTTTTTTTATTCCAAACTATTGTTTTCAATGCCTAACTAACATTTTACCCATTAGCAAGTAGCAAAAGAAATGCTACTTCGACGGAGAACGGGCAATCAAATCCACCCATGTTGGTTTCTAACCATTACATTTTCGTAAGAACTCATTTAACCCTTTACAATATGATTCACTCCTGAATTATATACATATACAACTCAACTAACATTATTAGATTCTCATATCTAATTACAATATCATGTATCTTTTAGGGAATTACTAAAGACAAAGAATGCATTGCTGTTGTTCAACAGATTAATGATGTTTTAAGTGTATCTACACAAATATGTAGACCTAAGAAAGTCTTCCGCATCAATTTCAATGCTTATGTGTTCGGATCAGAAGAAGTCTACACAACCATATTAATGACAAGCTAAGATTGTTCATGAGCAGCTTGGATGGAGAAAATGCAATGGAGTGGATCAGTGGGTGCCAACTTGATCTATGGGCATCTTAAGAATTGCATGCTAACATTATTATAGATGTTTGATTACAATTGTTTCAATACAAAATTATTATTGATTATAATTATAATCATAAGAATTTCCAGACACCTATGTGATGGGATGGTTGATCGATGCCACGTCCAGTTTATTCCGGCTGGTTCAAATTCTCTTACTCAAAAGGCAAATCAGAGGGTTGAATTGACCGCGGGTGAGGTTTCAACTATCATGTGCCGCACTCAAGCAAGGATGTACGACTTCCCATACAATCGAGAGTAAGTTCTATTGCATGTCCAAGATTAACTAAATAAAGGTTTTATTCTTTTTTGGGTTGTTTGCCCCTCTAGAAGCAATAGCACCCATATATGCTATGTTTAAAAAAACAATTTTAAGTATTCATAACCGTATTAGATATTTTATTGTGTACTTTTATAGAAACCAATGGATTTTTATAAGAATCGCCCTGTGAAAACTCACGATTGCGGAATTAATATCTTTGATCTAGTGAGGGATCTACAAACCCTCACTATCTTGCATGAAATTCAGGTGTCTAGCCCTCGGGGTACACCTAACTTCAACTTGCCCTCTAACTAGCCTTTAGGATCAGATTACAAGGTTTATTGATACTTAACTAGTCATCGGGGTTAAGCAGCAATGGAATAGCTTGCAAGCAAAGAGTATAAACTCAAAAGATTGTATATTTGATTGATAAAAGTGTAAGAAAAAATAAATGTTGAAAATCACCCCCTATTTATAGTACATATGTATGGTCTTCACGAATACTAATAAGAAACTGAAAAAGATTATGGCAGCTTTAAAGAGCTAAAACCATATATAACTAAAATACATAAAATAAATGTTAATCTATGGTAATCTAGTAGAATTCTTCAAGAAGTAACCTTGAAGAATATTACCTTATCTAATCTTACCAAATCTAATTCTAATAAAATTAAAACTGAATATTCTAAACTCTAAAATAAAGCATGGCTGAATCCATGCCTTATTCTAAAATAAAAATAAATAAATGATCACACTACCTCATTAAAAAAAATCTAGTGGAAAAAAGAGTATAGTGTTATCTTCTAAAAATCCTAATTAATAATAAATAATAATATTAGGTATTTTGTTGTTTGCTTTTATAGGAGCCATTGGTTTTTGCTCGTCTTCGTACCGAAAATCGATCGAGTATATTGCATCGACTCAATGAGTGGGGGAATTTGCAAACGTGGCAATGCTTTAAATTGATTCATTTGCAAGTATAACACGTTTTTTCCATTGCATCTACTTTAATGTTCTACAAAATTATTTGTTCCCGTAAATGTGTAACACATAATAGTTTTACTTGCTTTCATCATTACATATAGAAAAAAAGTTATACCTAATTAAAACAATTATATGATCCCCATGTTTTAGTATTTTTATATATTGATATAAATATATTTTCATCGATTATAGGATTCCAACAGAATATCGACGGTTCAATTCCGATCAATAGAACCTAGCCTTAGAACTATACATGGAATGTCATAAACATCAATGTACATATTATCCCATAACTTCATATTTCCTATGGCAATTTTATGTCCGTAATCATTTGAGAAAATTCTTTTTCATATCAGCACAAGATACAAAGTAGTACTTGGAAATATGGATACCATTGCATGTATTATATGGAAAAAATTGTTAAGGAAGTGCATGACATAGACATTATTCTGATATGTTTTCTTAGATTATTTTTTGTATTTTTACTGTCTCTCACATATATCCTTTTGTAACATTCAATTTAATACATGTTTCATCAATTTCCAGGAGAATGCACTCCTCTGGGGGAGCGACAAACTGTGGAGCATTGCTCTGAAATGGGTTTGTATTTTTCCAAAATGTACTTTGTCAAAATGCATAGCTCAATTGAATGTGGTATAGGAACTTGCCTCCACCATTGGATAGTAGTTAGTAGTATCTCATTATGAAAGGTAATTTTGTCTTCCACTTTTGATACTCATCATCTCCGTGAAGAGAGAAAGTTCTCGTATCTTATGTAGGGTTGTAATCCAATTTTTGGCTACTAATAACCACGTTCATGAACTTCTTTATCTAGTCGAAAATTACATTTGATCATATTGAATGCATTTTTCTACCTACTTGTTGTCTATGCGTGATGATTGTATTTATTGGAAATTGTTGTTGGAAATTTGTGCTGTTTAATTGGTGCACTGATTTAAGTAATCAATGCACAAATGAAAACCGGTGCCATCTATTAAAAAATAGCACCAGTTTGGAAAACAAGTGTAAATAAAAAATGTACTGCGTGCCGATGAACTAAAAGAGCGGATGCGCACCGCAGCTCTCAGCGTCCAAATTAGTCAAAACAATTTACAGCAGTTTTTATAGACCGCTGCCAAAAAAACCCGGTGCTAACGGGTCACACATTTAGCACCGGTTTTTTAAAAAGGTGTTAAAAATGGGTGAAAGTAGATCACACATTTAACACCATTTTTTAAAAAAATGGGTGCTAAAAAATGGGTGCTAATGGGTTACACATTTAACACTGGTTATTTAAAAACTATTTCCAATAAAAATGTGCAAATGGATCACATATTTAACACCAATTTTTAAAAAAAATTGGTGCTAAAAAAACTGGTGTTAACGAGTTACACAATTAGCACTAGGTTTTTTTAAACCGGTACTAAAAAAACCGGTGCTAACGGGTCACACATTTAGCACCGGTTTTCTTTAAATCAGTGCTAAAGAACCGGTGCTAACGGATCACACATTTAGCATTGGGTTGTTTTACCACCAGTTTTTTAAAAACCGATGCTATTGGGTCACAAATTTAACACCGGTTTTGAAAAACCGGTGCTATCGATGTACATATAAGCACCGGTTTGTAAAAACCGGTGCTAAAAAATTGGGGACCACCTGAATCGTTGTTTTCATTTGATGGGTTCAATTTCCGGTATTGGATGATGTTACTAATTAGCAAAAATGAAAGGTACCATATTTTAGAGAATGAAAATAAAAGAACTTTTCAAAGAGGAATTGGTCCAAAATATTATCAGAGCACTAAGTTATGACCAACTGAATCGTTATTTTCATTTGATGGGTTGAATTTTGGCGATTGGATGAAGTTACTAATAAAAAAACACGGAAGGTTCCATATTGTAGAACTTGAAAATATAAGAACTTTGCAAAAAGAAATCGGTCCAAAATATTTTATGAGCACTAAATTATGACCACCTGAATGATGTTTTCATTTGATAGGGTTGAATTTTGTTGACCATGTGAATTTACTATAGCAAACACGGAAGGTGCGATATTCTAGAGCATGAAAATATATGAACTTTTTAAAATGGAATCAGTCCAAAATATTATCTGAGCACCAAGTTTTGACCACCTAAATCGTTATTTTTTTTCATTTGATGGGTTGAATTTTGGGCTTTGGATGAAGTTTCAAATTAGAAAACACAGAAGGTACCATATTATAGAGCATTAGGATATAAGAAATTTTAAAAAAGGAATCGGTCCAAAATAATATCTGAGCACCAATTTCTGGCCACCTGAATCATTGTTTTCATTTAATGGTTGAATTTTGGGTATTGGATGAAGTTACTTATTAGCAAACACGGAAGATACCATATTGTAGATCATGAAAACATAAGAAATTTACAAAATGAAATCGGTCCAAAATATTATCTGAGCTCCAAGTTATGACCATCTGAATCGTTATTTTCATTTGATGGGTTGAATTTTAGGGATCTGATAAAAATACTAATTAGCAAACACAGAAGGTACATATTGTAGAGCATGAAAATACAAGAACTTTTCAAAAAGAAATCAGTCCAATATATTATCTGAGCACCAAATTCTAACCACCCGAATCGTTATTTTCGTTTGATGGGTTGAATTATTGGTATTGGATGAAGTTACTAATTAGCAAAAATGGAAGGTAACATATTGTAGAGAATGAAAATATAAGAACTTTTAAAAAATAAATCGTTTAAAAATATTACCTTAACACTAAGTTATGACCACATGAATCGTTATTTTTATTTGATGGGATAAATTTCGGGGATTATATAAAGTTACTAATAAACAAACATGGAAGGTTCCATATTGCAGAGCCTGGAAATATAAGAACTTGGCAAAAAGAACCGCAAAAGGCTGAGGGTGAAATTAGGGAGAGGGCAATCATATTATATGAGGCAGAATCCAGATTCCTCGATTAGAAAACTAAAAGTGCATGGTTGAAGGATGGTGATAAAACTTTTAAGTTGTTTCTTATTAAAAGACTAGACAATATAAAAACCATATTATGTGCCTTACTAATGGAATTGAGTTTCTGAAAACTAGAGATCTTGGTTCAGGCTCGTTTGATTGATTTCTTCACCAAAAAATTGGGTACATCTTTTTCCACCAAAATTAGTGCTGGATCTTGAAGTGATTAAACAAGGACCAGTCCTATCTCTGGAGCATCAATACAATTTAATTCAGCCTCTTCCTACTGAGGTAATTTACAATGCCCTTAAAAGCATTTCTGATAGTAAAAACCCTGGTTATGATGGTTTTTCTAGCCAATTTTTTGAAGCTACTTGGAATATCATTGGCTCTAGTGTGGTTGCAGCTATTCAGTATTTCTTTGATGGTGGTAGAATCCCAGATCAGCTGAATAACACAATCATCACCTTGCTTCCCAAGAAAGAGCATCCACAAATGGCATATGATTTTAGGCCAATTTTATGTTGTTCTGTGTTGTATAAGATCATTCCTAAAGTTCTTTGCACAAGGCTTGGTTTAGTACTGCCTGATATCATCAACCTAAATCGGGAGCTTTTGTTAAAGGTGGGCTCATTTCTTGCAATGTCCTGCTTACTTAGGAGTTGTTGCAAAAATATAAGTGGAAGAATGGCAGATTGAATAGCTGTTTAAATAAAGTGGATATTCAAAAAGCCTTTGACGGCTTGGAATTGTCTATATTCAGTTTTTTTGAGAGCCTCAAATTTCCTAGAGCATCATTCAATGGATCAGAAAATGCATTGAAACTGCTACTTTTAGCATCTCTCTCAATGATGGTTATACACAAACTTTTTAAGGGAGGATAGTAGTCAAGCAAGGATATCCTCTCTCACCCTTTTTTTTTGTTATGGCCATGGAATATTTTTCCATATTGCTATCATTAGCTTTCAGCAGAAAATTGGTGGATTATCATACTAAATGCAAGAAAATAGGAATTCAATGCCTACTTTTTGCTGATGATTTTCTATTTTTTGTAGAGCTAATAGCAAATCCATTCATGGAGTCTTGGATGTTTTGGATCAGTTTAAAGATGTTACAGGCCTAGCCATTAATCTTGTAAAGTTTAATACCTATTACCCAAGGATGGAGGAAGTTGATATTGGAGTGCTGACTGATATTTAAAAGATGAAAAGGGGTACTTTCCATGTTTCTTATTTAGTCTCTTGCCTATAACAGGAAGTGGATGAGATGCTTAAACATGTCAGAAATTTGTGGAGAAAATCATCTAGCCTGCGAAGTTGGAGATGAAAAACTCTTTCTTATGCAGGAGAGATCGAACTCATTAATTTTGTATTGCTGAGTGTGATCAGTTACTGGATTAGTGCTTTCGAGGTACAAGTTGCAGCTTGAAATTTTGGTTTTATCGATTTTTATAATACTAGTTAGTATGTTCCAACATGACCTATTTAACCAAGTACGTTATAGTAAAAAAGCATAAATGACATGCGACTTGGTTACGCAGTTCGGTGAAATCCACCTACATCTGTGGGGCTTGGCCCAGTTCACAATGAATTCACTAATTAGAAAGACACAGTACAATATTACAAAATACTTATCTTTACTAACTATAGCGTGTGAACTCTGCAAGCTCCCTTTGCTACCAATCGGCCTTGATCAGACTCCCTCTGACCTTGAAACTCGTCGATGCTGGATCTCCTCCTCCCGAGGAATTAAGGTTTATGATTCTAAACTTTGTGCAGCAGGTCAGGTATGTTGAAACATATGAATCAGGCTCTTAGCAATTCTCAAAAATCTCAAAAATCTGTATGCAAATTTTTGCTCTATTAAATCCGTGAGTATGCAGCCGTGTTTGTCTCATTTTATATCCGAGAATGAGATCAGAATACTCCTTGATTATCTCCACAATATTCCTATTCCAAATCTGCTTCTTGAAGCATATCCAAATCCCATAAATAAAGGGATTTTCCTTATCTCAATATATCTCATATATTCGCAAATATCAACTCCATATGTTTAGGAATTTTCCATAAATCAACTATGCTTCATACGCCTGATATATAACAGAATATAACAATTTCCATAACTCACAAATACCACATAATATTCTGTCTTCTTTTTCATAAAAATCATTGGCGTAAATATGCTCCTGTCGAGTGTTCCAACATAGAAAGTTTTTTGTTTCCAAATATGTTCACAAACACTACCAACTAAATATTCAATGCAAATCACTCTGACTTTACAATCCCCCCCCCCCTTTGGCATTTTGTGAACCCATACTATTTTGATCATGAATCTCGCAACGAAAAACTTGTCACACACATATGTCTTCCAGAACTTCACCTATGTTGGAATCACACAACAATATAAACACTACCGAATCTGAAAACAAATTAATACCAGAATTTCCCACAAGACATGAATACCAAATAATCTAGAAATCCAAGAAAAGAGAAAATAATTCACATTACAGAGAATTAATATCCAAAATATATGCAAATATCTCCCCCTGGGATCACACGGATGCCAAAGACAACAAAAGAAAGCATATGTTAAAACCAATAACCAGGCATCCTGAGACTCCCCCTGAGTTCAAGCTTCCAATTGTGCTTTCTCTTTCTCCAGATTGGCCTTCTTTGCCTCCAGCACCGCCAATTGAATAGCAATGGCTACTAATCTTTCATTCAGAATCACTATCTTGGCTTTCTTTATTGCTGCAGCTGGTGAACCTTCTGGTTTCCATGGGAGATCGTGAATGTGCCTCAAACCAAAAGTCTTCTTATTTGGCCTCAAGAATTCCGTGTCAATCACCACATCAGTTGCCTTTCCTTTCACTTGGGCACTCTTGGCTAGTGCTGATATTAGTGCAGGATAGATAATTGCATCATTGACCTTGGGGGCAGTAGCTTGTCTGACCAGATTTTGCTGAATGAATAGCCCAAGGTTGACAGGCTTCTGTGTTCCAACACAGTATAGCAATTTGGCCATTTCTCTTGTTAATGCAGTGGTATTTGTTGAAGGCATCCAACAATGAACAACAATCTGATATAAACCAAAAAATCTCGAGGACAAGCAAGATGCTTGTGAATACCCCGTTGCTGGCCACTCAAACCTTATATCCACCTGAGATAGTAGCTGGATTTGATCATCAAAAACTTCCAAATCTTCTAGAAAAACTCCATCTATCTCTAGTGTCTTAAGACCAAAAAATTGTTAATCCTGGTAGAAGACAAATCAATTATCTTTCCCCTCATGTACACCCTTCCATACCAAGGGGAATCAATCTCCAGATTTCCAGCCATGAGGTTAGAGTATACCTCAATCACAACCTGCCTATTATGCTGTTGTTGTACCATGGCTGCTTTTTTTATCCCAATTACTTTCAGAATTTCTGAGAATCCACTCTCCTTGTATGCTACTAAGTCCACTGGTCTCTCAGGAATAAATTTCCTTTCAGAAAAGACCTATCCCATTTCCTCACCTTTTGAATCAAAATAAGAGAATGACAAAGCCTTACTTATAGAGAGGGGAGGAAGTATTTTCTTCTCCTTGCATTCCTGCCTTTTTTTTTGCTCTTTTTTGCTTGAGATGATACCTTAGCATCAGCAACCTTCCTCTTGCCTTTAGCTGTCTGGTAAAATTCATCGAGCACTTCATCACTCGAGTATGCCAAATCAGGAATGTCCTGTGTTGGAACACTCTCTGAACCTCCAGCTTCATTCTCCTTCTCATATTATCTTTTACATAGCTCATCTTGATCCAAGTCCTTCGGGTTAGTCATATCTTCTTCAGGTTTCTCATCACACTCATTATCATACATATCATTCTGGTCTTCACCTCCCAAATCAGCATCAGAATCCACATCCATAGAATTTTTATGTCCACACTGCTGTGTTGGAACACTGTCCTCCTCATCACTGTCTGACAGTTCAATTATCACCGGCTTCCTTAGTTCTTTCATCCTTTTAGCAGTATTTGAATCATAGAAGCCAACCTGTAGTCTATATCTATACTTCACAACTTCCTTTCCAGTAGTTTCTCCCTCACTAATCTCTTTAAAAACTACATAGCTTGGAAGGGGAATACGACAAAACACATGGAAGTTATCATTCTCTCTGTACTCGGCATATTTTCCCATCATAAATTTCACATCCCAATTCTCAATCCTCCTTATATCACCTATATTACCCATCACAAGCTCCTTGACCTGAACAGTCAGGTATTCACCTTCTATGCTTCTGATTTTTGTTAAATCTACAGCTACTCTGTTTGCCTCTAGCCATTCAAAAATTTCATCTACACTCTTAAATTCCATGCCCATTAGTTTTAAAGGAGGGGGATCAGGACCAATTACCTTTCCATGTCGGTCCTTCCTCTTGGCACTGGTGAGTTTTTCTTGTTCATCGAGTCCATTACAAGAGCCACCAGCCTTTTTACCTCCATTGGATGCCTCTTCCTCTACACCAAGCTCTTCATCTTGACCAAGATTTCTTTCAGGAAGTGCTTCAGCCTCAACTTGATCCGAGTTTTCTCCACCTTGATCTTGATTTTCTTCCAGTAGCGATTTGTCCCAAGTTTGGTGTACACATCGTCTATTCCTTTCGACCAATGCCGACTCCAAATTTACTGAACATTGTTCCTCCTCCATGACTTCTAAGGGTAGAGACGAACCTGGAAGATTGACTTCTTGTGTGGGAATAGTAGGACTAGAGGCCATTTTTGTTTTTCGACAAGGGTTCAGAGAGTAGTGTTTTGAAGATGATTTCCGAGATAAATTCGAGAGGGATTCAATAACAGCCAAAAGAGAGAATTTGGAATGTGTTTAGACAACATAGAAACCCAAACCAACTCTTCAACTCACCTCCTCTTTTCCCGCGAAACTAACCAATCTAGACTGCGAAGTTGGAGATGAAAAACTCTTTCTTATGCAGGAGAGATCGAACTCATTAATTTTGTATTGCTGAGTGTGATCAGTTACTAGATTAGTGCTTTCGAGGTACTAGTTGCAGCTAATGAGGAGACTGGGACCATTTGCAGAACTTTTATTTAGGGCTATCAAGAAGAAGAAAGAGGGTTGAATCTGGTTGCTTAGAAAACATTATGTCTTGAAAAAGAGTATGGAGGAGCAGGCATCAGAGATCCTTGCCTATGTGGCCAGGCTTTGCTTTGTAAATAGTTGTGGGACATTCAGAAGGAGAAAGCAAATCCATGGATTAAGTGGGTGAAGGAGTTCTATGTGAACGGATCATTGACACCTTTAAGCTTGTAATGCTGCAAATCATGCTAGTAACAATTGGAAACAACTTATGAAGCTAAAGGATTAGATGCTGCATTTGTTGCCCCTATGTTTATCACCTATAAAAACTTTTAAAGTCTCTCTTGCTTATGGCTTTCTTCATGGCCAAGCAATCAGAAAGGCTTTTCATGCTACTATTTGGAGCAAAAATCTTCTACCAAAGCATTCTTTCTTTCTATGGAGATTTTCTCTGGGAACGCTTTCTACTCTAGATAGATTGCATGACTTTGGACTACATCTTCACCTGTCAACATGCTCTCTATGTCACCAGCAGCCTAAGAGTTCTCAACACATATTTCTAAATTGTGTTTACACCTAACAAGTCTTTATATTGCTCAATTTTCCTATCTTTCAGGATTTTAGACAACTTAGAAGATTGTTGTTTGTATGGAAGAAGAGGAAGGATCAGAAGTTTTCTCTTTTGGTCTATACTTTATACTACATTTGGGAGAAGAGGAATAGAAGAATTTTCCAAAGCAAGAAAATGGCAGCTCATGATTTATACTTAGCTATTTAAGTTGAGCATCAACTTTGGCGTTAGCATGAAAAGCATTGTTACTTGATTAGCAAGTCACCTTAACTAGTTCCAGTTCTAAATAGGTTGATAGCTCAATGTTGCTGAATTTTGGTTCAGTTACTAATTTTCTCCACCTCCCTCACCCCCACCCCAAAGGAATCAAACATCCTAATCTGGACTATTAGAGGTCTCAATACCTCTATGAAGCAAAGGGAAGTAAAGGAGTTGTGTTTTGTACATAATGTAGGTTTCTTATGCATTATAGAAACTAAAGTAATAAAAAAAATGAGGCAAGAGTTTGGGATGAATTTGACCTTGGCTGGCAGTTTGTCACAAACAACAACTATGAAAATAGTGGTAAGATTTTTTTGGGATGAAGGTCTGATCTTTATGATGTTCATATCTTATCATCACATGCTCAATGGATCCATGTTTGTTGCTTTTTGAAAGCCTTAAAAATGTCCATTTTTGTCACTTTTGTTTATGGGAAGAATGTGCCCTCTGAAAGGCCTCCTCTGTGGCTTGAACTTTATTTGCTTGATATTCAATATTCACATTGGTTGATAGCTGGTGATTTCGATTCCCCTTTTGATTATGAGGATTGGATATGAGGTGCTCCTATATCAGCTTTTGAGTTCTATCATTTTAAGACAGTGGTGCAGACACTGAACTTGAATGAAATAAAAAATTTTGGCCCCTATTTCACTTGGAACAACAGAAGCAAAATAGGCTGCATAGTGTATAACAGGTTGGATAGAGCCCTTATCAACCAAAAATGGATTGATCAATTGTCAGAATCTAGCTGCAGGATCCTACATGAAAACATCTCTAATCACAGCTCCTTATTGCTGCAAATCACAAAGTAGCATTAGAGAGTTTAAGAAGCCCTTCAAGTATTACAACATGTGGAGCCTTTCTTCTACATTTCTACCCACTATTTAAACTATATGGAGAGATCATCCAATTTCTACTTTCTAGGATTTATGCAAAAACCTCAACCTATTACATGCCCCCCTACAAATCATTAATAGGCTAGAGTTTAGTGAAGTTCAGCAATACGCAAGTGATGTAACAGTGGAATTGAAGGCAACTCAGAAGGCACAACATCAGGATCCTTTGAATGTTCTTTTGTAAGCTGATGATACTGAGATCAGAAAGAAAGCTACTATGATTTATGAAGCTGAGTCGAGGTTCTTACACCAGAGGACAAAGAGTGAATGGTTGAAAGATGGGGACAAACCTTCCAAACTGTTTCTATGATCAACTAAAATCTAGACAGTTTGAGAACCATATTCTTAGCCTTTTTAATGGCATAGATTTACTGAGAAGTAGGGATCAAGTGGAAGCCCATTTAGTGGATATTTTTACCAATAGTTAAGCACAACTATTGCTCTATCCTCAACAGTGGACTTAGAGGTGCTTAACCAGAGGCCACTCTTATCTCAGGAGCATTAATGAAAACTAATACAACCTATTTCTACTGATGAGATCTATAATGATCCCAAGAGCATTCCTGATAGAAAAACTCAAGGCTTGATGGGTTTTCAAGTCAGTTCTTTAAATGTACATGGCATATAATTGGGACTAGTGTGATCAAAGCAGTAAAGGAATTCTTTGATGGGGGACTTTGCCTGATCAACTAAGCACAACTATCATCACCTTGCTGCCAAAGAAGGATCATCCACAACTAGCCTTAGATTATAGGCCAATTTCATGCTGCTGAGTTCTATATATTATCATAGCAAAGGTATTATGCACAAGGCTTGGATGGATTCTACCCGATAATATTAATCTGAATCAAGGGGCCTTTGTTAAAGGAAGGCTTATACCCCCACAATGTGCTACTTACACAGGAAGGCTTATATCTAGTGGCATGGAAAACTTTGTGTATTGAGAAGGAGTATAGAGGTACTGGAATTAAGGATTCATTATTATGGGGACAAGCCTTATTGTGAAAGAAATTGTGGGACATTCAGAATGAAAAAAAAATGTGTGGATCAAATGGATACAAGAGGTCTACATGAAGGGATCAACAACTCTTCAAACTTGTCATGCTCCAAATCATGCAAGTTGTAGCTGGAAACACGTAATGAGACTTAGGGATCAAGTTATGCCATTCTTGCTTCTTTGCATAACTGGATATGGTAAATTTCAAGTCTTTTGGCCCATGGTTATCTTTAAGGCCAAAGATCCAAAAGAGCATTCTATGCTACCATTTGGAGTAGGAAATTATTACCAAAGCATTCTTTATTCATTTGGAGGTTGGCTTTGGGAAGATTATCTACTCTAGATAGGTTACATGTCTTTGGTTTGCACTTAAACTTCTCTGTCTGTTCTTTGTGTAATCAGCAACCAGAGGATACAAACCATGTGTTCTTTGAGTTTTTCTACTCCATGAAGGTATTCCAGCTCATGCATTTCCCACAGTTTGATGACTTCTGGAAGCTTAGAAGATTTCTGTTCATTGAGCAGAAAAGGATGCAGGATGGGTTTTCTCTTCTGGAAGCTACTTTATATCATATTTTGGAGGAGATGAATAGAAGAAATCTTCCAGCACAACATCATGGAAAATCAAGATTTATGGTTGATCATCACAGCAGAACATCAGCTTTTACATTAGTTGATAGTAATAGGTTTCTAGCTTCTTATTTTTTATTATATAGTTGTAAGGTGCTTAATTTGTTGATCCTATAAGAACCCTTTTTTCTCTTTTGATGAAATGAAAACCACATTTTTGAAAGTACCTTAAGGCCGAAATAACCCCATTACAACTTTAAAAATCAAAGGCTAGGGTTTGACCCAGGATCTTCAAACTTGGCCGAGGAAGAGGCACAATGATGGATGTGGTCCTACCTGGATGTATTAAAATCCAACTTTTAGTCCCAATGAACAAATAATGTCTACCTGAAATCGACCACAATCTATCTGAAATCCAAGTAAGTCTAGTTCAAAGTACCAAGAGCATATGCTGGTAGAGACTGTTGCTACAAGGGAAAGATTGAAGACCAGGCTTTGTTGTTATCGTGTTCCAACCATGTATTTGATGGAAAATCACTCGTACTTAAGCAACATGTAGCAAGGAAATCGCACTATGGATAAATATTGGCCATATCTTGAACTAACCATGAGAAGGGGTTGTATGAGAGAGGATTATGCATTTGTGAAGAACCTATTTATTGAAAGACTATGGGAGAATATCCAAATACCAATTACGTTTCAACATATTGTATCAATGGGGACTTATTGGTGAATTCAAGGTTGTTTGAAAAAAGTGGAATAAAAATACCTGGTCTTAGAAAGGTGTATGATTGTGTTTGATAGCAAACTAGTTTATTTTATCCATGGACAAGAGATTTTAAATGTGAAGCCTTAAAAAATTCCAGTATGGGTGTAACTTCCTAATCTAGATCCTGTTTATTGGACTCTTGAGATTTTGAGCAGAATTCCAAGTCCTTTAGGAAGGCCTTTGATGTTTGATACATCCACTCATTCACAACAGGCTAGGCTTAGTTCTGCCTGATCAAGTTTCTTTCATTGATGAAAATGATTTAGTGCAAAGGTAGAAATTGGTAAGGAAGAAATTGGTATTTGAATGGAAAGCCTATAAAATGGTCCCACTATTCTATGTTAGGCCATGATAAGGCAAGCTGTAAAAAGCTCCAAAAACCACCAAACAAGATTACCAAGAAGTATGTTCCAAAGGCAGCTCCCAAAGATGTTGATCATGTTTCTACTAATCTTGTTGTGTCTGATCCTACCACAGTTCATAGGCCTAGAAAGGAGCCTAGCACTTCATCTTCAATCCCAGGACTGATAAAAGAATCACCCAAACTTGATAGCTGGTGATTTCAACTCTCCATTGGATTTTTAAGGTATGGTTGGTGAGCTGAATTTACTGCTTCTGAATTCTTTCAATTGAAATCTGTGTGTGATTGAAATGAAGAATTTTGACCTTTTCTTTACTTGGAGCAACAAAAGCAACAATCTTCTAAGCTGTCTAAAATCATGAGAGAGAGGAAATTGGAGCAACTTAAAGATTTGTTGAGTGTAAACACAATACAGAAAAATGTGTTAAGAACTCTCAAACTGCTGATGACACAAAGAGCATGCTGACAAGTGAAGATGTAGCCCAAAATAGTGCAATCTATCTAGTGTAGAAAGCCTTCCCAAAGCTAGTCTCTGAAGAAAGAAATAATGCTTTGGAAGAAGCTTTTTGCTCCAAATAGTAGCATGAAAAGCCTTCCTGATTCTGTGTCCTTCAGGAAATCCATATGCCAGAGAGACTTTAAAGGATCTATCAGGTGACAAACATAAAGGTAGAAGATACAGCATATGATCCATTAGCCTCATAAGTTGCTTCTAACTATTACTTGCATGATTTACAGCATTACAAGCATGTAGTGGTGTCAATGATCCCTTCATATAGAATTCCCACACCCACTTGATCCACATATTTGCTTTCTCCTTCTAAATATATCCCATAACTGTTTACACAACAAAGCTTGACCTCT
Organism: Rubia yunnanensis; assembly: GCA_037428765.1. Taxonomy (NCBI): domain Eukaryota; kingdom Viridiplantae; phylum Streptophyta; class Magnoliopsida; order Gentianales; family Rubiaceae; genus Rubia; species Rubia yunnanensis. The sequence goes on along the minus strand of CM075064.1, from coordinate 52,870,921 downwards.
TAGGAAAGGATCTCTGATGCCAGCTCCACCATACTCCTTTTCAAAAGACGTAGTGTACTCCAAGCAATAGGATTCAGTCCTCTTTCTTCTTCATGATAGCCCCAAAGAAATTCCTGCATATAGTCTCAATCTCCACATAAACTAAAACTGGCAGCTTGAAAGCACTAATCCAGTAGCTGATCACACTCAGCAATACATAATTAATGAGTTCAATCTTTCCTGCATAAGATAGAGTTTTGCCTCTCCAACTTAGCAGTTTAGACTTGATTTTCTCCACTAGCTTCTGATATGTTTGAGCATCCCATCCTCTTCTTGTAATATGCAAGCCTAAATAGGAAACATGGAAAGTACCCCTTCGCATCTTCAATGTATCAATCGATCCTTCAATAGTAGTCTCTTCCATCCTTTAGTAATAGGCATAAGATTTTGTAGGATTGATGGCAAGGCCACTAACATCTTTAAATTGATCCATATCATCTATAACACCTTGAAGGGATTTGATGGTTGCTCTACAAAAAACTAGTAGATCATATGCAAAAAGTAGGCATTGAATCCCCACTTTCTTGCATTTTGTATGATAATCCACCAATATCCTGCTAAAAGCAAATGAAAGCAATCTGGAAAAATATTTTATGGCTATAAAAAACAAAAGAGGTGAGAGTGGGTCCCCCGGCTTGACCCTTCTCTTCCCTTTAAAAGTTTGTGTATAACCACCATTGAGTTATATACTAAAAGTAGTTGTTTCAATGCACTTTCTGATCCATTGGAGAAATGCTCTAGGGAATTTGAAGCGCTCCAATAAATTGAATATAAGGACTATTTCAAACTGTTAAATTCCTTCTGAATGTCCTCTTTGATTAAACAGCTATCCATTTTGCCATCCCCACTTGTACGTTTGCAGCAATTCCTAAGTAGAACATTGTAGGAAATGAGCCTACCTTTAACAAATGCTCCCTGGTTGAGATTGATAATATTAGGTCGTACCAAACCAAGCCTTGTCCAAAGAACCTTGGCAATGATCTTGTATAGCACATAACAGCAAGAAATTGGACTGAAATTAGAAACCACATGTGGATGTCTTTCTTGGGAAGCAAAGTGGATTGTGTTATTCAGTTGATCTTGAATGCTTCCACCATCTAAGAAATCCTAAATAGCTACAACCACACTAGTCAATCATTTCAAAGTAAATGTTTTTAAATAATACTTCTTCTTTTTTCAAAGTCAATCGTTTTCAACTTTAACCTCTAAATGTTCTACTTTTACATTACTGGGATGCCGGTTGTCCATCGCATCACATATCGGTGAAAATGACATATAATGTGATTTTGGAAGGCCTTTTTAAACAACATATGTGACGACATTGCACGCTAGTTCGATAAGATTATTTACTTTGTTTTTTAACCTCTTACTTCGGTTAATATACTAACCGAGGTAAAAAAACATATTATTATTTACATCGATTATTTTTTAACATAGATAAAAACTATTAGTTACTTCGAAAATAAGAGGTAAAAGAACTTTTTACTTGTTATTTGACCTAAGCTAAAAAACTGGGGTAAAAGGGGCAAATTAATAAGTCATTTTTCTTGTAGTGGTAGCTTAAGGCGGGTGCAAAATTAAGGAACTTTTCTATCTTTGCCAGTCCGGGCCCTCTTGATTATGATATGCCAAAAGTCGGTGTCATTATAATAAGCGAGAGTGGTTTCATACTCCTTATTGACCTTTAGACATCTAACATCTCTGTGGATAAACCTAGGCTTGCCACTATCTACCCTATAGGTAGCATAGTAGTAAGAACCGGAGCAGAATATAAATCTTTATCTTTGACCTATTAAAGTCCTCCGCTCGGGTTAATTTAGTTGTCATCCTTTGGATCATTTATAACTTCCCCGGGTGGAGGCGAGTCAAATTTTTGCATCACTATCGGGGAAGTTAGTCTAAAAGTTTAATTATTAACTTTTATAGCACATTAATTGAGTAGTTTGTATTGATTTTGTTTTATTTCGTCTTTTTTGTTTTAGTTTTTTTTGTGTTGAGCATATGTTTATATAGTTCCATTTTCTTTTAACTCGTTTGCTAGTGTTCTTTTTGGGTTGGTTTTTTGTTTGGTTCCTAGCTTATGGTACGTACCCATTCCACGAACTTAGGAACTTTGCAAGAACTACTAGAAGCCACAGGTAGTCGGAGGAGAATACGAAGGAGAACTAGGGAAAGGGTTCCACACCAACCAATTTTTTAGGAGCAAGTAGTCATGACGGAGGACAACCACACTTTAAGGGACTTGACGGCTCCAAATTTGGAGAATCAACCCCTTTGCATTACTTTTCCCCCGTTGCCACCCAATGTCAATTGCGAGCTGAAGAGTGGGATGATTCAGTGCCTCCCAAGTTTCCATTGGATGGCTGGGAAGGATCCACTTCGAGATGCAACAAAGGTCTGGTTGTACTTCCTCCCGCAAAGGGTGGATATGAAAAGGCACTTCCTTGAAAATTACGCTTCAGCTTCAAAATTCGTAGGGTTGAGAAATAACTGTCCAACATATGTTTGAATGAAAATGACTTATATGAGTATTGGGAAAGATTCAAAAGATTGTTGGCTAGCTGTCCTTATCACCCATTCAAGGAAGGAGATTTAGTCTATTATTTCTTCGAAGGGCTCTGTGATGACATGAGGATGGTTATTGTAGCTTGCAATGGTTCCATCACCAACAAGAGTCTGAAGGATGCAATGGCTTTGTTCAAAGAAATGATGAATGGAATGAGGCAATTCGACACTAAATCGGGAGGGAAAACGTTGGATAAGCCGACTTAATTTCCCAGGTTGGAAGAGCAAGTGCAAGCACTTGCCTCTATGATGAACGAATCAAGAAGGGGAGGATCCAACAAGTTAAATTGTCCATAATATGCAGTTGAGACATGTGCCCATAAGTGGTCGAAGATGTGAAAGAGCTGAATGTGTTGGATTTCAACGGAGATAATAGGCAATTTGCAAGTGGATGAAAACAACAAAAAAGGTTCTAGGGGAACCAAGGAAATGAGAGGAAAGATCCTTACGTAAATACCTTTAACCCTAGGTATCAAGATCACCCCAACTCTCGTTGGCGAGAGGAGAATCAAGGTCAATGATACAACCGCGGTCCACAACCCCAACCATGTCCTAGGGGAGATGGGCCTTCTAACAACAATGCAGCATGAAGCAAGTCGGATCGGGAAGAAATCTTAGATGATATTAGTCAATTGGCAAAGAAGCACGATGCATTTGCAGATCAAACAAGAAGGGAAATCGAACAACTTGGCACTAGGGCATTCTCAAGTATCAAAAACCTTGAAGTCCAAGTCGGACAACTTGCCACTTCGGTAAACCAACTTCAGGCTAAGGAATCCGGCAAGCTACCTTCCCAACGCAAAGTGAACCCAAGGAATGTTAGCGCACTAAAGCTAAGGAGCGGGAAGGAGGTGGGAGAGGCCTAGAGAGACATGGTGGAAGAGGATGACTTAATTGTGGAAGCCAGCAAGACCAATTTTGAAGAATAAGAGATAATTGTGGAGGAGGAGCCTTCCAAAGAGCTTCCACCTACGGAGGCTAGAGTGACCCTTCCACCACCTTTTCCAAACACTAGTGAAAGGTTGGGTGATTAAAGACGATTTTTTGGGTGACTTCTCTGGCCCCGACTTTGATCATACACAATCAAGCACGGTTCTTAAAACAACCTTTAAAATGGTTGTTTAAATGTTGTTATTTGCTATCTTTAGTGAGGCGGGGGAACCACCTTTGAAAAAGTTCCAAGTTCGGAACATAATCATCATTCTCGGTAGGTAGGTAGAGTTACAAACTCAGAAAAATAAATCAGTTCCTGTACATGGACCTGCATCCGAGGCGATATTTTTGTTCCTAAGTCGGGTGTGAAATTCGGAGTAACCTATTTTTTAAGCTAGAATACATTTGAATGTATTATTGAATTCCGAATGAGGAACTCGATGCCCCACGAGCTTTTCCGATTGAGGAACTGGTAGCCGTTATTTGCAGACTTCCATGTATATGCCGGGGATGTATTTCCGACTTTGGAAGAACAGTCGGGGGGGAATGGTAAAAAATTCAAAATTTTCATTGCTGGCCAATATTTGTCGCAAATCACAAATTCCTCTTGCAATAAACGTGTCTATGATTGTGCAATGTTTCAAATGTATAGAAACAGCTAAGCTAGCACTTATTTATACCACTAAAGTCTATTCCGTCCACAATGCCTAACTATATTAGCCAACGTAATACTACACTACATGATTGTAGTTTCACCAAAAATCTATAGACATAGCTAATCAAGAAACTATCTATAGATGGGAATAGAAAACAAGCAATTTCTATTCCGCAAAATGCATGTCACTAATAATGATGAGATATGTATACCACCTTAGGTCTTCCAATAGTTTGTGATCAAATATTTATTAGATGCCTTGCCACACAATTTCTTGCCACATTGATGTCATCTTGTGAATACGCCTTTTGTTTCTTTGGCAAAATCTATTGACATTAGAATATAAGAGCATTGGTGTGGTAGGTTAGTAGTTTATCGATAATGACAAAAACTTTACCTACCCATGAAGTAAATGTTTACCTTTTCAATTTCTAGGTAATCCAACCGTACATTTAATGTACTCGGCCGCATATTTATGTAGTAGCCACACTCCCATATTTTTGCTTGTTTCTTGTACTATTATTTTAGAATGTATTACTGGACATAAATAACATTAAAAAATTAGGACTATAAATTAATCAAATTCAAACCTTGATTTGGACTATAATTGTAATTTGTTTTGAACATTAGGTTCATCAAATAAAATCTTCAAAATATCTAGAAATTCTTGCGATGGTTCAAAATTTCCGTCCAATACACATGCTTAGCTTCCGAGATAATCAATATCAAAGACCAATGACCCCCTACATTGGAATGATTTTACTACTCAAATGATTTGTGAACCTTAGAATGTAACGAAATGTTTAATAATTGTAAAATTGAAAACAACACCTCTCAATGTAGAACTTTATATCCTTCCGGCTTAAGAATTTGCGTATTTATTCGATCCACTTTTGGTCTGTACATCCAGTTCCTTGAGTCATCAAGGGACACAATCAACTCACTAATCCCTTTTCCCTTTGATTGGAAAATTAGAACATGTACCTTACATAAAAGAAATATGTAGATTAAATAGATAGTGAACAAATAAAACTAAACAAGACCTTATAGTAGACATGATCGGTAGGTTGACTTGGTCACATTGACAAAATTCATCGAAATTACTCCATAACATGATGATGTCTTGCTTTCTCCCAAACACACACTCATTGTCGAAGAAAGTTTATGTTGAGTTATTGTCGTATGCCGAGATTTAGTCTGAAAATATGCACTTTTCCACTTGTGCCATTGGCTTTGAATTTTTTACATTTTTCCATGCCGGTACGATTGACTTTGTGGTGTTGGCACGATTTCTTTCAAATGAACGTCCTTCTCCAGATCGACGTAAATAAAATGCCGAGGCCATTAGAGAAACATTCTGTGGGATGGTCCCAGGTCTTGTAATCTCCTTTGAGAATGGGCAAACTTGCATTATGCACCAATGGTTTCTCGATGGAAACCCTTGCCCATTCATGATTGGTATAGAGTGATGATGCGTTATGGATTCATAATAAATACCATCGGCCACATGCATCGGTATGGTTTTTTCACTGACGTTAATGAAAAGCTTGCATAAATAATTACCCTATAAGAATAAAATAATGGCTTGTTAGTAATGTTCCAACCACACATTTATTTAGAGGAGGATTGTACCTTTTTCATGGGGGATATGATGCCCTCATTATGCTCCAAGAATTGTTGCCATCGGTGCTATAATTTTGTTGACCTCAATGTCACCCGGAGAGTGGTGACACCCTCTTGAAGGGGGCTTCCAAGCGCTAGTAAGATCTTCTGGATTATCGGGTATTTGAAGACCTATGTGCTTGGCTAATTTACGAACCAAAATTTCTTGTCGCTCAAATTGCTTGTCTCGTGATAGGGCTTACTTCCTCAATTTGTTTATTCTTGACGGCTTAGCACCAAGGGAATTCCCTCGATCGTCTCACCTTGTGTCTCCCCCTCCTTTCTTCATGCCTCATCTCTTGTCTCTCAATTGGGACTAGGTCTCGGAACCCATCCAGTCTCAAAATATGGAACCTTTCTAGCAATTGTTCAATGACCTCCTCTTGAAAAATATGTGAAAGAAATAAGCGGCCGGGTGCAGCCAAATATGGGAGTGTGGCTACTACGTAATGTTATATGCGGCCGAGTGCATTAAATAAGTACAATTGGATGAGTTTGGGAGAAGGATGGGTGTGATGAAAAATGCCATGATTTCGTGGAGAGATTGACTAGGATCTTTAGAGAGGAAGGTGGAGGTCGAGTTCGCTATCATAGATAAGAGGGCCGGCGTTCAAGAAGAGTTCATTGAACAATTGCTAGAGAGGTTCCATGTTTTGAGACTCGATGGGTTCCGAGACCTAGTCCCAATTGAGAGACAAGAAGAGATAAGTCATGAAGAGAGGATGAGAAGACACGAGGTGAGACGATCAAGGGAAGGCCCTTGGGGGCTACTAGAGTAAGTGCAACTATTTTCCCAACTCCACATATGATTTTCACTTTTCATGTTGCATGAGGGACAATGCATGATTTAAGTGTTGGGGAGGGAATAGTTGGGCACTTAGGGCTTTCTACAAGATTCCTTTGTGTTTTTATTTGGTAGTTTTTGTAGCTTTTGTTTTGGGTGATGTTTTCTTTTGGTAACACTTTGGTGGTGTATGTTTTTATTTTGATTATTTTCATGTAGTATGAAGCCCATCTTTGGGGCATTTTTTGCTACACCAAAAAAGAAACTGAAAATTTTGAAAATAGATGAAAAACAAATACTTGGCTAAGTTGGAAACCCGAAAGCACAACTTAGGGAACAATGGGAAAAGCCCGGATAGGTCGAAAGGCCTAGGTAAAGATGAGAGGAAAGGCCCGACTAGGTTGAAAAACCTGGGCAAAAATATATGGCGCCCGAGATAGTAAAGGAGCAATTAAAAAAAGATGTACTTTTGGCCAAATGTCTGAGGAAGAGGCTAGGGCATCGGTTATTCCGATTGATGTGGAACAAATTGAATAATTTGATCATTCCTCAAGGCTCAACAAAATAAAGAGGTCAATGTGTGAAAGAAATGGCAATTGAATTTGCGAATAAAAATCCCTGTCTATCTCCCACGAACTCATCGAGTCTTCAAATATGGAACCTCATCCATGACTGCGAACTCGACCTCCACCTTCCTCTCTAAAGATCCCAGTCTATCTCCCCCACGAACTAAGGGCCTTCCAGAATAAATGAGGGTCAATATGTGAAAGAAATGGAAATTGAACTTGTGGAGAAAAATCCTAGTCTATCTCCCCACCTTCCTCTCTAAAGATCCTAGTCTATCTCCCCATAAACGCATGGCATTTTCCATCACACCCATCCTTCTCCCAAACTCATCGAATTTTTAAACTCACACATCCAACGACTTGGACAATTTCATGTACCATTTGGATTGACAACAAAAGTTGCTACTCAAATGTGCAAAATTGGTTAAGATATTCCGTCGGTAGTGCCTTGCGAGTAAGTGGTGCTCGAGATGGAATGTCATCATTTTCTTCCTCTACATCCATATCCAGACTCAAGAGAGTGTTAGAGAAAATCCTCTCGAATCTTGGATCGAGGGGTCATAAGAAGGTCCTTCAAAATGGTGTTTTGGTCGATAGCAGTGCGCTCCGGTTGTGGTAAAACCATGAAGTGGCATACTGTAGCATGCTGTATAACCATATAACATGATCCTCAGAAGAGGTGGGGATGACCATCGAAGCTTTTGCTAGCTTCTCCATTGTATACTTGGTACTTGAGCGTGCCAAGTTCGCCACTGCGAATGTTTGAGGTACCGGATGTACTAAATTCTGAGCTATGAGTCCTATCATGCCACCAATTGATATCTTTCCTCCTTTCTTTCTTCTCGGGGATAAACATTCTTCCATGAAGCCTCCCACCAAGATGGGGTAGAAATTTCCTTCCGGTGTCATTGCCCAAAGAAGTTGGACATCTAGACTGGGGGCACTGTGAAATCTCCCTGTGGCAAAAGGCTCCCATGGATAAGAGCCAATGAACGTACCGCAAAGCTGGGTGGACTATTGTGGCACTCTTGTTTAGATGCTTCCTCTTCATGCCTGATAAAATCCTCCAAAAGCTTCCAAGTAAATATGGGAGTCCCTGCTGGTATGACCTTGGAACCTCCTTCCCGTACTTCCATCCAAACGCCTAAGAAACCTCCATGTGTAACATAGTATACTCTTTATCGTCGAGATGAAAGTGGATGATCCTTCTCCCCTTGTTGTCTGTTGTCTGCTCCAGAGTTGCGAAGAATTCCAAAGTCCATTGGATATAGGTCCTTGAATACTTCTCTAGAATTTCTTCTAGGCCTACATGTACTAACAAGTAGGTGATGGGCTCGAGAAGGCCTAAAGCCTTTAGAGTTTCCTTGCACGTGAAACTTGTCTCCAAGATCTCTTTGGTCCATTCAAGTACCTCCACCTCTGGGACGTACTCCCAGAAATGTTGGTCAACCCTATGAATTCCTCTGTCACAAATGCGAGGTTTGGAGGAAGAGACGTTGCTAGCTCTTTTCTCCCAACTTTAGCCAGATTTTTCCTCTTCTCACCCCGAGAAAGTGTCTCCTTGTCCGGCTTTCCTTTCTTTGGAGCCATTCTACCACAACAAGAAGAAAATGGTAATGGCAAGAATATACGACATGCATCAAGTCTTCTTCAAGAAAAACATTCCCTTTAAATAGTTAACTTTGCAAATCATGCTATTTTAACACAAAGGCTATTCAATCAAGAATCATTCTCCCTAAATAACACACATGGTGAATCATATTACCTCATCAAAAGGATAATTCAATCAAGGATCATTCCTCCCAAACAACAACAATATAATTAGGGTTACCTTGCACTCCGACCATAATCTCTCATTGTATTTTTTTGGAATTACGTGCCAATTATCGTAGAAAATATCTACCCTTGTCCTACCAACTTTCCTAACCCAACTTGACCATTTAGCAAGTTTTATTAAAAACTAACAATTCTTTTCTTTCCATTCTCCTTTCTATAGTTCTACAATGGGTCTTAGCGATTCCTACTTTGTTGGAACCCATTAGAGTTCAAGGCGGCCATCCTCATCTTCATCAATTGTCGTCTCTGTATTCCCATTTTTGGGGGGTCTTTTTCTCCTTGATACCAATGGCTTTCCTGGGGTTCGAATTAGAACTCCATCGGACAATAATATGAATTAGGTTCTGTGATTTTGCTGGGATATGTTTCTAATTTTGCTGATATCAAATTCTTCTAAAGGGCATCCTCTAGTTAATTATATAATCTCCTTCTTTACGGTTAGAATAGAAACTGCTGCCTTTTTCTTCTTTGTTGTACAGATCTGTTGCCGAAATGATGCAGCTACTTCCTCTTCTCCACTCATCTGTTGGCGAATGGAGAGTATAGGAATTCCTGCTGATTGCTTGCACCACTCCCCTTTAGTCAAATCCACTGATTGCAACAATCCTTTTGCTACTCAGGAGGTCTACTGCAAATAATTTCTTCATTTCCATTCGGCTGCATACCATTGACAAACAGGGGTTTCGATTTCTCGACTCCCCGACCTGTTCGTGGTATTTCAGTCCGAAGGAATAATAGGATAGACCTCTGTTAGCACAACAATGTTCTTTAGTCTTTTTCTCTAGCTTTGAATTGGTGGAATCACCGCTTTTGGAAGGAAGTGCTCAATTGCTTCAAGAGCTTATTTCGGCTATTGGATCATCAATTGGATGACCTTTTGTAATGAATTCTTTCACGTTGCGCCTTTATGGCTTATTTCAATATGGTTAGGGGAGCCTAATATATTCTCCCCATCTTTTGGATGGTTAAATTTTTTTTAAAAAAGAAGATACATGATCACAAGGTGATGTGCTTCATTATGCGTGCGCTAACCGTTGCGTTCGACATAATAATTGGCTTGTTTTTATATGTTGGATTGCTAGTATTAGTTGGATTTACATGAAAAGAGGTTTAGACTGTCATGTTTGGTTTCCTTGTCTAAATCCCATATTTTGTAGACTTAATTGGTACTAATGGACATCTTTGTATCCATGTGCACCTAGATCTTCCTTATGATCATCCTTAGTAGGTTGCTCGTAAGTACTTTTTGTGACATTTTGTATAGAAGGCCGTTTACAAGGACGGTAGAAGATGTTGAAGGCTGTTCACACCTTGCAATGGTAATAGACAAAGGCCACGAACATCAAATTGTGATAGAAGGAGGTTGGAGCCAAAGATAGGCAGCCTTGGAGTTCAAGGCAGCCGATGAAGAAATGGTGAATCGTGGTCCGATGAGTTGCGCCAACTTATGAGAATGATCCGAGAAGAATCATCTTAAAGGTTGGTTCCATTAGATTCTTCTTCTTGAGCGCTATAAAATAGACTACTAAAACTATCAAATTGGACTAACGGTTCATCTGTAGCGAAGGAAAGAAGTTCAGACGGCTAACACACAAACGGGCCGGCACAGACCGCTTATAGGTGGAACCAACGGCCCGTACCAGATGCATGGTCCACGTAAAATGTCTTTGGCATGGACCATGCTAAGGCTCAGCATGGACCGCACCAAACTCGATGGGCCACCGGCACAATTTCCAAGTTCACTAAAAAAAGGGCTAAGTATGGGAGCAATTTGTCCCATTTTCGACTGCCTGCACCATTCCAAGTGCAAAATTTCAAGACCTGTTGGCGGGATGTGAAGAATTGAGCGGCCCGTGCCAACTTATTGATCATAATAAGTTTTTGAACGATGGTCCTCGCCAAACGTCACCTCTTGCGTATCAGAAGTGCAAAACCAAGGATGTTGTTGGCAGCCTGTGCCAAACGCTACGGTCCACTCCAGACATCACGGTCTATGCCAAAGGACTCAACGAGGACCATACCAGCACAGATCAAACGGGCTGCACAGATCTAGTGCCCCGCGCCGGCACAGACCAAGTACTTAGTACAGACCGCGCCATCTGCAACAGTCCGCGCCATGCGGCGACTGAACTAGGGTTTCACACTTTTTGGACTATTTTTGGGCCTATTCCCCTACTGCTACAAATATAGTCTTAGTCTACTAGGGTTTCGTACACTCTTTCATATTTTCATATTCTTCTCTTGTAATTTAGAGAGCATCTTAGAGAGAAACATTCTCTTCTGTTTCTTTCTTTCCTTTTTATTTTGCTTTCATCTTATGATGTGGAATTCAAATCTTTATTTGAATTCCATGTCTAGGGAGTCGATTAGTAGCTTAGGGTAGTTTGTAGTCATGCACTGATTATGACTTTTTGAGGTTTTATATTCTCCTATCTTATTTGTCTCATGAATATTTGTGCTTGAACTTGTGCTTTCTAAGATATATGATTTATGCTATGTTATTATGATGATGCACTCATTCATGTGTGGTAGTATAAAATCATGCTAGGCTTCACTGCTAACTTGGAAAGTGTTGGAATTGTGAAATAGGTAAAGAATACCGTGGAGATGAGTGCATTCATGTCTTTTGAGAGAAAATTATTAAATGTGTTATACCATGATTCTGATTAGCTAGTTGTGTGAGAAATCAACATCTTGGGCAGTTGATTCAGCAAATCCCGATGGGGGAAAACTCCTAGCTTAACTTGATAGATTAGCATGTTTGTAACGACTAGAGTTGTGGCAACTCTAGAGTCATCACAATGTGTCTTTTCCTTTGCCTCTCTATAGGCCTAGGGATTGAGATCCATAGTGGAGTGTCAATGTATTGCATTTCACTACATAAAAAATGGTTGTGACCTACGCGAGGCATTGTCCATCTAGGTGGGCTTTGTATTCCTCTAAGCGGGAGTGCGTTGGCCGTGGGAATGAAGTGACAGGGAATGGTCTGCGGTGTTGGTGGACTAGAGTGCATTCCCAAATTACAGAGACTGTGTGAGATATGGGTAATGTGGTATGTACCACGTGTGAAAGACAGGGGGAAATACCTGGCTATCTACACACTGTGTGACATGAGCATAAGATAGGTTTACATGCCTCTATGTGAATGAATCGAGGATAGAAGTCATTTATCAAGCATGTTACGCAAATACCCCCCATGTTTTTTAGTTGTTAATAGAAAAACCACCCGCACTGTTTACTATACCTATGTCTCTATTCCTCGCAACTCTAGCTCATCATCAAAATTTTCTCGCCATCTCTTCTTGCTCCTCCATTTGCATTCGGCTTTAACTTGGGCAGCCAAGGTCTCCATCTTCATCTTCTTGGCTAAAAATCCTCTTGTTCCTTTTATTCCATATTCTATACAAGGCACTAGTAAGCTTCATCAACTTCAAGTCTTTCCTTCTTCTTACCATCATAGAAAAACACCTGTTTAATTGCCTCATGTTGCTCATATCCCTCAACTTCAAGATTTTCATCAATTCCTTAGTGTATGTACAACCCAAAAACAAATGGGTTGCTGTCTCATCCACCTTATCACATAAACTACAACTTTGTCGTGTCTTCAAAATCCAAAATGTTTGCAATCTATCAAACTGTGGGCAGCCTTCCATTCAATAGCATCCATAGGAAAATTCTATGCTTGGGTAAAATATTTTTGTGCCAAATTACCTTTGCATAAAAGTCCCTTTTGCTTCCTCCCTTCATTTTATCATACACAATCCTTGTCTTCAACTTTCTTTCCTTGTTTATACAACTCCCAAGGGATTTTGGAAGTGTTTATCTTTCAATTTGCACAACATCTTCCAATGCCAACTAGAACTTACCCCTCTTTTGCTTCCTTGTAGACTTCCACCCTTTATGTAACATGCTTGAATCCACTTAACCCAAAGAATGTCTTTCTTTGAGTTAAAATCCCACAATTGCTTACATAGTGTTGTTGCCTTGTTCCAAATGGAAGGATCTCTAATCCCCAATCCTCCAAATTTTTTTATTCTAAAAATTGTGTCCCAAGAGATAGGAGCATAACCCATTTTCCCTTCTTCTCTTCCCCACAAAATACATCCACAAATTTTCACAATCTCCTCATGAACACCCTCAAGTATACTTAGTATACTAGCCTTAAAGCTAGCTAGCTATACTTAGTAAAACCGAATTGATTAATTGCACTTTCCCTGCATAACTTGAGAATTCCAACTATGCAATTTTCTTCTAATTTTATTCACCAAGTGCTCACATTCTTGCTTCCTCCACTTCACATTAGACAAAGGCAGTCCTAAATATTTCGTAGGAAAATCCCCTCTTGTTAAATTTAACATTCCAGCCAACGGGTCTTTCTCCTCTTCATCCATTCTAGAAAAATAAATTCTAGATTTTTGCTCACTTTTTGCAAGACCTGAGACCTCCCTCTTCAAGCATCTTTTCACACCCTCCATGGATTTTTGGTTTGCTCCAAAAAAGAAAAGCAAATCTCAGCAAACAACAAAGTATGCACACCAACCTTTTTGCATCTATGGTGGAATTCTATGAGCTACTCCTTGTACTTCTTAGCCATCATTATTGTAAGGTACTCCATGCTCAAAACAAGCAAAAAGGGGGATAGAGGATCCCCTTGTTTAACTGCTCTTCTACCCATGAACCCTTCATAATACCTCCCATTCAAAACCAAGAAAAAAGATGACTTCATTGTACTTCTCTTGATCCAATCTATCATCAACCCAGCGAACTTTAAAACCTCAAGCCATTTAACAAGAAATTTCCAGCTTTTACAATCAAAGGCTTTTCTAATATCCACTTTAACAACATAACTTATTTTCATGCCATCAACATTGTACTTATGCAACAATCCTTGTGTTAAAAGAATGTTGTGTAATATGTGCCTACCTATCACAAAAGGACTTGGATTCTCACTAATCAAACAAGGCAGCACGTCACAAAGTTTTACACAAATTACTTTGGTTATCACTTTATAAAGTACGGAGCAACAAGCATTAGGCCTATAATCACTTGCAAATTGAGGTTGACTCACCTTTTGGATTAAGGATATCACGGCTTGATTCAAGGAGTTTGGAATTTCTTCCACCTTGAGAAAACTTTGTACGGCCTCCCCCTTTGTTCCTTCAATTATCTCCCAATCGCTCCTAAAAAATTAGCTTGTATAGCCATCTCTCCTCGGGCTTTGGTTAGGATGAATCCCCCAAAGTTCTTTCTTCACCTCTTTTTCACCAATTGGTTAGATTAAGGATACTTGTTGTTGTATGCTTAACACTCCACCAAAAATAGCCAAGTTTTCCTTCAAGTCTTTAGTTTCCCAATAGACTCCCAAATGGCTTCATAGTGCCTCTTCAAATGTTCTTTAATCTGGTCTAGATTGGATAGTAATCCACTCCCCTCCTTTATGTTCAAAATTGCCTTGTTCTCATAGATGCATAAAACAACTTGGTAGGCTTATCCCCCTCATGAAGCCATTGCATTTTTGCCCTTTGTTGCAAGAACTTGTATTCAGCCTCCTTCAATTCTTCAAGCACTTTCCTTGCATCAAATTTCACCCTTTGCCTCCTTTCATCCCTTGGTTCTTCATTCAACCTCTCTTGTGCCAAAAGCCATTCCTTCTTAGCCTTCTCAACCCTTTCTCCAATCTTAGATAACTCCCTTCTATTAAGCATATTTAAAGGCTTTTCCATGTCCTCAAAAAGTATTCCAAAATCCTTCACTGTGCTCACCTTCCTCCAAACCGCTTGGATTGTCCCCTTGAAATGTGGTGAGGCCTCCCACATATTGAAATATTTGAAGCTCCTCCTCTTCTACTTGTCTTCCTTATGCCAACTGAAAATGATAGGATGGTGGTCTGAGAGTGTGTCCAGTTTTACCTCACAAAAGGCTTGGCCAAGCCTCCTTATCCACTCTTTGTTTACAATGCCCCTATCAATTTTGCTTTATCAGCTCCCCCACATCCCTTCTATTGTACCAAGTAAAATTTTTGCCAATAGTTTTAATTTCAACCAACAAACTAGCATCCATCACTTCTTGGAAAACTAAGACTTCCTTTTATTCAACTGCGTTCCAACCTTTTCTACCCCCAAAATCCAAAGGAGAGTTAAATCTCCTATGATCAGCCATGGTTTTATATCATCTCTACTCCCTTGCCCCTTTAGGAACTCCCACATTGGTTTCCTCTTTTCAATAGTGTTATAACCATACTCCACTGTCAAGAAGAATTCCAAGTTAATGCTCCTAATCAACCCATCAAAATCCATCCATTGATCTCCCAACATTCAACACCTTCATATCATAGAAATCAGCCCTCCAACCTAGCCAAATTCTTCCCCCTACAACATTACCATTTGTTATGAATTCCCAACCAAACCCTATTCTCCCCCACACTTTTTTTTGGGTTTTCTTCTTTTACATTAGTTTCCAACAGCCCCAAACAACCTATATGATTAAGCATACAAAGGTTTTTCACCCTTCTATGCTTATCACATTTATTCAAACCCCTTACATTCCAACAAGAAAATCCACTATTCATAAGGAGGGTCGGATAAGAGAGTATACCATTACCTTCACTCCTTAGATCTTCTTCTTTCTTCCTTGCTGCACCTATTCCTTCTCTACCATTTTGAACTCAAACTCCTCCCCTTGTAGCCCTTTAAGCTCCCATGCTAGTCTTTAACTTCCCTTTGCTGCCCCTTAACATCTTTTACTCCATCTTGCTTCTCATCTTCTTTCACAGTCCTCCCAACCGGCTCATAAATCCTCCTATTCATTTGGCTTTTTGCAGCTTCATCTTTCTTCCTACACTCCTCATTATGCCCAATCATCCCACATTTTCTGGCTAACAATCACCTTTTTCATTAAGGTAAATCAACTTGTCTGGAAGGGTATCACTTGTCATCACCTCAACTTGTACCCTTGCAAAATCCAGCCTCTCCTTCTCTTGTGTTTCCCTATCAAGATTCAAACACTTCCCAAGTGGACTCACTATCTTGCTTATGAGTTTTGGTGGCCAATACTTCAATGGAAATCCAGGGAGCTGAATCCAAAGTGGGACAACATTAGGTTCCTCAATCACACCTTCTTTATTCCAATCTTTCAATGAAATGGGTTTCCCATCAAAGAACACCACTCATTTATCCAAATTAGCCCATATATGCTTCTTATTTTGAAATTTAATAATAAAACTCCTGAATTTAGAAGCCATACCTTTTGATTCTTCTCCCCTAATCCGAAAAAAGAACCCCCTACATGACTTTGAATGATGGGTTACTTCCCAAACCCATGCACAAAATGGTAGTCTCTCTTTTCTTTGAGCTTTCTTCCACCTCCTCCATGGTGATTTCACCCATAAACAGCCCATCTATCTCCACGGGTTGGTAATATTAAATCTCCAACGAGCTAGATTTGAGTATAGACCTCCATGATCTGACAATCTTCTTACTCTCCTCCTCCACTTCTTCACTCTAAACAATTGTCTTCCCTTCTTTAGAGCTGAAATTTGATTTTGAACCCACATTTTTTGCTTCTTCAAAAACTTCTTTTTGTTCTACTCCTTGGCTTTTATCTTCTTTAGGGCTTGAAAGTGACTGGTCAAGAACACTCTTCATCCCTATTTAGTTTTATCCTTTACCCTCATCCTTCAACAAACCCAAGATGCCCACCTCCTCCTTCAAAAATAATTTTGTGTTTTCCCTTTATTTTTAGTGTTAGATCTCCTCATGGTGTGAGGTGGAATATTAAAAAGAGAACTACCAGATATGAAATAACAAAAAAGGAAGAACACCCACACTTTGTGAAAATCACCACTAGTACTTTAGAAGAAGAACACCCATACTATGTGAAAATTACAGCATAGGTAATTCTTCCTCTCAAGAAACACTCACTCACACACTCTCTTGGTGAACTTGAAAATTTCAAGCTTTTTCTCTCAAAATTTAGTAGTTTTTGCTTCTTGTGTGGATCTTGCAACTCTTAGTATCAAATATATCAAGTATTCCATTGAACTCTTTTTTATATGCTTTATTGACATTGTGATGGTGTTATGAAAAGCATGTTTCTTGAATGAGTGTATGTTATTGAGATATGTGTTTGGGTTTGTATGCATGATCTTGTGTTGAAGAAAGTTTGGGTTGTTTGATGTGTGCTATTATGCCTGGATGATGTGTTCTTCATGCATTGGGTGATTTAGGAGGAGATGAATCTTGATTGTATAATCTTATTGAGGGGTCGGTGAGAACTTACATGAGTTTGTTGTTTGTTGTTTGATGATAATGTTCTTGTTTAAATAGCCTTCTTGCTTATTATCATGTTTTGAATTGATAAGCTATTTGGGAGAATGTTGCCTTGTTGAATGATATTGTGGACCATACCTTATTTATGATCACATTACCACCCTTTCCTTCATTATGTAAGGATGTCTCCTAAGAAGAATGTTTTGAGGAAAGAGAAGTCCTCACGAGGTGAGAAGAGGAAGAAACTGGCAAAGCCGCAAACCACGAGCCGGTGACTCCTATTCTTTGCAACCCCACGTTCATGACTGGAGAATTCATGGGACTATCCAAAATCTCCGGAACTGCAGCCTAGAGGTGGAGGAATTTGAGAGAGCCAAAGAGGAGTACATTGGAGATTGGATTTGCATGCAAGACACCTTGGCGGCTCTAGGCTTACCCAAGCCCTATAGTTATCTATTGGGATGGGTAGTTCTAGAGGGGTTTCTCAAGAATCACTCAAAGACCTATATCAGGTTGACCCTAGAGTCCCTAGCTACTCTATGGCCAGTCGTAAATGAGGATGGACACCGGGCAATAAAATTCAATCTGGATGACAAGGAGTATAGGATGGACACCCTCCTTATGGATAGTATCCCCCTCCAATTCTTCATGCACTTTTCTTGCATCAAAAGGAAGCTAAAGAGATGAAATGGAAAGTTAAAAGGCTACAACGGGAATAGATTGAGTTCAAAATGGTAGAGAAAGGAATAAGGGCAAGAAGGAAGAAAGAAGAAGATCAGGGAGTTGCACACAAACTAGGATTTTAGAAGGCTGCTCACATTTAAACTCTCTTATCCATGGATAAAGCAACACTGGCAAGCTATCAAACAAAATCATAACCATTTCTAAAACCTAATTTTTTTAATCCATTTCTTTGAATTTAACCATGAAAAACACCAGGAGATAGTAACCATACCTTGACAATCTCATATTTCCACCAAACCTTTCTGAAAAAAGTTGTCCATAATGCGCAGTGGTGGATGCACTCCAAGGATCTTGCATATAAAGTTCTCTCATATGTTTTGCAACTTTTTTCTACACAAGACTTGGAGATTCTGCCCATATGAACTCCTGCTACTTCATCAGGTTGGTAAAATTTCATACCTTCTGATCTGCCCTTAAACAGATGTGTCCAAGCTAGAGTTGGTTGTGGAGCTGAAGGAGTGGCATTCTAATGTTGAAAACCCTTTTTCACCAGATCAAGTTTAGAAAGTGCAGCTTGAGCATCACCTGGTTTCTTCGAGAAAGAAGCTGATCCATCCCTTGAACCATTATTATATACCTGGTAGGTGCAGGATATTGGCTAGGTGTAAA
The DNA here is from genome assembly GCA_037428765.1 of Rubia yunnanensis. Classification (NCBI taxonomy): domain Eukaryota; kingdom Viridiplantae; phylum Streptophyta; class Magnoliopsida; order Gentianales; family Rubiaceae; genus Rubia; species Rubia yunnanensis. The sequence goes on along the minus strand of CM075064.1, from coordinate 52,852,261 downwards.
GGCTGGAGTGTGCATCAAACTTGCTAAAGATAGATATGAAATATGAGCCATAGAAGTCCTATCACCTTGATCACTGAAAAGGCCACTGGATAATAGAATGCTACTGGCCACCAGATCTGTGGGTGCCTTGCTTTCCACTTGATCATTTGCAGCCTTGTTTTCCTCATGAACACTTGCTACTGTTTGATTGTTTCTTGCCTCTTTTGCAGATGTTAAAGAACTCCCTTTTTGCTCCAAAGAAAGCTGACTGAGAGCTTCTTTTATAGCCTTAACCCTTTTCTTACTTTTAGATCCTGTGTATTGGACTCCGCAATCAGAGGAAGAAATGTGGGTAAACAGGGACCCTAGGGTTAGAAATAACAACCTTAATAAGGGTTAAGGACCGCATATAAGATTATTTTAGAACAAAGCTTAAAAGAAGACGACCAGAAGATTATAAGAAAAAACAAAACCAATAAATGGAAGAAAAGATGTACCTTATTAAATTTTGAGCATGCAGTAAAGAGATTGGAGATAGAGTTGAAAAAAATTTCTTTTTTTTTATGAAACTGTTTGTATATTAATGATCAAAACTTGCCAAATTTTGCTTTCTCTCCCTTTACATCAGAAACAAAACAGTAATACTTACAAGAAAAATAAGTGTCTAATCTATTCCATTTTTCCTCTAATTTCTCCTTCCAATTACTCCAGCTCCTCCACCTGCATTCATGTTCAATCTGTGCTACCAATGTGTCAACCTTTAACTTCTCTTTGTTGAAGATCCTATTGTTCCTTTCTATCCATATTCTGTACAGTGTTGCAATCAGCAGCATGATTTGTTTCTCCCGCCCTCTTCTTGACATCACGATCAGTATTTTCTTCAGTTGTCTCAAGTTTTATACCCTTCGCAGCTTTTAAGCTCTTGAAATATTTCCCTCAGATAATAAAATTCTGCAAATAAATGGCTTGCTATCTCCTCCATATTTTTGTCACAAGACTACAAAATTGTTGTCCCTTCAATGCCCCAATTTTTTGGAGCATGTCCACTGTTGGCAAGTTCCCTTTCAATGCTTAGAGTCTAGATCTAAGCATTGAAGGTTCTAGATCTAACAACCTTGGGATCTTCACCTTTGAAATGAAGATATTTGGTTCCTGTATTGCTCTCATAGAAGCATAAAACAACTTGGTAGGCCTATCCCCCTCATGAAGCCATGCACTTTAGCTCTTTGTTTCGAGAACTTGTATTCAGCCTCCTCCAATTCTTCAAGCACTTTTCTTGCATCAAATTCCACCATTTGCCTCCTTTCATCCCTTATTTCTTCATTCAACCTCTCTTGTGCCAAAAGCCATTCCTTCTTAGCCTTCTCCACCCTTTCTCCAATCTTAGAGAACCCCTATCTATTAATCCTATTCAAAGGATTTTCCATGTCTTCAAGAAGTTTTCCAAAATCCTTCATTGCGCTTACCTTCCTCTAAAATGCTTGGATTGTCCCCTTGAAATGTGGAGAGGCCTGCCACATATTTAATTATTTAAAGTTTCTCCTCTTCTTCTTGTCTTCCTTATGCCAAATAAAAATGATATAGGATGGTGTTCCGAGAGTGTGTTCGGTTTTACCTCACAAAAGGCTTGGCCAAGCCTCTTTTCCCACTCTTGGTTTACAATGCCCCTATCAATTTTGCTCTGTATCAACTCCCCCACTTCCCTTCTATTGCACCAAGTAAACTTTTGGCCAATAGTTTTAATTTCAACCAACAAATTAGCCTCCATCACTTCTTGGAAATCCAAGACTTCCTTTTCTTCAACTTCATTCCCACCTTCTCTATTCCCAAATACAAAGGAGAGTTAAAATCTCCTATGATCAGCCATGGTTTATTATCTCTACTCCCTTGTCCCCTTAGGAATTCCCACACTGGTTTCCTTTTTTCAATGAATGGTGATATTGCCATACACCACACGGTCAAGAAGAATTCCAAGTTCTTGCTCCTAATAAACCCATCAAATCCATCCATTGATTCCCAACATTCTACACCTTGATATCATAGAAATCATCCCTCCAACATTCCCATTTTTTATCAACTCCCAACCAAGCCCATTTCTCCCCCACACTTTTTTGTTTTCTTCTTTTACTTTAGTTTCCAACAGCCCCAAACAACCTATATGATTAAGCGTACAAAAAATTTTCACCCTCCCATGCTTATCACATTTATTCAAAACCCTTACATTCCAACAAGCAAATCTACTATTCGTAAGGAGGGTCGGATAAGAAAGTATACCCATTACCTTCATTCCATGAACTCCTTGGATCTTCTTCTTTCTTCCTTGTTGCCGTTATTCTTTCTGTTCCATTTTGAACTCGATCTCTTCCCCCTGTAGCCTTTTAACTTCCCATTTCTGCTCTTTAGCTTCCCTTTGATGCAAGGAAAGTGCTTGAAGAATTGGAGGGGGCTGAATACAAGTTCTTGCAACTAAGAGCTAAAGTTCAATGTCTTCATGAGGGGGATAGGCCTACCAATTTTTTTTATGCTTCTATGAGAACAAGGCAATACAAGAACAAAATTTTGAACATAAAGGAAGGGAGTAGGTTACTTTCCAATCTAGACCAGATTGAAGAACATTTGAAGAGGCACTATGAAAGCCATTTGGGAGTCTATTGGGAAACAAAAGACTTGGAGGAAAACTTGGCAATCCTTAATTGGGGAAAAGGAGGAAAACAACAAGATCCTTAATCCAACCAATTGGGGAAAAGGAGGTGAAGAAAGCTCTCTGAGGGATTCATCCTAACAAAAGCCCAGGGAGAGAAGGTTATACAAACCAATTTTTTAGGAGTAATTGGGAGATAATTGGAGGAAGTATGGTGGAGGCTGTACAAATTTTTTTCAAGGGGAAGAAATTCCAAACTCCTTGAATCAAGCTGTGATATCCTTGATCCCAAAGTTGAGTCAGCCTCAATTTTCAAGTGACTATTCGTACTTTATAAAGTGATAACCAAAGTAATTTGTGCAAGATTTTGTGAGGTGCTGCCTTGTTTGATTAGTCAGAATCAAAGTGATTTTGTGAAAGATAGGCACATATCACACAAAATTCTTTTAACACAAGAATTGTTGCATAAGTACAATGTTGATGGCATGAAGAGAAGTTGTGTTGTTAAAGTGGATATTAGCAAAGCCTTTGATTGTATAAGCTAGAAATTTCTTGTTAAATGGCTTGAGATTTTAAAGTTCCTTGGGTTGATGATAGATTGGATCAAGAGAAGTACAATGAAGTCATCCTTTTGCTTGGTTTTGAATAGGATGTATTCTGGAGGATTCATGGGTAGAAGAGGATTTAAATAAGGGGGTACTCTATCCCCCTTGTTTTTTTGTTTTGAACATAGAGTACCTTACAAGAATGATGACAAAGGAGTACAAGGACCATCACATAGAATTCCACCAAACATGCAAAAAGGTTAATGTGCACACTTTGTTATTTGCTGATGATTTGCATAAGTTTTGTGGAGCAAACCAAAAATGCCTGGAGGGTGTGAAAGGATGCTTGAAGAGGTATGGAGGTATCAAGTCATGCAATAAGTGAGCAAAAATCTAGAATTTATTTTTCTAGAATGGATGAAAAGGAGAAAAGACTTGTTGGATGGAGTGTTTTGTAACAAGAGGGGATGTTCCTATGCAATATATGGGGCTGCCTTTGTCTAATGTGAAGTGGAGGAAGCAAGATTGTGAGCAATTTGGGGATAAATTTAGAAGAAAATTGCATAGTTTGAATTCAAGTGTTCTTTCTTATGCATGAAAGGTGCAATTGATCAATTCGGTTTTTCTCAGTATAGCTAGCTTTTGGGCTAGTATACTAAGTATACATGAGGGTGTTCATGAGGAGATATTGAAAATTTGTAGTTGTTTTTTGTGGGTAAGAGAAGAAGGAAAAGGGGGTATATACTTCTATCTCTTGGGACACAATTTGTAGAAGCAAAATATTTGGAGGATTGGGGATTAGAGATCCTTCCATTTGGAACAAGGTAACACTATGTAAGCAATTGTGAGATTTAAACTCATAGAAAGACATTCTTTGGGTTAGGTGGATTCAAGCATATTACATAAAGGCTGGATGTCTACAAGAAAGCAAAGGAGGGGTAAGTTCTAGTTGGCATTGGAAGATGTTGTGCAAATTGAAAGATCAACACTTCCAAACCCCTAGAAGTTGTATAAACAAGGAAGGCAAGTTCAAGACAAGGATGGTGTATGATGAAATGAAGGGAGGAAGCCAAGGGACTTTTATGCAAAGGTAATTTGGCAAAAAAATATTTTACCTAAGCATAGAATTTTCCTATGGATGCTATTGAAGGGAGGGCTGCCCACGGTTGATAGATTACAAAGATTTGGGATTTTGAAGACACAAAAAAGTTGTATTTTATGTGATGAGGTGGATGAGACAACAACCCATTTGTTTTCGGGTTGTAGACATACATAAGGGGTTGATGAATATCTTGAAGTTGAGAGGTATGAGCTGAGGCAAGTAAAAAGATGTTTGTTGATGATGGTAACAAGAAGAAATGACTTGAAGTTGATGAAGCTTACTAGTCTTGTATAGAATAATGGAACGAAAGGAACAAGAGGATCTTTAGCCAAGAAGATTTGAAGATGGGGAAACCTTGGTTGCCCAAGTTGAAGCCGAATGCAAATGGAGGAGCAAGAAGAGATGGAATGAAATATTTGAAGATGAGCTAGATAGAATATAGAGTTGTTTGTGTTTTGTTTGTTTGATTTTAGATAGCAAGTTTTGATAGGGGTTTTTCTTGTAAAAGGCTAGGAGGAGTGATGGCCTAAAAACTCTTTTGGTTTGCTTTCATCTATATACAGAACTTTAATTTTTTTTTTCAAAAAAAGAGGGTCGGATAAGAGAGTATACTCATTACCTTTCACTACTTGAACTCTTTGGATCTTCTTCTTTCTTCATTGCTGCCCTTATTCCTTCTCTACCATTTTTAACTCAATCTCCTCCGCTTGCAGCCCTTTAACTTACCATTGCTGCTCTTTGGCTTCCCTTTGCTACCCCTTAACATCTTTCACTCCATCTTGCTTCTCATCTTCTTTCACAATCCTCCCAATTGGCACATAAATCCTCCCATTCATTTGACTTTTTTCAGCTTCATTTTTTCCCTACCCACCTCCTCATTATGCCCAATCATCCCACATTTTCCACATTTATTTGGATTTCATTCAAAACAGATTTGCTAGTTAACAATCACCTTGTTTTCATTAAGGCAAATCAACTTGTCCTGAAGGGTATCACTTATCATCACCTCAACTTGTACCCTTGCAAAAAATCCAACCTCTCCTTCTCTTGTGTTGCTCTATCCAGGTTCAAAGGCTTCCCAAGTGGACTTACTATCTTGCTTTTGAGTTTTGGTTGCCAATACTTCAATGGCAATTTGGGGAGGTGAATCCAAATTGGGATATTATTAGGTTCTTTAATCACACCTTCTTCATTCCAATCTTTTAATAAAATGGGTTTCCCATCAAAGAACACCACTCATTTCTCAAAAACATCCCCTTTATGCTCCTTACATTGAAATTTAACCATAAAAATGCCTGAATTTAGAAGACATATCTTGTTGATTCTTCTTCCCCAAATCCGAAAAAAGAACCTCTCCATGACATTGAATGGTGGGTTGATGCCCACAACCTTGCACATAATGGTAGTCTCTCATTATTTTGAGCTTTCTTCCACCTCCCCTCCATGGTGATGTCGCCCATAAACAGCTCATCTATTTCCACGGGTTGGTAATATTGAATCTTCACCAAGCTAGATTTGAGCATAGAACTCCAAGATCTTACCTCCTTCTTGCTCTCCTCCTCCACTTCTTCACTCCAGACAATTTTCCTCCCTTCTTTAGAGCTGAAATTTAAATTTGAACCCACATTTTTTGCATCTTCAAAAACTTCTTTTTCTTCCACTCCTTGGCTTTTAGCTTCTTTACTGCTTGAAAGTGATTGGTCAAGAACACTCTTCAGCCCTATTTTGTTTTTTTCCTTTGCCCTCATCCTTCAGCAAACCCAAGCTGCTCACATTTTCCTTCTCAAATATTTTTCTCTCCTTTCATTGTTGTGTTTTCTCTTTATTCTTAGTGTTAGATCTCGCATGTTGTGAGGATGACAAATTCAAAAGAGAATTACCATATCTAAAATAAGAAAAAAAAAGGAAGACACCCATACTATGTGAAAATCACCCCTAGTACTTTAGAGGGTAGAGAGAGAAGAACATATGAAATTAATTAATATAAACGAGAGGATTATGCATGATTTATCAGTTTCATTTTTTTCATAGTTATAGAGAAGCAAATTATGTGGTTGATGCACTTCCAAAGCTAGCAAGCACTACTAAGATTTCTATTGTTTTTTTATCACGATTCTCTTCCATAGAATGTTAGAGATTTGGTTATGCTTGATGCTAGAGAATTCCCTTATGTCATAATTTTATAAACAGTTCAATTTTTGCACAAGGTAGTGCTTTGTTTCTGTTTCTATGACAGGTACACAAGGAAGCTATGGACATATGCTGATGAAGATGCTTAGTAGCTCCTGCAGAATAAAGACTGAATTTTGTGAGGTCTCGTACAGTTTCTTGAAGACTACCAACGAGCTATTCATAGCGTTGAACAAAGACACAGGCTGCAAATTAAGGGACACACTCTGTTTTTTTTTTTGCAAAGGATATTGATCAATGCTGGTTTCATTTGCAAAATCATCACCGGTCATATGGAGATCCATGGCAGTATTGAGCTGGACAAAGACAAAGATGGTGATCAATCAAGGTTTCATTAAAATCCAGGCTTCTCTTTTTGTGTATTACTATTTCAGGGGAAGTAATATGCTAGGGGCTAAAATGGAAGGCCATTTATTTTTGTCGACACGAGGTGTGGAGGCAAAAAAAGTGGGAGGTCGTTTTAGACCTTGATAATGGGGTTAGGCCATTCTTTTTGCTTACATGTTGGTTAGGCCGTTTTACAGCTGGACTATAAATATAGCCTTAGTCTACTAGGGTTAGAGCTTTTGTTATTTCTCATTAGTTCACTTGTAATTTGGAGAGCATTCTAGAGAGAGAAACATTCTCTCTTCTTTCTTTCTTTCCCTTTTATTTATCTTTGATCCTATGATGTGGAATTCAAATATTTATTTGAATTCTGTGTCTTGGGAGTAGATTTATTGCTTTGGGATTATTGTATTCATGAGTTGATTTATGCTTTTGGGAGATTCGTAGTTCATCCTAATTATTGTGGTTGTGATATTATTATGACTTGTTCTTGAATTATATAATTTCATGAATAGTACACTCAATTAGCACACACTCTAGTCTATATTTATGTTGGTGCAATTACTTATACCCCGCAGGGGGAGAGAAACCTCAGATGTGTTGTGGGTATCAGGGTCCGGGTTCACGTCAGTGTGTGCACGTAGGTCTTTTCTGAGTTTTACTGTTACATTGCCGGCACAAGTCTTAGCTGACTATTTAAAGTAGTCTGAAAGGTTACGGGTAGAGATAACGAAAAGTAGCAAGCTAGGGTTGTAAGAGATCCTAGTGTCATAGATAAGGTACCTACCTCCCTTTGCCTCGTTCATAGGCCTAGGGAGTAGAGCATCCATGGTGGAGTGCCTAGGACGTTATTATATGAGGGGAGAAACAAACCTACAACAACGGTTGGACCTTATTGTACTCCCATAATTACGGAGGTGATGCCAATGGAAGGTTGAAAGAGCACCCAACATGAAAGGTACAGAAAAGTGTATGCCATTGACCACACTACTTTTTATGAGCACTAGACAAGGTTGTCTAAATCTTGCATGTGAATGAATCGAGGATCGAAGCATTAAATCAACCATGTTACACAATTATTTCCCAAGTGTCTAGCTTAAATAGTTTACTTGCTTTTTTACTTTCATGTTCTTAGTTGATAACTGAAAGACAAAAAACTCACCCACCCCCTGTTTACTATACTATCTATTCCTAGCAACACGTACAGATTGTCAATCCGAACGTGGTTGTGTTCAATTGACTGTTAGGCCCTAGCATCTCTCTTTGGACATACCCAGGGCTTACAACTAACTACCATATCGGTAGCATAGTAGTGACTTGGGTGTAGAATATAGATTTTATCTTTGACCCCTTTGACCTCGGTGCCTTCGCTCTGGTTAATTTGCTACAATTAACGAACCCAAGTGGAGGCGGGTCAAATTTTGGTGTCATTTTCAGGGATGCTAATCAGTTTAACTGTCATATAGCATAACGCATTAGTAGAGTAGTCAATTTTTTTTGTTTTATTTTATTTTGTTGGTTCTAGTGTTGAGCTTTTGTGATAGTTATCTTGTTGCCCATTGATCTATTTGCTAGTGTCTTCAGAAGGGTACGGTTAGCCCCTAGTTTATGGTACATACTTATACCACGAACTTAGGAGTTTTGTATTACCCAACTGATAGCGTAGGTCATCGGAAACGAAGGAAGCAGAAGCCTAAAGTTGTGGTTTTACCTAGACCAGTTGTGTTTGTAGAAGAGCCGCAAGAGATGGTGAAGGATATAGGGCATTAAGGGAGCTCATGGCTCCGAACTTGGAGAGCTAACCGTTACGCATTACTTTCCCCCCACTACCGACCAATGTGAGTTGCAAACTAAAGAGCGGGATGATACACTGTCTCCACACGTTCCACGAGATGGCAGGGGAAGATCCCCACAAGCACTTGTCGGAGTTCCACTTGGTGTGTAAAAATATGAAGCCTCCGGGTGTTTCGAAAGATGATTACAATCTGAGAGCTTTCCCTTTTTCTCTTTAAGACAGAGCTAAGAACTGGCTCTACTACTTACCCCCAGGATGCATAGGGTTACATGTCTCAAGGGCAAGTAAACATGTGGTGAGAGATATTATACTATTGTTGTGCATTCTAGTTTAACATTTGGAAATATCAACTTTTCCTACCATTTTCATGATAGAATGACTTATACTTACATGTAGATTATAGAATTGATGCGGAGATTTTGCAACGTTGTTTTCAGTTCTATGTTTTTTCAAGTTGTAGGACACTATTTGGAAATGGTAAGGCTGGGACAAGAGTTCAGTGCATAGCAAGTGTATCCAATGCGCTGAAAGAAGGAAAGAGTGTGTTCATTGATAGATGCAACATAGACCGAGAAACATAGGGCTAACTTCTTGAATGTGCCACAAGTAGAGAAGCACGCGGTGGTTGTTGATCTCCCTGCAAAACTCTGTATATCACGTTGTCAAACAAACTGATCAGGAAGGGAAACTGCAAGGTGAGAAGGCAGTTGTAGTTGTTTTTTATTTTGTTTTGGAGTTGTATAGCAATGGAATAGATGGGATTTTTGTTCTTGTAACAATAGAGAGTTTCTGGTCATCATAATAGGATATTGACATGATTCTTCAGACTATTTGATGTGGGACATTCATCAAAATATGAATTTTGCTGCTATGAACATGTAAAAAACGTGTGGCAAATATTTGAAAAATGAACTAAATGCTGTTGAAAATTTCCGTATATAATATGCACATGTTACCTTACAAATTGTATCGCTTGTATTAAAAAAATGCACTTGTTTTAAGAGCTCTAACTTTGAATTATGAAACTTTTCAGGAGATCGTGTATAAGTTACGTAATGAATCGTTTATGTTTTGTTAAAACATGCACATCTTAGTCTACAACTAGTATATGTTATAATTTGTACAGGTAGAGGAGACTAAAATTTGACAATTTAACATTGTCATATTAACTCTGCATTAATTACTTTACAACATGTATTGTTAAAAATAAAACACACATATGATTCCTTCATAGTTCAGTGTCATCTTTGTCTGAATCCTCCTCATGTCGGAACTTCTGGTATAGTCTAATGTTCAATGTTGTCCGATTCCTTAAAAGTTAAAACCAAAAAAATATATAAATCAAACTCCTAAAAAAAGTCATACTTACCGGATATTAACAGTTGCAGCATAGAAGCAACATGTACAAATTCTAATTCAAAAGAACAATAACCAACAATGAAAATAAAAGTTAAAAACAATAAAACTAACAAGTATATACTGAATACTAAAAGATACAATGCATAAGTAAACATATGTTCCTAATTCAAAACAAACAACCAACAACATTAAAAAAAAAGTCATACATAACACAGCTAACAAGTAGACACTGGATAGTAACATATGCAACATATAAGTAAACATGTGTAGTTCCTAACAATAAAACTAACTAGTACATACTGGATACTAACAGATGCAATACATAAGTAAACAGATGCAGTTCCTAACTCAAAAAAAACAACCAACACATTTTTTTCAACAAAAAAATGTTATGCACAACACAACTAGCAAGTACACACTGGATACTAACAGATACAACATATAAGTAAAATAGGTGTAGTTCCTAATTCAAAGCAGACAATCAACAATAAATGAAAATAAAAAAATAGCATACACAGTACAACTAACAAGTATTGTCAGTGTGAAACACATGATAAGCATTGCATACTTTGTAAAAAAACATGCAAATTTTATCAAATTCAAACACAAGAAGAGCTCTCAATATCTAAACAAAATGGAAGATACAGTGCGCGTGATAGAAACCTTCCATTAGGGAACTTACAATTACAAAAGTATTCCTACCTAGATTAACTAACAGTCTCTAATACAACGAATCATCAACTATTAATCTTCAAAATGGGATCATCTTTTCATCTTCAAGTTCAATGTCATCTTCGTCTAAATCCTCCTCGTGTCGGAACGTCTTGTGGAGTTCAATGTTCAATATTGTCCGATCCCTTAAAAGTTATAACCACTTCAAATTTAGATCCAACTCCTACAAAAAGTCATACACATTGGATATTAACAGTTGCAACATATAAGCAAACAAATACAATTTATAATTCAAAACGAACAATAATAAACAATGAAAGTAAAAGTCAAACACAATAAAACTAACAAGTACATACTAAATTCTAACATATGCAATATATAAGTAAACAAATGTAGCTCAAAATTCAAAACGAACAATCAGCAAAAAAGAGAAGAAAAAAAGTCATTCACAGTACAACTAACAGGTACACGTTGGATAATAACAACTGCAGTATATAAGTAAACTATTGCAGTTCTTAATTCAAAATGAACAACCAACTTTTTTTATAAAAAAAAATAGTCATACACAACACAACTAACAAGTACACACGGGATACTAACAGATACAACATATAAGTAAACAGATGCAACTCGTTATTCAAAACGTACAACTAACAACAAATGAAAACAAAAGGTCATAGACAGTACAATTAACAAGTACACATTGAATACTAACAGGGGCAGTATATAAGTAAACAGATGCAGCTCGTTATTCAAAATGTACAACTAACAACAAATGAAAACAAAAGGTCATAGGCAGTACAACTAACAAGTGCACATTGAATAGTAACAGGTGCAACATATGAGTAAACGGATGCAACTCGTTATTCAAAATGTACAACTAACAACAAATGAAAACAAAATGTCATAGACAGCACAACTAACATAACATTGAATACTAACACGTGCAACATAAGTAAACAAATGCAGCTCGGAATTCAAAATGAACAATCAGCAAAAAAGAGAAGAAAAAAAGGTCTTTCATAGTACAACCAACATGTACACGTGGGATAATAATAGCTGCAACATATAAGCAAACGAATACACCTCGTAATTTCATAAAGTGTACACTTCAAGACAGGTTAAGCATCGAATACCACCAATTAAAAAAGAAGTAAAAACCCATCAATTTGCACAATAAAAAGGCATATCCAATGACGTTAAACATAGGCCACCACAAATTCTACAATCCTACATGCTCATCTTTTCCTGCATGCCTTGGCATCAATTGACGTTAAACCTAGCTGTAGTAGTAGAAGAGATAGTGAAACTTCTAACAATGAGCTCTTTGCTTTGTACCACCAGTTGAAGAAATTTGCTCTTTGCTTTGCGTTCCCATATAATAATTAGCTCTTTTAACAATTTGATCATGCACATCAAATTGGTTAGCTCTCTTGTTGCCTCAATAAATGCCTGATTCTTTATGACAAGGTCACCAACTTTGAATGTATCTTCACTAAAGTATCCAGATATTGCCCAAATACCATAATGAATTGCAGCAGATGTTCCATTATTCTTATAAGTACTAGACTGACTCGACTTGTACTTTGCATGGAAAAAATAGGGAATCGAGAAAACACACTTGGAAGAAGGCAGCCATAAATTCGAGCTTCTCGTGTCAAAGGTCACAGTAAACTTTTGCAAAGGGGTGCCAACTCCAATCTCACCGAAATACTGAACATTCATGTAATTTCAGAGCTCAACAATATCAGAATCTTCAGAATCCCCAAGCTTACCTCCGAGCATGTACTTCCAGATAATAGCCCTCAAAGAATCCATTTCCTTGGACTTGAGCCACAAAGCAAGGCAGTTGTTCTGATCGAATCTAATCTTCTTCAGTCCAACTCTAACAAGCTTGTCATCTGAAGCACAGAGAACCAGAGAAAGCAACAACAATGATATATCAACAGAGCGAATGCAACGGCTCAAAATTAGAATCCCATATTCATTAAAATTGAGGAGGAAGAAGAAGTTTCATGAACAGCGATGTAGAAAAACCCAGGGAAATTAGGGGAATTAGGTTAAAGATTTTAATTTTTTATTAATTACAAAAAAAACCCACTTTACAAAATAGTCAATGGTCTGTCCATAAGCTTATTGACAGGCCGCCTTTCTTGAGACTTTCCCAATTAAAATTACCATGAAAGTAGCTGCGCGCAGCTAGATTTGACAGTACAAAGCACTAGTATGGTGTACTAGTGCTCAACACTTTGAAATTTTTGGGAACATTTCTCTCTGTCCAACGCTGTAAATTAAAAATACCCTCAAAGAAGCTGCGCACAACTGCTTTTACCAATAATAGGCACTGGTAATACTTGATGCAGGCACCAGGTTTTTTCTGGTTCTACAATCATCATAACTATAAAAAAATCATTTTAGGTACCAGTATGAATCCACTTATACCGGTGCTATTTTCAAACATATAAAAACCCTCGTCTCCCTCCACTAACACTTCCACTTCCGCTCAGCCTGACCATCTTCCCCAGCCACTCCCACTCACAATTCGATGCCACTCACCTATCTTTCTGCTCACTCTCCACCGACAATCTACCGCCAGTCACTCCGATATCTTCCCATCACTCCCTATCGTCTTCCCAACACTCCCGCTCCTTCTCGATTAACTCCCTTCCATCTTCAAATTCAGTCTCCACCAATGATTGAAGGGAGCCACTATGCCGGAGACCTTCCTGGTACTTAAGGCCGGTGACCTTGGTAATCCGCCGGTGACCCCCTGAAGACATCGACCTTGGTAATCCACCCGAGAGATTGACCTTGGTAATTAGCTAGTGTCCTCCGACGTTCAAGAAATTTGATTCTTCCCATTCCCATCTAATTAAAGGTTATTTTCCACCATTCAAGCAATTCCATTCATCCATTGTGAATTGTGATTTTTCCTTTGATAATTAATGTTGATATTGATTATTTTTTGATGTGGTTAATGGATTTGGATTATGGATTGTGAATTGTGAATTGTGAATGCTGCATTGTGATTGTGAAATGTGATTGTGAACTGTGGATGCTCTTGTGTTTGTGAATTGTGACTGTGAATTGTGAATTCCAAGTTGTGAATTCTAATTTTGAAATGTGATTTGTGTATTGTGATTGTGAATGGTGAATAGTGAACTGTGAATTGTGATTTTCCTCTATATCGAAGGTTAGGTTCTCACACATTTGGATTGGCTTTTGGTCAATTTGGTTTGGATTGTCTATCCAATTTTATATGCTATCAGTCATGCTCTAGATTGCTTCGTGTTATTGTCCATTAGGGTGATCATGTTGATAATTTTTTATGCCTCCCAAGGGTAAAAATGTCAGTGCAAAGGGCAAGAGAAAGAGGGGTGAGGCAGCACAAAAAATTGTAGAAGATATTGAGACCACCACACCCGCTGTTTCCTTAAGATTAAAAATCGAAGAACCGGGTGATAACAATGATGCAGTACCATCCACATCGAATGAGAAGCCTCCAGCCACCAAAAAAGGTACTGGGAAGATGGTCGGGACTGACGATGTTCCCAAGGTGTGGGGGGAGAGGGGAATCACGACAAAGCCTTCGACAATTTTGAAATAAAATATTAGTGCAAGGCGCGTGGTACAGCCACATGCCAATCAATGATGCTCACAAAGGAGAGGAAACAGGTGCCAGTACAGTTCAACCTATCCGACATGGTCTGCACAAAGAATTGGACCGCATGGATTGCATACTGTAACTATGCATTCCGGCGGTAAATCAAGTTCGGGACACAGAGGCACTAGAATAACATCCCCGATGACACCAAGGAGGAGGTTTGAAAGGACATCATGGTAAGAAAATTTCATAATAGATATTACTTTAATTCTATTTGTTTTATTAGCTAACATTAGTTCCCAATAATTACCGATGATTACAAAGCTAACTTTTTTTTAATTCAATGCAGATGAGCTTTGGGTTTGAGCAGAACTTAACCCTTTACAACTTAAAAAATTGAAGGGCATTGTGCACGTAGCGGGCGACAATACCTACCACAACTGGAAATAAAAAATTGCCAAAAAATTCATTCATCAAGTGGCAGACGACACAAATAAGTCAAGAGCGAAACCGAGTGACAAGTACAAATGGATGGACGAAGAAGAGTGGAACATGTTCTACAAAATGAGGACTACACCTGAATTTAAGGTAACATGTTTATCAACATTTGTGTCTTTACAACTCAGTTTCAGTTTAAGCTACTTATATTGATTACATTATACTAACTTAACTTTGTGTGATTTGGATAGAAAATAAGTGTCACAAATAACGAGCACTCAAAGGAAAAGGTTTATACACATCGGACTGGAAGGAGCGGTCACCGGGTCACTCGGGTCAAGATCATCGAGAAAAAAGAAAGAAGAGAGAGTGAAACTGGTCGTGCAGGGGTTGACAAAAGAGGAGATCGAGAATGAGCTTGAGAGCATGGATTTCAATGTGAATAGATCCTTGGAATACCTTGAGTCGATCAAGCTGGCAGATAAGACCACAAACACTAATCTCGTCGATGGAGCAGTCGCAGAAAATACTGTGAGTATTTTCAAATAATTGGTATTTTTAATGTTTATATTCTTATTTTAATTTTATTTTTTATAATTTTTTATTGTTTATAATTTACGCCTAATCGCAGATAAGAATGAATGAGGAGGCTGCTAGGGGCACATTGGTCCTGCAACCCGGGGAGGACATACTGATAAAGGCAATTGGCAAGCAGGATCACCCAGGGAGGTATAGGGGTACTCAAACCAACCTCCCAAAAGATGTTACCATACCCCATCTGTCCTGCACCCTAAGCAAATATGGTAGTAGCTCATCTGCCACTTTGGTAATCCGAAAGAAGTAAACTTTAGACCAACCAGTGGTCTAGGCGATGGTGGCATAGCTTGACCATCTAGTCAAGGGGATTGCATCAGCTGGAGGAGTCCAAATATCAGCGGGGCTTGATGATCCTACTTCATTCATTGAAAAGGCAACAGGCCAAGTCAGCGTAGCATAGACAAACTCTGATGGTGCTCCAAGCAATGGGGAGGTAAAAAACTAGATTACAATTTAATTCAATTTATGTCATCCATAGTTGGTCTATTAGAAAATATAGTTTATATATTTTCTAATAAAAAAAAGTTCTACGATGTATGGCAAAATGGGGAGAAAATGATTTTTTTCGTGAAGAAATTAGATGGGTCAAGGGCCATGGCGGTGAAAGGATTTATCCAAAGAAAGCACCACAGCCATACATCATCAAGTAGAATTGCGCGTGTCCGAGTGAGCTGGAATTCCATGCTAAAGTAGGATTGACATCTGCCAACCACAGATTCATCGATGTCGAAGAGGCTCTTGGACATGTGGTTGATTGGCCCATGACTTTGATCGACCAGGATTTGGATACTCCAAACAAATAAGAATATGATGTGTCTGTCAATGAGTGGGTGGACAAAGAATAGGAATTCCTTGATGTCCCCAATGATGAGGTATCTCAATTAAATTATTCTTAATATATATTTTATTAGTTACATATTCTAAGAGTTTGAATGTATGTTTTTTCAATTTATATTGTCACTACTTTGTCCACACAACCTTCTAATTCAACTACAGTTACAAGCCGGGGGGGAGAGAAAAGCCATGACACATATCAAGCCGCTAAAATTGGTAATGCAATCATAGCTCGTCACTATATCCAACATTCTATTCGGACAATTTACATATACCAAACAAATACTTTTTTACTACCAACAGGTAGATTGTAAACCACCGCGACTTTAATGACTATCCAATGATGAGGGAGTTCATCAACCTTTGGAATGAGAAGGCAAAGGAAATGAATGCTACGGGGAAGGTTGTGTATTACAACCTGTTTCTTATATCCACATATGCTAAACAATACAAAAATTCCATTTGCATCCAGAAACCGTTGGAGTTTGGAGGTAAGCTTGGGAATTGTCATGGACATGGATCTCGAATGCACAGCTAGATTTGTGGATGGGGTAGGTTCCAAATAGTTCATTTTCAATTTCTGGTTCCTTAACAATACCAATGTCATAAATTGAGTTGTATGCTAACAGGCTCCTGTGGAGTAAAGTGGAGGGCACAAACAATGGGAGAATCCAATTTTGTGTCTCAAACACAGGAAGAAATGACAACTTGCTTAGAAGAGTGACATAAATAACCAGCTTGCCCTCAACTTAGACACGATGAAAGCATCAGACGCCGACATTTTTTGGTCCCCTACCTCAAAAGGTCAGACACAATACAGTAATGTTTAAATTATTATAAGTTTAGTCAAATTCACCTAAGAGATTGATTTGTTAAGTACTGACGCATGTCACATTGGTTCCTTATCCTCATTTGTCCCTGTACTAACCATGCCTCACATTGGACACACTCACTGGTGGCATAAAGTCTGATGATTACATCCGAACACAAGTTCTTTCCAGTTATTACTTTCCATTCACTTAGCTTTCTTTCTTTCCATGATAGTTTCAAAGTTAATATTTGAAAATAATATATCCTCAAGCTTGCATGTTAATATGAGAGGGTGAAGAGGAAGAATGAGCCCTCAGCTGATTTCAGATGGGAGATAACAAACATCAATGTTAGTATTCACTATAAAGTGTTACACATACTTTATAGTTTTTCTTCTCTCCTTACACTAATTATACATTATCAATTCTTGTATTCTATCTTAGCACCGAGAACAAGGAAGTAGTTGGGAATGTGGCTACTATGTCATGCTATTCCCGGAAGAGCTCGCACTGAAGACAACTTCGAAGAATCTACTTGACGTAAGTATCAAAACTCCAAAACAAATAAAAATAGTACTGGCTTCTTTTTCAGTACCCCATCCTACTAATTGGCATTTAATCAAATTGAACAGAAGGTTTTTTCAAGAGAACCAAGACCAATAAAACGCTTATGAACTTAAGAGGTGGCAGGCAAATGGTGTGAGGCATGGGTTACTATTTATTCAAAAGAGGCCAAAAATGATCCGAACACTTTTGTTGATTGATATGTGTTGATGAGTGATGAGAATTTGTGTATTAACATTAATATTTCATGAGGGTAGTGAATAAGAAAAACTAAAAATTGAGTAAAAACAACAATGGGAAATTGTTACTGATTACAAAAAGATTCAACTATGATGAGAAAATTCTGGTTCCGATCAATTCCGTACTGGCTTTCTATCTCAAACCTTAATGCAAAGATGACTTTAAATGCATGCACACAAATTGGTTATAGTTGCAAGCAACCAATATTTCCTTACCTCGTCGATAATTAGGAGGACGTCTCACTAACAATTTCTCTAACTAACATATAACCTAAGAGACGCTCTGTAGATTTAATATGGTGGCAGCATTAGAAACGAGAAAGACCCAATTAATAATCAACTCTGATGCAGGATTGTTCAATTAAGACTGTTGTTCCCTACCACTGATGGAACTTAAATCACAATTACGGATGATTGGTTCAATTCCTATTAAATTAACCAACATTCTATCAAATATTGCCCACTACTCAATAACATGAAAGCAATCATAAACTTTATAATCAAGAACAACATATGCTAGCTTGCAATGAAAGGATAAAAGCTAATCCAATCTCACAAGAATCTATGCTAGTACTTCCTTGATCTTTACCGAAAAAGAT
Source organism: Rubia yunnanensis (assembly GCA_037428765.1). Lineage (NCBI taxonomy): Eukaryota > Viridiplantae > Streptophyta > Magnoliopsida > Gentianales > Rubiaceae > Rubia > Rubia yunnanensis. Next base: position 52,833,967 of record CM075064.1, on the reverse strand, counting down.
GAATTTAGCTAGAATACATAATTAAATTAATCTTCAAAAGAATAAAATTAAATAATGAAAATTGTCTGAATAGAATAATTTTAAAAACTACAAAATGTGAATATTGTTCTGCATAGAAAGACCGTATGCGTGCATCTTGTGTCTGCGTGCGTACGAATGAATTTAGTGTATGGAACATTTACTACAACTAAAAGATAAATAAAGAATAAAATATATCTTTCCTTATCTATTTAAAATTCAAAGAGATAATAGAATATCTTCTCCTAACATTTAGGAGTCTTCAATATCAATTCATATTCTTTCCAACTGCATTTTGACTTGGCATAAATCAGAAAAATAACCTCCATCGGTTCTTCAAAAATATTCATATTTTTCTCCACTTACATCTCCAAGTACAAATGGCGACTTCTTTCATTTTTCTGGAATACTGGTCGGTATAGGCATACCGACCACAAACTGCAGCAACTTGACAATTCTACCTCTAATCTAAACTGCAATAAGATTTAAAATAACATAATTATCCAAGGATTTACTCAACATTTCAGCTCAATAACAACCCAAAACATATGGTAAAATTAACCCCATCAAACTACCCCATACTTAGATTATGCTAGCCCTCGAGTAGCACTTACAGGCATTTTCTGGGCATACAAGAACAACAATATTATACCAAAACTATATATACACTTCCCCAATGAATGTAAAACCAAAATACTTTATATCTTTTCAACATGTATTAGCACAACAACTCAATCATATCTTACCCATCATGCAGTTCAAATTCATATCCCAAGCAATAATAAATTACTTACACATTCTCGGGGGTTAAGAAAAGGCTAAGGCTCTTGGATAAATATTTAGTGACCGATAATACCAAAGAAAGAGTTTTCTGGCTTCAATGGAGCAAAACTAGGGGATCAATTTAAGGACCGAAATATATGGTAGAAGCTAAGTAGGGCTCATTCATAAACACCTCTATCATTTTCATACTCAAGTATAAAAAATACTCTCGAAATCATGACACAAACTAAGCAACAAATACCAAAAATATAATCACTCAACAAAGAGATAAAGAGCTGCTTATTGCTCTTTAAGGATCAAATCCTCACAACATATCTAGTTTTTTTTTAAAAAAAAAGACTTATTGTACATTCGTCCTCCTAGAACACATATAAGGAATCCATGTTTTCTTTCACAAAGGGAAACAATCATTCATTCTTACCACAGACCAAATTTTAATTCTAATCATTCAGATTTTCAATTCAAGGCTACCTTTTTTACTCAAATGATGGGAAAATGTGAAAAATATTTTTGTGTTTTTTGTTAAATTTTTCAATAATGAAAACAAACCAACAATGTAACACCTCTACCCCACACTTAGACAATACAATGTCTTCCTTGTGTAAAAAGAGACAACATATGGTAATGATTTATATATTATGTTATGCAAAGATTCTACAAATGTACCAAAATGCAACTAAAACGAAAAAAAAGAAAATGCTCCATGGTCGGCTAATTAGCCTCAAGGTCAACCAGTGCATCCTATATGGGCATCCTGACAACTTTGGGCTGAAAGTTTAATGTCTTAGTTTAGATTTGATGTTCTTTCAAAACCATCTCTTTCATATTTTTTAGATCTTCTTGGAACCATTTATGTCAAAACACATTAAAATCAATTGGATAAATAATATTTTTATTATTATTTTGATTTTTTTTTGTTTTTAAAATTTTTGAAGAGAATTAATCACTACAACAAATAGAATCTTTTACTTCGGTTCTGCGGCTCTTTTATCTTGGTTTTTTGTCCTGAAAGAACCAAGGTAAATACTGCCAGAGTAAAAAGTGGATTTTTTACCTCGTTTGGAACCGAGGTAAAAAGTACCTTTTACTTCGATTTCTAACAGACGTTGGTAGTTTTAATGTGCGATTAAGTAATGAGCTCCCATCAAACATATCATATCTGTGATGTTGTTTGGGATGAAGTTTACGTCAACATTCATGCAATGTTGGTTGCTGCAGGATAGCAGTCGACTGGAGATCAAATGTTGCGACATCGATGTTGTCGACCTTGGTCTCCAAATCAGCGACGTTACTTATCATTCAATGCAACATCAATTGCTATGGGTGACCCATATCGTTTGCCTACTGACGTGGAACGTGAATGAGTACGACGTCATTTTATGTAATAGACGTCGGTAACCACGAACAAAGTTGGTTTGTGTGACCTTGGTCACATTCCAATTTGGCACCGGTTCATGCAATGTCGCAGTTGCATCGATTAGACATTACATATTATTAAAAAAATATATTATTCAATGACACAACTTAGCGTTTGTTGGTAGCTATTACATGTTATAAAAAGCTATAAATCGTAAAATGGTTAACCATCATAAAACAATATAATTGTGTTCATTTAAGGTGTGATGGGAATGACGTGTTTAAGAAACAAAACTATATGAACTAATACAATAACATGTTACAACATTATTGAAAAGTTAATATGAATTTGAATAATGAAATGTATTGAACCACCATGATGATACTCTTATGAAGTTAGGCTGCAGCCCAAATTATTAAATAATAAGAGTTGGGCTACAGTCCAAAGGATAATTTGGATTGGTTTAGCCCAATAGGGTTTAAGTATGATTAATATTGTCATTTAACATATTTAATAAGAGCTTCGATTACGGACAATGACTGTTAGGATTCAAGTGTTATAAATAGTAAGGTACGTAGGCCTTTGGAATCCATTCTGTCTTTTGATATGGTATTAGACACTTTACTGACTTTATCATTAGAGAATTTCCCCCCGGAGCATCTCCGGGGTATTTGTTTTGCAGGTCATATGCTAAGGATATGATGGTTCAGCTTCATGAAGGTTTCCATACGTATCAATTGGCACCGTTAGTGGGGAGCTACGACTGATGTTCTTTCCAGCTACGGCTGATGATCGAGTGGTTTGCCCTTAAGGGGCACTCTAGATGATATTTCCAGCTACGGCTGATAATCGAGTAGTTTGCTCTTAAGCGGCACTGTGGATGTTCTTTCCATCTCTAGATAATATTTCCAGCTACGACTGGTGGTTGAGTGGTTTGCTCTTAAGTGGCACTCTAGATGATATTTCCAGCTACGGCTGATGATCGAGTGGTTTGCTCTTAAGCATCACTCTTGTTGATATTTCCAGTTACGGCTAATGATCGAGTGGTTTGCTCTTAAGTGGCACTCTAACCGTTCTTTCTAGCTACGGATGATGATAGTGATTTACTCTTAAGCAGCACTCTAGATAATATTTACAGCTACAGCTGATGTTCGAGTTGTTTTCTCTTAAGCGGCACTCTAAATAGTATTTTTGGCTGAGCCGGTGATCGAGTAGTATGCTAATAAGCTACCCACTTTGTGATGGTTTGAGTATGTTGATAAGCTATACTCTTTGTGATGATTCGATAAGCTACACTCTTTGTGATCGATGAATCGAGTTGTGCGCTGATAAGCTACACTTATTAAAATAATTTTCTTCTCGTATGCTAAGCGATAAGATTAAAGATTCGATTTATATGTTATGCACTACATTCGGGTCACCTCATTTCAACATTGCTTATCAGCACATTGCCCAAAAAATAAAATAAAAGAAACACAATATTTAAGGACGAAAACATGTAGAAAGATAATATCAAACTTTGTACATTAGTACGTGGAAACTACAAGGAGTTTAAGGCTAAAACTTTAGGGAACTATTTCTCTTAACTTTACCTCTAGCTGCTTAATTTCCTCCATTTTAATACCAGCCATGCATTTTTTTTGTCATTGGGGTTTTATATCGCATGTGAAACTCTGTGATAGGACTTTATATTGCATGTTAAACGCTATCTACTTTACAATTTGTACGCTCAACATATTATTGCAATTAACCACCTTCTGATGCCTTAATTATAAATACTCCCAAAGGAAAGGAAAGTTTCAACTGCCCTCTAAAGGGACGATATAGCAAATTCATATCATTAGAATGATATCACAAGGGATAAACCATATCCTCGGTACTCGATTGCTCCCATCTACGCTAAGTTTGATAGTCAAATTACAGTGGGCTCCGTAGGTGCGCTCGAGGATATTGGGGTCCTAGCTCATGCTTATGTCAAGCATAACAGCTGAAAAATAGTAAGTTAATCCCCACAAATGCAGTTGACAAAATCAAATGCTCATTAATATTTTGGCAGCCAAGAGAGGTCATTGTAAAACACGTCATCTCTATTTGATCACAATAAGTGTGGGAAGCAACATCTCAAAATTTAAATTGCATGGATGAAAAAACTAAGAATCTATGACAATGAAGTTATCCCTGGTCAAAGCACTACTAGTGATAACTGGTATCCTTTAACTGAGGGGGGCAGTGTGTACCCAAGGGGACTTACCACTGCTAGAAGTTAAAGGACATCCTCCTCGACTCCAGACTCATTATTAAGGAATTATATGCCCAAGGCTGCATCTAAGTATGAGATGCATGATTACCTGTTTGCTCCGCACTACATTTTATTAACGGCCTGTTTAGCATTCATACGCCTGGAGCAAAATTATCCCTAACTACATCAAATCTAAAACTCGAGCAAAGTTACTTCAAGAATACCTCTATAAATATATAAATTCTACAAGGTATCGAATAATATACAACATGATATGCTACAAATGATAAACTCTCTCGAAAACACCATGAGAGTCTCTTTGATAAGGCTTTATCGAGAATTCCATCCCTGGGTCAAGAAATGCTATTTACAAAATCTTCAAGCATAGTATCTTAGGCTTTGATAGTCCCTCAAAGGTATTGATCTCTTCCTCTGCATACTTGTTTCGCTCTACCATCTCATTAACGTGAGCTTAAAACCTCCTTACCTCGTATGGTTGGGTGACTTTTATTACAACAGGATTCTAATTTCTCGTTGACCTTGGTTAAGTCCCGCTTAACCTTCACCAACTTGATACTTCTCTAAACAAATGTTTACAAGACTTCTCTAATGCCTCTTTTAGATTCATACACTGTGAATGCTTCGAAAAGAAATTAAGTAGATTATATTCATTAAAAATTGGATAAAAGTGTGAGGCATTAAGGGGAGAAGAGGAAACTCGTATACTTTTATCTACACAAGGGCTGACCTCCTATATGGCAACATGGGCAGTCGGGCTGGGAGGTACCACACATTTCTCTCTAATAAAGAATACTAGCACTAGCGTTATCTGCATGCTCTAAGTTTTCCTTATGAATCTCAAACTTTTTATTCTCGTCCTCGGTTATCATTGTTGCAAAACTCGATATTAGATTCCTCATTTTTTGAAGAAAATACATAGCTCAAAAGCACAAGATTTTTAGAGACTCTTCGAGCGAAGAAGAAAAACTAAATACATTCTAGGATATGATTTTTGTGATTAAGAGAACTAAGGCATTCCTAAGATGTTGACATATTCAAAGTTAAGCTTCTTCGAATACTCGAACATAGTTATGAGCCTTGAGTTCTCTGGGGTCTCTTGATGATACTATTATGAAGTTAGGCTGCAGCCCAACTCATTAAATAATAAGAGTTGGGCTACAGTCCAAAGGATAACTTTGAACTGGTTTAGCCCAATAGGGTTTAAGCATGATTAATATTGTCATTTAATATATTTAATAAAATTTTTGGTTGTGGACAATGATGGTTAGAATTCAAGTGTAATAAATAGTATGGTATGTAGGCCTTTGGAATCCATTTTGTCTTTGATATATGGTATAGACACTTTACTGACTTTATCATCGGAGGGTCCCCCCCAGAGCATCTCCAGGGGATTAGTTTTGCAAGTCACATGCTAAGGATCTGATGGTTCAGCTTCATGAAGGTTTCCATACACATCACACCATTTTCCACGTTGTACGACATTGTGAGTGTGAAGGTGACTAGCGAATTGACAAGTCCGTTGAACTAGATGTTGGAAGTCCATCGATGACTCTCTTTGGCCCTATTACAACAAATACATAGTAAACCAAATATATAAAAGAATAGGGCAGTCCCCAAAAGAATTTCACAGAATGGAGTGAAAAGTAGACAACATTAATCTCAATTTGAATAAAGTATCTAATATGGTCCCTGACGACGTCGAAAATTAGAGAAAATAACGTCGTAAACATCTATTCAACAGTGACCTCAGTTTGATACTAATTGAATTATTAAAAATTCCTTGACATGTGCTACCTCGGCCTTTGTTGGGTAACATTTTGCATGGCATGATGCAATGAGACCGATGTCGCACATTCATTCTCTATAGTCATGTGAATCTTAGCATCATGTCTCACTCTTTATAAACATGGTATTATCTTGTAAAAAAAATACCATACCATATATAACATGCAAAACAATCTTTATGTACTTATGAAATTTCATAATCATTAATCAATGAATAAAAAAAACATGTTCAATAAGATTATCACTAAATTTGTAGATGAACATGGAATGGGTTGAAAAATACCTCAAGGGATTTGAACCTTTAGATGCTCCACTGTTGGATCTTGTTCATTTTTTAAAGATGCAATTTGAATGAGCTATCGTTAATTATTGTAAGGTGTGAATGGAATGGATGGTGTGTTAGTTTGAGGTGTTGGGTTTGTGTTGTTGATGGGAAATGAGTGTAAGTATTGAGTTTTATTTACTTGAAATGGAGTTGGGGGAATTTTTTGTTTAAATTTTGTACCCTTTTCATTTCCCACAGAAATTTTAGGACTAACCATCGTTGGCTTCTGTTCGATTATAGTTTCGTTGTATGCGGGGAGCATGTGCCGTCACACATATTTTGCATAGTCAATTTTCAAAAATGTGTTGGTAAAATCCTGGGTGTTAACCTGGTTGCCCTTCTGTCGAACGATTAATGGGAAAAGTGGAACAAAATTGTCGTCAATATTAAATAAACAAACGTCAATCATCAATTTCTTTCAATTTGTTGAAAGAACCTATGTGTAAATTTTTTCAAAAAAATACACTGTCAGTCCAAAACCCAGTTACGATCTGTCTAAAAAGAAATTTTTAGATCCATAGTTGAACTTATACTATCCTAGTGTAATAAATACATTGAGATTAATCAACATATACTTCCACAAGTTCTTCTGAATGACACCTTGTGTGTAAGTAATGTGCTACAATTTACTCTAGGTCATGTGCTATCGCTTTAATTATCTTTATGACAAAATTCTATTACATTTTGTTTCCTAAAAAGCCACGAATATGAAATTTGATGCGATTCTATGTGGTGAAAATTATTGTTCTCATAACTCTTATCGTATGGGTATAAATGGAATACTAAGAAAAATGACTGACGATTATCCTAGTGTATCCATCCATGACCATAAGGGAACATTGTGGTCGTCAATTGATGATTTGGTTAAGTGTATCTCCAGTTTTACATTTCAAGTTCTCTCAATTTGTCAGAGGGACCTATGTGCAAAATTTTAAAAAATACACTGTCAGTCCAAAACCCGATTATGAACAGTCCAAAAAGAAAGTTTCAGATCCGAAGTTGAACTTATACTATTTGAGTGTAATAAAGAAACTGGGACTAATGAATATATACTTCCACAAGTTTTTCTGAATGACACCTTATGTACTTGTAAGTGCTACAATTTACTCTAGGTCATGTGCTATTGCTTTAAAAATCTTCATGGACAGAATTTTATTACATTTATATGTCTTAAAAAGTCACGAATATGAAATTTCATGCAATTCTATGTGGTGGTTCCCATCAAACTAGCTAGACATCAATAAAGTTCACTGGTTGTAATCAAATCAGTTTCCATCGAACTAGACGTCTTTAAAGTTCATGAAAATTTATAGACGTCAATTTGTAGTATATAATATACCAGTAACCCTTATTAAGGTCCTTGCTCGTTTTGGTCAAACGCGGGCCCAGTTGTTCTGCTAGTGGCCTAAAATGTGGAGGCCCGCGTTAAGGGGAGTCGACGTTGGTCTTATATCGATCATAAATCTGTATTCCCGATGAACTTGCAACGTCACATATGCCCTTGGACTGTCATAGACCTTAACCTATGCTAATGGACTGAAATGTTGAGGCCCACAAATAGATTACACGATGTTGCGCATGGTTCAATGCCCTGTTAATCTTATCAACTTATGTGCGACCTCGCGGGACAAGCGACGGAATGCACAAGATCCATAACAAATATATATGGAGCTCACCGCTAGACATCACTTCAAACATTCATTTTCTTGGCAATTTTCTGCACTCCTTGACCCTTTCTTCTCGAAGGTATGCTCTCTAGAGTCCCTAGATTACCTTCTTTTTTGTATTTGTCATTAAATTTGATATGCATATTGTGGAAATTCCATAGTGTTGTTTGTTTTTGGTATTCAAATTTCCATGGATGTTTCCTCTAGGTAGTCGGAATTTGGGATTAAAGTTCTCATTTGTTAACCAGCCACAGTTTTTTGGTTTTACATATTATGTGCTTGGGTTTTCGTCGGGTGAGAATGCATCTGTAATTTTGACTTGCGACCTCGCTATTACATCGGTTATACTTCTTCTGGGATGAATGGTTAGCCACGTCGGTTACACTTTTTTCTCTGAACCATAGTATTATGCGATGCCGCCTTCTCTTCGTTAACTTATTGGTTTTAGCGACTGGTAGCCGACGTATGAATGTATGCTATGTAATTTTTGTGGGCCTCACAGTAGATTAATATCACCATCTCTTATCAAGTTTGAGGAATCATGTCTAACACTGCTGGATCGAGTAGACGTGCCCCGATTAAGGTAAGTCATGTGTCGTTCCGCTTTAAATTCCATTTCATTTTCTATTTTTTTCTATGAATAATATTAAAAGTTTCAATGATCAAAATGTAGATCCCTAGTGATTCGGATGAGGATAGTCATCCTAGGACCACATTTGGGGAAGTCATTACACACTTTGTCCACACGCTTACTAGGATGAACTTCGGTTCCATTCTGATTTTGGTAATTCCTCCCTTATTACACATGATGTATTATATTTTCAATGCACTTTCTCTACAAGTTACTTTCATATTTATTAAATGTTGTTCTTTTTTTTTAATAAATCAGTACGTCAGATCACATTTTAGAGCTCCTACCGCTGTACAAGACCCTCGATGTGCTGCGGTGTAATGGAAGGGTGTAAGAGATGCACTACTCGGGGGCCAAGAAGTACAAGACCCTCACCCCTAAGGGGTTTGGAAAATTTCTTGATGAGGAGGAACTCGTGATTGGGGACACACTGCATTTTAAGGTGGTAAATTATGCTAGGCCCATAGTTTTTAATGTAACCATTATTCCTCATGGATATGACTGATTATTGACTTTAAAGCATTTGTTTAAAACAAATGTATTCAAATTCAGAACAACAATTCTTGATTTTTTTGGAATTCTTGAATTTTATATATTGGATTTTATTTCAATGTTATTGAATTCTTCATATTTATGTAACTCCGTTCCTCTTCCTCTTTCAACATATATAACTTCTTCTCCCTCTTAGCAAATTGTTGTTGCAGACAAATATTGTAACGGAAGTTGAATTGTAGACCGCATGTTTGATGGGCTGTAATTATTAGGCCCATGCAATGCAATGACGTCGCTAAGTGGTCGAAATCATGTCGCTTAGTCTGAGTGGGGTGTGAAGTGGTACAAGTTGATGGACGACACAATGGCTTCCACCGACATTGGTTAATGATCGAAATCATGTCGCCCGAACCGATTATGTTTTCAATGTTGCTTAATTTGAGGCGGTTCAAAAAAATGTCGCTACAAAATAGGTATAAATAGGGGAACCCTAACAAAAAATTTAACCATCTATTCACAAATTTCCCGTGAATTCCAACGGTTTTTAGCTACCTCCCCCCTCTTCTCTTCTCCCTTGGAAAAAGGTTTGGATTTTCTTATCCCCTAACACATATGTTTTACAATTCTTACTTTGCAATGTTCGATTTGTGGCCTGTGAATATGTGTCCTAATTCTTACTTTACAATTCGGTTAGACAATGTTTTGGTATGTTTCCAAAGGGTTTCACTTTATTGTGATGTGTATAAAGCTTTATTTTTTCTGGTTTTATGGGTTTCTTGCTATTGCTGCCTCTGAATATGCGACATCAGTGTCTTATCTGTCACAAATCGGTATATGCAATAATAAATTGACATCACATAATCATTTATTTATTGACACATTTTTCCCAATTTGCGACTTTGGTTATGGCTCTGTCTTATGTTCGCTTTGACTAACATGTTTGTGAGGTTGCATCTATATGTCGATTAACCCACTGCTTTGGACCGACGTGACCAAGTGATGGATGGTTCTACGTTGCACATTAATACACTAGTTTCACACTTAAGATTTCCACATATGATGCAGGACAAATGACTGGCAAAGGATCGTCTAATCGGCCCTTTATTTCTAGGTATTTCACCTATTAAATATATATTTATACACTAACACAACTATACACCTCGCAACAACTAATATTTTTCGGTTATCGTACAGTTCACTGCACAACAGAAGCACACATAGCCTTTTTTCTTCGACATTGAACATCATTCAATGGATATTGATAGCCCACGTTTCGACTGCACTTTTAAGCAACTCAATATTGGGAAAATACCAACTTTGGTAAAACACTTGAATAATTTTTATTTGTAGAAAATTGCATAATATATATATATATATATTTTTTTTTCTAATCAATATTTTCTATTGTGAAGTATGAACTACTCGGGGGAGGGAAGATGAAGGCCCTTTCCCCCCAAAGTATTTGTCGAGCTCCTTAGGAGAAACAACCTGCGCATCGGGGACACCTTGTTCTTTGAGATGATAGAAGCTAGGATACCAATTGTCTTCAAGGTTATCATTATCCGAGCTGATTAAGTTTATTGTAATTATTGTTATGTGTGAACTAAGACCATTTTTATACGAATTTATGTACTTGTCAAGATATTCTCATGCCCACAATTTTTTAAAATTAATTAACTATCTTATATGAACATTATGTAATTGACCATACGTGTTTATATGTGTGACTTCATATGAGCACTATTTTATAAATAATTTGTTGGTCCTGTGATTTAAAAAATTGAACAAAGGGGGTACCGGTCGTGTATGAATTAGGGAAGGTTTCTTTTCTATCACCGTAAAGTTCTAGTGTGCGACTTTGCAACGTCATTTGCAAATGTTTCACTAGAAATGATGTGTTACGTGAAATCCACCCAGCTTCTAACACAACAAATAGCGACGTCGCACGCTACTCGATAACATTATTTACTTCATTTTTTAATCTTTTCACTACAAGAAACAACACTTTTTACCTCGGTTCTACAGGGGTTTTTACCTCGGTTTTTAGCACTAAAAAACCAAGGTAAATGTAGGCGGAGTAAAAAGTGTATTTTTACCTTGGTTTTTCAGAAAATAACCGAGGTACAAAATTAAATTACTGAACATAGTGCGACATTGCACGAAACCAAAAATGTAGTAAAATATTTGATCGACACTCATGCGAGGTTGCACGTTCCAAATGCAAAAATTTTTAAAAAATTCACCAAAAGCATAATCGACATCGGTTATGCTTTTGGTGGTTCAAAAATCAATCGGAATTGAATTTACAGTAGCCAAGTTGGATTTACAACATACACCAAATCTAATTTACAAAATACACCTGATCGAATTCACAAAATAGCCCTAAATAGACCAAAATACACCTAATGGAGTAGATAATCGTACTTACAAAGCACACCTGAAATGGGCATATGGTGGCACGGCGTATTGTGGTGCATCTATAAGCATGGCGTATTGTGGTGCGTCTATAAGCACGGCATCTGTTGGTGGTGGCTCTCAGTGGTGGTGGCATTTAGTGGTGGTACGAGTGATGCTGGAGGCGGCAGGCACTAATGGAGGTCCTTAGTGGTGGCGATGGGCGCTACAATGTGGTGGCGAGGTGCGCTTGGTGGTGGAGACATTGAACGGCGGTGGAGGTGGTAGTGTAAGGAGGAGGCGGATTGGAGGCACTGCGACGTGGTGTATGCGGATTGAGGTGGTAGTCGGAGATAACATGTGGCGGTGAATGAAATTTGGACCAACGGTGGTGAAGAGAATGAAACTTGAAGAAGAGAATAGTCAGTCGTCATTGCAAGAGAAGGGGAAGGGAAATTAGGGTTCAGGTTTTATATTAGGGGTTTGGATAGGGTATGAGTTTTATCGGTTTTGGGTGTGGGTTTGGGCTGAAATTAAACTAATTTTATTAGGATTTATATTTGGGATTAGGGCTGAAATCAAACTCAAATAACAAACAATTATAGATTGAAAATTAATTCTTTTTTTATATATTCAAGTTTTGATAAAATTTATCAATAATAAAATTTACAAGAAACATTATTATTAGATTTAAATTTATAATTAAAAATAAATATTATATTGTTGGTAGACTTTCATACATGTGTGACAATAAAGAACTAAATTTAATATCAAGTAAGGGTTGACCATTTATAAATTAAAGTTATGATCATTCATTAGTATTTATATATATTAAGTTAAGTAATAATTGATCATTTATAATTAAGCTCAAACAATTTCATTAATGTTTATGTATAAAAGGTTAAGTAAGGATTGACCGTTGATTAGTCAAGTAATGGTTGATTAGCTAAGATCAAACCTTTTTATTAGTGTTTATATGGAATGTCAAATCATTTCAATAATGTTTATGTATGGAAAGTCAAGTAAGGGTTGACCGTTGATTAGTTAAGTTCTAAACATTGATTACTTATACACAATCTTGAAAAATTACATCATGGGCCAAAATTGTGTTACCCTATAATCCATTACTTCAAAATACATAAATTTTTTTATTCTTGCATAAATATAAAAATATTATATAGATGATTTTTTTGGTGAAATGTTGGAAAGCGCTAGTACATGTTCTAGAGTAATTTAGAGTTGGTTACAAAGAAGTAAGAAATGGAAATCGGAAAAGATTGCAAATATATTCTTGTGCATATTTATTGATAAATACTATGATATAGATTTGGAAAATACAATTGGGGTGTATAGGGTAGCATCACGTTCGAGCGGATTTCAATTCGGAGTTACGAGTAAATTTTTTACCTTTTGCACTTAAGTCCCTCCAAGAAAGTTGAAATTGTCGAATCACAAAATTGGCAACACCAAAATGCAATTCAATAACATATGTTTTCTATTTTCCAATTTGGGCATGTATGGGTGAGTGAAAGGGTTTCGAAAGTTAACATTGATTACTTATACACAATCTTGAAAAACTACACTATGGCCTAAAATTGTGTTACCCTATACTCCATTGTTCCAAAATGCATGATTTTTGTTATTCTTAAATAAATATAGAAATATTAAATAGATAAACTTTTTGGTGAAATGTTGAAAAATGCTAGTACATGTTCTAGAGTAACTTAGAGTTGGTTACATATAAGTAAGAAAGGGAAATTGAGAAAGATTACAAATATATTCTTGTGCATGTTTATTGATAAATACTATGTTACGGACTTGGAAAATATAATTAGGGTGTATAGGGTAGCATCACGTTTGAGCGGATTTCAATTTGGAGCTACGATTTAAGTTTTTACTTTTTGCACTTAAGTTCCTCCAAGAAAGTTGGAATTGTCGAATCACAAAATTGGCAGCATTAAAATTCAATTCAATAATATATAGTTGCAATTTTTCAATTTGGGCATGTATGGATTAACGGAAGGACCTTGAAAGTCGACATTGATTACTTCTACACAATCTAGAAAAATGACACTATGGCCAAAAATTGTCTTACCCTATAATCCATTGCTCTAAAATACACGATTTTTTATTATTTTTACATAAATATAGAAATATTAAATAAATGAAATTTTTTGGTGAAATGTTGGAATGCGCTAGTACATCTTCTAGGGTAACTTAGAGTTGGTTACATAGACCTAATTAAGAAAGGGATTAGCCACGTGTCAAGTGGAAAGATACTTAAAGAGCAATTCTTAGCCACACCACCTTTGACATGTGTCACCCTTGAAATTAGCCACATGTCAAATGAAATAAATTAAATGTATTGTTCGAGTCATATGTGATCAAAGTCGAATATTAATAAATAAACTCTTTTTTTACCAAATAAAATTTTATATACCACTTATTCATAATTATATAAAATAATTAGTACATAAAATTTTGCATACTAATTTTATATAATTATGAATAAGTAGTAAATAAAATTTTATTCGGTGACAAAATAAAATTTATTTATTTATATTCAACTTTGATTATGTATTACTCGAACACTACGTTTAATTTATTTCATTTGAAAATATAAATACAAAGTCATAGTTAAAAGAATTGTTATAAAATATTTTAAAATTCAAAAGAAATGGAGTTGTGTAACAAAATTTAAAAATTATATCTAGTTTTGTTAAAAAATAAATTACATTATTAATATATAAATATATATGTTCAATTATTTTAAATCGTGCACAAGAGTGTTATCTGTTATTCATATATTTATAAGTACTATATCTACGAGAGTGACGTGCGACGTCGGTTATTCGTGTCTAGGATAGGTACGTGCGACGTCGGTAATAAAAATAACTCACGTAGGTAAGCCAGACATGTGTGCGACGTCGGTCATACGTGTCTGATAGGTATGTGCGACATCGGTCCCAAAAACAATCGACGTAGGTAAGTCAGGCATGCATGCGACGTCGATCATGCAAACTTTTTACCTTAATTTTTTTAAAACCATGGTAAAAAGTCTACTTTTGACCACAATATTTTTTAATGGGGTAAAAAATATTTTTTACTTCGAATAAAAAAAATAATCGAGGTAAAAGAACTTTTTACCTATGCTTTTTAGGGTTAAGAAAAAAAATCGAGGTAAAAGGGGCGAAGTAATAGGTCATTTTTTGTTTACTTCGGTTATGTTACTAACCGAGGTAAAAAACCAATTATTTGCCTCATTTTTTTTATAATTGAGGTAAAAAAACCTTTTACATTGAAAAACAAATTGAGGTAAATAACTTTTTACCTCAGTTTTTTGGGGTTAAGAAAAAATCAAGGTAAAAAGGGCAAAGTAAAATATCATTTTTCTTGTAGTGAATGAAGAGAACGAAAATAAAAATAGAAATCTTGGGTTGCATTCCAAGTAGCGCCCGTATTTACGTCTTAGGCTAGACTCGGTTGGTTTGTTTAGATCAGCCATATGAAGACAATGAAAGTGTCTTTCCCTCAACTTTGGATAGTTCCGCTCCTTCATGATACATGACATGTAAGGTCTGATTCTCCCCTAAGAATGCATATTTGAGATGCTTAGCTAATTTCTTCAACTACATCTTTAGTTCTTTCTCAAACGGAGGGAAAGTGCATTCAGGGATAGTCGGGATGACCATCCCGACTGATATCGACTGAGAGACATGTTGCACTTCTGATCTAAATCCGGGTGGTATGGACATACCGACCGAAAGTGGCCGAGAGCTAATTTCTAAAATTTCAGATCGGGATCTAGGTAGTATGGGCACATCGAACAAAAGTGGCTGAGAGTTTATTTTTAATGTTTTTGATCCGGAAACCAGCGGTATGGTCATACCGACCAAAAGTGGCTGGGAGTTGATTTCCCAGGGGAGTATAGTTGCATAATGCTTTCTCGAATAGTTGTATCTATCTCAAACATCGTGACCTTGTCCTCTTATCCATCGAAGAGTACCTGTTCAAGCTTGTTATCCTTAAAAATCTTTTCTACAAAATCATCAACCAACGTGTCAATCACATCAAGAGTAAACATAGACTAGGGATCATCTACATGTTTCATTACATCACAATTATTGAAAGAAACTATATTCCCATCAAATTCAAGGCTAAGCATTCCCTTATAAACATTAATCTTGGTTTTCATTATCTTCATGAATGATCTTCCTAGAAGAATTATAGACTTATTAGAATAGAATGAATCATCCATATCAACAATGTAGAAATCCAAAGGAATATCATTTACTTTCACTAGTATATCCTCTATCATTCCCTCTGGGTATGCATTAGACCTATCTGCTAATTTGATTATAACATGAGTTTCCTTCATAGGTCCTAATTGCAAGTCATTATACACAGAGAGGGGCATTACATTAATTGATGCACCTAGACGTAACATGGTCTTTTTGACAGTTTTCTTGCCAATTGTGCATGAAATAGAGAACATACCAGGATCCTTACATTTTTGTCCATCACATATATGACATCAACAACCTATTCTAGTGCTCATACCACATGGTGTGGTCGATGGTCATCACTTCCACATACCTGTCACGTAGGGTGCTCCTGCAATCTTTCATCGACACTGCCTCCAAAATTAGGGTAGTGCGACAACGGCCCTGCCATTGTGCGAATCTGTTTCTCCCCCATACGATTACTTCCCGGGCACTACACCACGAATTCTCTACCCCTAGGCCTAAAGAGGCAAAGGGAAATATGCACTTTATCGATGACATTATGGTCCCTAAACCCTATTTTTGCTACTAAATGATATCTCTATCCATAACCTTTGGACCAACTTGCCAGCTAAGACTGATGTGCTGTTATCATAATGGTAAAACTTGAAAAAGACCCACGTGCACACACCCACATGGACCTGGACCCTGCTACCCATATCACATTTAGGTTTCTTTTCCCTGGGGGTATCAATATATGCACTAACAGGAATGTAGACTAGAGTGTGTTCTAATGGAGTGTATCATTCATGTAATTCATAAAAAATTCAAGATCAATCCAACACAATATCACAAGCACATAAAATTAGGAAGATATAGTGAATCTCACAAATCATAAATCAGTACATGAATACAAATATTGTTCTCAAGCTATTAAACTACTACCTAATAAAAAGATCCATGGTAAATAGTGAGTTAAATGCCATAGATCTAAGAAAATAAGATGAAGAAAAGAAGAGAAAAGGAGAAGAAGTACTCTAGAGATAGAGAGAACTCTCCTCTTCCATCTACCTACCTAGAGAGAGAAAATATCTACATTATGCCTCCTTAGCTTTTCCTAGAAGACTAAAAAGGCTTTATATATAGTAGTAGGGAGTGTAACCTCAAAATAGGCCTAAAATAGGGTAAAAGGTCCAAAATAGGGTAAAATACCCTGGCAGCTGCAATTGGTGCGACCTGTAACCTTGTGCTAACACGGTTAGCCTCGTGCTAACACTGGACGCTTGTCTTGGCACAGGCCGTGCCAACCGGTTAGCCCCATGCTGACACGAGTTGTGTGTCCTAGTGCTGGCATGCTGGTGCAGTCCATGTCAACCAGTGTGGACCATCGGCTGGAGCTCCATTTTTTATCTTCTGATTTGCACCTCGTGTTGTTTGCCGTTGACCATTGGATGGTCTTTGCATTTTTGGAGGTTGAGATGACACAGACTGTGTAAAATGGCACGGTCTTTGTCCATACTTAGCTCATTTGGAGTGAAACGAGGTAATATGAGACAGTGGAACGGGCACGGTCCGTGCTGGAGGCCCTGTCACTGACCCCCTTTGTGCTGACTGTGGCTAGTTCAGCCGACTGACTTGTTTGCTCCGCTATGAACAGGCCGTTGGTTCAATTTGAGAGCTCTTGTAGTCAATTTTAAAGCACTCGAGAAGAAGAATCCAATGGTGCCACCTCAAGGCCTGATTCTTCTCAGATCTTTCCCAGAACTTTGTGCAACCCTCGGACAACATTTCTTCCACTTCTTCCTTGGTCTCTTTGAACTTCGAATCTACCTTTCTTCGGTTCAATTCACCTACTACCACACTTTAGAGTCCGTGGCCTTCAATATACTACCATTCTTGTGAATGGCCTTCAAGTATCTTCTACCCTTCTTGCGAAGTATCCATGAGCCACCTACTAATGAGATCATGAATGGAGATTTAGGTGCTCGTGAACATAACATGTCCATTAGCTTCAATTAAGTCTAAAAAGATCGAATTTAGACAAGAAAACCAAACACTGCCGTCTAAACCTTTTATCGTGTAAACCTAATTTAAATTAGCAATCCAACAAGTAAAACATGCCAATTATATTATTTCGAATGCATTGGTTAACGCTTGCAATACAGTGCGCATCAATCCCCCACACTTAAACCTTTATTCGTCCTCGAGTAAATAAAAACAAGAAAAGGTCTAAGCGATGCAAAGATAAGTTAGCTAATGCTTTCAACATATTCCCAAGTTACCCTAGCTCCCCCAAAGAAGTAAAAATACCACAACTCTCACACTCCCTGAAGATCCTATAGTAACCTAACCACCCAAAATATAGTGAAGAAAAAGGTAAGTTAAAATGATAAGTGTTGAACTAGCTTTCTCTCACAAATAGTTCCCCAAAAGAAATCCAAGAGTCATTTCTGAAAAACCACCAAGGAAATCCAAGAGGTCCTCAACTTGGTTGTAACTAAGGATAACTCTAGATTCTCAACTTAGTTACAACCAAGGATGATGTCGAAGAATAGTCATCCTAGTTTCCAATTTCTCTCATTATTCCTAGGAGCCCTTTCAGGTTTTCATCCTAGTTTTCACACATTTTGTGCCCACATTATCACCTTTGTCCACACGGCCTCTCATTTTTGCCTAGGTTTGTAAACCTAGCCGGGCCTAACCTATCATTTTTACCTAGGCCTTTCGACCTATCTGGGCTTTTCCCATTGTTTCCTAAGTTTCCCTTTTGGGTTTCCAACTTCGCCGGGTTTTTTTTCATTCAAAATTTTCAAATTTTTAAAAATGCTCTTAATTAGAAGAGCTATTAGCTACATGGAAACAACTAAGAATCATAAGTGTTATCTAATCTCCTCCCCCACTCTTACAGCTTGCATTGTCCCAAATGCATATACACAATCAAAGAACATATGTCTTGGGAAGGAAATAGGAGAGCACCTACGATGAAAAATGAACACTAAAATCTACCCACGATGGCACAATCATGGAATGTAACGCACAAACTACCCTTACCCCTATATACTACCCCTAATCTCTAATCAAGAAAGTTCAATCTAACCACTGTCATGCATCACAAATCAAAATAGAATTAAATCACAATGGAGAGTTACCTCTTAGGTTTCTAGTTGTGTGTTTCAATGGTTTGAGGAAAAATGGGTTTTGGTGGTATTTTGAGGGGTAGGGAAGGAAGGGTGATTTGGATGTAGGAAAGTATGTGAGCTTCATGGGTCATACATGTCTACACGTCCCATGAATTTGGGGTTTGGTTCTCTTCCTTGTCTGCCATTTTGAGTATCACAAACCATGTACGTCTACATGGTCTATGAGTTGGACTTCCCATTTGCTAGCTTTCCTCCAAAAACCCCATGCTTCCTACAAAACAAACATGCACACCAAGTGTAATAGCGTTCCAAAACCAAAAGCTAAAAATAGGAAAACACACCGAAAATACCAAACTAATTTTCAAAGCTCAGGTTGCCTCCCATGAAGCTCCGTATATTTAAGGTCCTCGGAACAACCCTAATGTTATCCATATGGTGCAGATTTATACCCCATCACCATAGGTAACCAAAAATGGATAGGTCAACCTATTACTCCGCCCTATTTACCTTGGGCTTTTGGCTTAGCTAAAAAAACCATGGTAAAAAGTTCTTTTACCTCAGTTTTTTTAAGTAAATAATATTATTGACCTCGGTTTAAAAAAAACCAAGGTAAGTAATATGTTTTTTACCTCAGTTATACAATAACCGAAGTAATTAGGATATGAAATCAAAGTCATAGTTACTACTGACGTATGTGCGACATTGGCAGTAAGGGTACGACCTATCAGTAATAGTCATCAATGACAATCTCGACTTTGCATTGTCACTCGATGGGACTGACATCGATCCAACATAAAAAGCAACGTCAATATTTCCACTCAACGAGGTCACACATGATCCTCAAATCAAACACGTGCCTAAAATCCTCTCAAATAAATTAATTTATGCGATGTTGTATTTCCATCGGTGTTATGTCTGTTAGGGCGAATATAACCATGCAAATGGAGCGCAAGATCGCACGTATCTGCCATAACTAATAAATTAAGGATACTTAACCAATATAGCTAGAACTTGAAATGTACCATTAGAAGGTTTCATTCCAAGTTCACCACAACTAGTCCCAGACTTCTTGAAGTTACGTATGTAAGACTAAAGCTAGTTAAGTACGAACGTATATATCTAAAACACATAATGCTACATACGTACCACATGTAACATCCCTGCGAAATGAAAATGAAATAGAAGACATAGAATCCTAATAAATTTCAAACAAACATTCTTCATGTTCTAAGACAAACAAACATATGATCCATGGTAATCATGGGGTGGTGAAACGGGTGGGATAACTTCGTCTGTCATCAAACTGCTTCCATTTTCTTGAGAATTCATCTCTGACTGGTCTTCGGTGGAAAACTCGCTAGCGCCGGTGCTTGGTATCCAGCCTATCGTCATCTACCCTAGCCCCGCCCCCCTTCCCGCAGGTTCATTGATTGCATAGCATCGACAATCATAAACTTCAGCATCCCCATTTCTTCTGTAAGATTACGCATGGTGTTTTCCATGCGCAGGGCCATGGACTTGCTCTCGTTCATGTCCTTCAGCAGGATGCCTAGGCCTTTTTTTAGGGCCCGTGGGATAAGAAATTAGTTGCATTAAATGAAAATGTTTAAACTGTAATTAATTCAAAATTGGAATAATCCAAAATAACTCTAAATTTTGTTACCCATTAAGGGGACCATAACAATGGCGGGGTGAACGTCCATAGCTGTGGAAACTGATGGAATCGCCTCAGGCCCGGGTGTGGGAGGCGCATCTATATCCCCTATAGGGACATTGCGACCAATCCACGTCCTTGACTCCCAAACCCAATGCTTCAGCCAAAAGTAGTTTGCATTGTAGTACTTAGGCTAGATCTTCACTTTCGATTTGATGGGAACCTTTTTTTCTCTAGAATGGCGGTGATGATATTGCCGTAGGGGAGTGTTCGAATCTTTGTGGAGAGGACGACTTGATGCATTTCCTTGATGATAGTGTACCCAGGATCGACTACCTTGTGCTCCGCAAGGTGGTAGGTACATGACGATCCCATTGATCGTGCACTCTGTAGGATGTCCAGCCAGGATAAGTACTTGTACAATTATGTTGAACATCATTCTCTCCTGAAGGTTGAGAACATCAAGCTTGATTTTCTTTAATGGGATGAGTCAAATCCCCACTTTCATTTTAAAGTACTTCTCCACCATTCGGTTGGGGTCAAGCGCCCAAGATGTGCCATTCTCATTGACCCATTTTGGGCAATTGTCCTGGTAGTACAGCTATAGAGGCTCATTCTTCGGCTGATCCTCCCCTCCGATTATGGAGCTAATCACAACTTGGCTCGACATGAAGAAAACGTTTCTCACCAAGTACTCCCTAGCCTCAAAGTCCGCCGCTTTGAATAAGGAAATTAGAAACATCATCCAATGGAATGAAGAGTCGTTCTACGATAATTGGGAGAGGTTCAAGAAACTTCTCTCGAGTTGCCCTTACCATGACTATTCGGAGGGAGACTTGGTCTATTATTTTTACAATGGTCTTCTTAATGAAGACCAAAGACTAATGGGGGGAGCTTGTGGTGGTACCCTTGGGAACAAGAATTCGACGGAGGCCATGGAGCTCTATGAGAAGTTAGCCGAGAAGTCAAGAAACTTTAGTTTGAGGGCCGATTTGAGAAGGAAAAATTCCAACACCACAAGTACTCCTTCCAATGATGGAAATCTCGAGGACCAAGTCTCGGCCCTTACTTCTATGGTGAGGTCTTTGATGACCAAGTCCGGAAATGTGCCATGTGTAAAGTCTTGTGCAATTTGTTCATCAGCGCATCCCATACACTTGCAAGATGATTATGTCAAGATGTTCAACCTTACCGCCCTCCTCAAAAACTATACCGGCCTCCACAAAACAATTACCCAAGGCTTTAAGACAAGCCCAAAGATCAAGGGGAAAGCTCCACCTTGTCAAAAGATGAAGTGATGCAAGTTATTGGAAGGTTGGGTATGTGTGCAGAGAAGGCCAAAAACTTCCAAGAAGAAGCCAAGGCGAGCATAAAAAATTTGGAAAATTAAGTGAGCAAAATAGCACTAGCCGTGAATTGGATGGAGGCACGGGAAAAGGGAAGTGAGGGAGCTCCAAAGCAAGCTTAAAGTTGAGAAGGTGATTGAAAAGGATAAAGACCTTGAACAAAAGGCCGAGGAGTTGGTCAATGAGAAAGAGAGAAAAGAGGAAGAAATCGAGGTGGAGACCTTTCTGCCAAAACTAGGATCAAATCCCAAAATCCCATCCCCACCTCACAAGAAGTCAAGAGGGGAGGAGATCCCTATCTATGTGTCGGAACCACCATTTCTAGAGGCATTAAAGGATGGGAGGACCATGGAGGACAACAAGGACATCTACGAAGTCTTTCATAGGTGTGAGGTAAACATTCCACTCTTAAATGCAATAAATCAAATTCCTAGGTATGCTAAGTTTCTTAAATAATTGCATACCATTAATAGGAAACAACAATTGAAGAGTAAGAAAAGGAGTGGAAAGAGTGTATATGTCTCTGCCATGTTTGATGATGAAATGCCTCCTAAATGTGTGATCCGGGAATGTGTACAATCCCTTGTGTGATAGGAGGAAAATGTGTTAACAAGACCATGCTAGACTTAGGTGCTTCCATTAATGTGATCCCCCATTCCTTATATGAAATTCTAGATCTAGGCACTTTGCACAAAACCGGGGTTGTTATCTAACTAGCCGATCACTCTAGCACGTTCCCAAAAGGTATCATGAATGATGTGTTGGTATCTTTAACATTCCCCGACAATTTTTATGTTCTTGAAATGGAAGGTGGTAATACTGATAAACCTATTCTCTTAGGTAGGCCATTTTTAAAGACTTCAAGGACAATAATTGATGTGCTAAAAATAGCTTTAACCATGATGGAGTTTGATGGGATTCCATAGATTTTGACACTAATAATTCTAGTGATCATCCTAGTAGATACCATTCCTGCTAAGCCATTAATGTTATTGATGATATAGAGCAAGATATATTTGAGCCCAATGATGGTAGTTCCTTGAATGTTGCCATAGATGATGCTTTGAGTGATGCTTTGATTTCAAATGTTGTTAGTACTAACTTGAAGGAAAACAACAATGGTGAATGCTAGGGTAAGAAACATCCAACACCTTTCGTGTGTCCATGGGTCAGCCAATAAGAATGGGTTTCCCTCCTTCTCGTGAGAAGGATTCGGTGGTAGTGTTCAAACCACCACCAAAAGTTCTTAAATGTTTATCCCTTGGAGTAGGAGAGAAACCCCCAAATGCTTGATTGATTGAGATCACCAGGGGAAAAAATGTGAGTTATTGGGAATGTTGAGGGAACATGAAGAAGCCCTAAGTTATGTGCGAGAAGTTTTGTTGGGGGGTGATGTAGATCCCAAATGTTTTGACCTGGATTTAGGAAAGGAGACTAAGCACTTTGGCTCATTTTGTGAATAACTCCAAGAAGGGGAGTAAGTCATGCCAACGATGTTAAATAAATATTGTTTTGATCATCCGGATCGTCATTCGTGACTTTTTGTCGATATTGTTTCAATTTTTTGTTGTTATTTTTATTTATTTATTTTTTTGTTCTTTTCATAGGTGTTTTGTTCCATAATTTTGTAGCAAATTGAGGTGCATTTAATTGGATTTATGAATGGAGAAATATATGTAGATATGAAGAAAATCTTGGACAATTAATTGGTAACTCTAAAATTTTTCTAGGAATTTTTAGCTCACAGATCCAACTTTTCACTAGTCGCAAAGGTTATGAACCTGTTGCAACTCGCAAATATTTGGTCTCGAGGTGCGACCAAATCAGGAAAAAATTGGGCCTTTTCAGTTTACAGGTCCAATTTTTTTGCGAGTTGCAACCATCACCTTTGCGACTCATGCAGAAAATGTTAACTTTGTTTCCGGTTTGACTACCTCATCGCGACTCATGATGAAAGTGTCGCCACTCGCGATGAGCGTTCCAGAGCCTTTTAAAAGAAGTTAGAAACAGGGCACGTCTTCATATCCTCCATTTCCCTCTGCCGCGCTCACCATCTCTCCACCACTCTACTACCCTATTTCTCCACAAAACTCCGCCACTCCACCACCAATCAGCCAGAAATCAACCCCATTCCACACCTCATCCATACATTCCAAAATCCCTTCACAAATCCAACCAAAGTTTCCAAGAACCCAAAACCCTAGATTTTTGGGGGTCTGCAATTTCAAGAAAATTATGCTATGTTTCTTTTTGGGCTTCATTCATTCATCTTCCTACACACTTTATTGGTACAATTCCTCACCATTGAATCCTTAGATTGTAAATTGTGTGTAGTTTCAATTTTGATGAAGTTGTGCAAATTGTATATTGATGGTATACTGTGTAGTTCTAATATTTCTTCACATTAGTTCTATTCAATTGTGATGCATAGGAATGTGATGATATATGTGAACCTACAAAATGGAGGGATTGTTATAATTGTTTGTGGATGGCTTATGCTATGATGGATTGTTGGAACCTTGTGGATATTGTGTTTATGGATTAGATTGATTGAGCTTTTGACTATAGGATGATATTGATGCATAATTGATATTGCTTATGTTGACATAGTTTGGCCAAAAACATAGTGAATGCATGTTGATAAGGATTTTAGCAAAGAATATTGTTTTTAGCTCTATCATATATGAATACATAAGTGAATCTTAACAATGTCTTCATCTCAAAGTTGTGATTGTTGGAATTGGTTGTGAATGACTTGTGGCCTATGATATGGACTTGGAATTGTTTGCATGATGAATGTGGCGTGATTTTCATATGCAATTGTAGATGATACTTAGACTAGTTTAGCTTTGACTTGAATGTTGGCATTTTTGGAATTTGTGATGTAAGCTAAACTAGTTTGGGGTTGATTATGATTCTAAAATATTGTATATGTTTACTTTCTTATGCATTTGACATGTTTGCTATGATTGATAGACATGTATCCAAAGAAGAGACCTAGGGTTCCACGAGGTGCGAGCACCGCCACTCAAACTCCACCTCCACCTCTGCCACCGGCTTCGGTGCTGAACCTGTACCTCCTCCTCCAGACCGGTACATGGGTTTGACCCAGATTACCGGACCTTATGCGGATAGGTAGGACATCCTTGTTACCTACAAAATCTGGTAGATGAGCTTCATTGATCAGATGGTACTTGATGCTCTCGGGTTGACAGAGTCGGTTCGCTGCCTCCTCGTCAAAGGAGGATTGGGGGGTTTATGGGCAATAGTGCCCCCACCTACAAGCACTATATATTGGAGTTTTATTCCACTGTCAGGTTGTATAGCAATGACGAGCCATGTGAGAGGTACATCACCTTCTACATGGATGATGTGTCTCTAGAGATGACAGTCTCTCATATAGAGGCAGCATTTGGTTGGGACACGGTACAGGTCCGAGCGAGGTTGAACCCACATTCCCTAGAGCGCACGATTGAAGAAGAAATGTTATTTGAGAGCATAGTTACAAGGAGGAACTACCATGGCAAGAGCCACATCATCATCCATCCCGCACTTCGATTTGTGCACGGGTTCTTAGCGGGTACACTGTTTTGTTCATCGTAGCCGACAAACGTGCCTGACCCAGATATTCACCACCTGTGGCATCTGAAGAGTGAGGGGACATGATATGGATCGTGGGCTGAGTTGTGGATGAAGAGAAATGTCAGTGTGGCTGAGAAACCAAATGGCAAGATTATCACGGGGGTATAATCACCCTCATAGAAAAGCACTTAGGTTTGGTTGCCCTGAACGGCTTCTCGTGATTGGGAATAGGTTCTTCATACCTCATCACTATGGAGAGGATGAAGAAATTCAACTTGATAGACACCACAGAGGCTCAAGAAGTGTACCACTGGTTGTATGGGGTGAGGAATGTCACCTTTATGACACTTCATCAGTGCCAAAGGACCAAGCTGGAGTTTGATACACCTGTGTAGATTTGGCGATCAAGCTAGATATCTCATGTAGGGTGAATTTTTAGCAGAAGCTCAATGACCTACCTTCATCTCTGTTCAACCTGACGAGGGTGCCTTACCATTAACTAAACCGCAGATGAGCAACATTCTCCACCACCTCTGCAGAAACCGAGCCAATGCAGGAGGATCATGTGCTACTTTAGTTCTTTCAAGCCTCCACTAGACTTCTACACCAGACTGATGCAGACAGTTGAGAATAGGTTCCATAGGTAGGATGAGCACTACCGTGGACAGGTTGAGCACAACATGTTCGTCTCGTAGAGCCTCATTGAGATGGATGAGGAGTGATGTGCCCATTTTACATGATTATTTTGGGACTTTTAGGATTCACTTTTGTACACTTTTGTGTTGTAGATGTGGCATTTTACCTTGAAATTCTCTAAGGAGAGTTAAAATCAACTTTTACGCTTTTATTAATTTTCTAGGGGATTTTGTGTGACAAGATAATTTGTTTGAGGACTTTGAAGAATACCTTTGATGATTTGAAAATTTGAAGACTTGCATTTGAGCTTTTGAAGACTTGAAGAATCGAAGATAATTTAAGTGAAGAGGTGGACTTGAAACAAAAAGAAGAAAGAAATCAAGTTGCTGAAACTTGGCTCGGTCGCGACTCGCGAAGGATTGGTCACGAGCCTTGACATTTGTATGGCCAGAAATCTTTTTACTTTTTGTACTATAAATATCAAATCTTATCCTCTCTCTCTTCCTCTCTTCTTCTTCCCAAGTTTGGGACATAAAACCCTAGTTTTTCTTCTTTCATTTTTTAGTTTTTGTTAGATTAATCATGAATTTTAATCATCTAGGTTAGTTTGTTCTTGGGAGAAAATTAATTGAAGCTTCCATATCTATGTAGTAAGAACCTCTGTTTCACTCTTTCTTGAAGCATTTGTTATTTAGCATACATATATTTTAATGCGATATTTTACTTCATTATACTATGGGTTGTTTGAGTATATGAAGTGTTTGTATGATTGAAGTGTTAGAGTGTTCAGAAAGTGGCCAATTTCTTAGCTCTTTGGCATGAAAACCCAAGAACATGGAATTAGAACTTCTTGTGCATACTGTGTTGTGATTCTTGCTAGATACTTATGTCATTGGAAGGTTGAATCTTGAATGTGGTTTGTTCTAGGTTTAGCCTAATAAATGCTTTGATTTGGTTAAATGGCTATGCGTTTTGTCGAATGCTTGTTGTTATCAAATCTAAGGTTCTTCGTGGTCATTGATGAAATATCTTTAGCAAGTTGTTTTTATTTTCCACTTCTTGGTGGTTTTTTTTGTTAGAAGTAGGTGTTGCTTGAGTTCTTGATGATTTTTTATTGAAAATCCTTGCAATATAATTCCAAACTTTTGAAAAAGAAAAAAATACAAAAATAAGCATCTCACCTTGAGGGAACTCACGATGAGAAAAAAGGCTCAACAAGCAAGGTTTTGTAGGATGTGTCGTTTCGACCATCCTACCGAATATTGCTATATGTTGAGAGAGTAGCACAATGAGGGGAAAAGAACCATTGGTTTCCAAAACCAAGAGTATGATGAAGAGTGCTACCAAGAGGTATGAGATGTTAGTTTTCAAGGGCAAGAAGCCCAAGAATGGTATTCATACAACAATTCTTACAATCTGGAGTGGAGTGGTAATCCAGATTGGTGGTATGAGAATGAGTTAGAAAACCAACAATACGATCAAAATTTAGCCTTCGCCATCTTATACCATGCCTCAAAACCAAGTCCACCAAGAAAGTTCAAGGTTAACACGTGAGAAAGTCGTGAATGCAATATTAAACTTGAACAACTTGGCCAAGACTAGTGAGGAACCAGACACGCGGGTCTCCTTTAGTGTTGAGGCTATTGAGGGGTATGTGAGGAATATATTGGAAGTGGTAGCCTGAATGGAATCTCGTCATTCCAAAAATACACCATCTCAAGTCAAACTCGAAGATCCGGTGAGTGAGGTCACCATTAGAAATGAGTTTGAGTTCGAAGGGGATGATTAGTCGGTTGTGAAAGACAACAAAGTAGAGGAAGAGGTGATTGTGCTACAGTATCACCCCTACCCCCACCTAGTGAACCAACTCCCCCATTTTCGAAAGTTTTGAAGAAGATAAGAGAGATGCCAAAAGACTATCCCAAGCCTCCTAACCATCATACTCCTTTGAAACTAACTCCAACTCCACAAAACTTTCCTCTTGAAAGTTTTGTACCCCCACCTCTCTCCTTTTGGATTCTCATGGTGAAGGGGTTCATGCCGTCACGATATGGATATCATTAGGGTCATGACGATGGACTTAAACATATGCAGTTGTGTCGTACCGACGACGTAAATAAATTCAGCTTTTATTTTTGTTTTTGTTGATTATTTTTATTGTTTTGTCTTGCTCTTTTTAGGGTGTGTTTTTCTTTGATTTTGTAGCAAAGTGAAGTGCATTGCATTGGAGGATATGAAGGAATGAAAACTTGGAAAGCTGGTAAGAAATTTTTTTCTAAGTGCTGGGAAACCATGTCTGTCGCAAGTCGTGAAGGATATGTCGCGAGTCGCGACGAACAGGGGAGCAAAAATTAAATCCCAACACCAACTTGTCGCGAGTCGAGACATGGGTATTGTGAGTCGTGATGAAATCAGAAAAATTTCTAAAAGAAGTGAGCTCACAGGTCCAACTTATAGCGATTCGTGAAGGCTTTGTCGTGAGTTGCAACAAGGAATCAAAAATCACGAAAGGGGCTGTCGCGAGTCACGATGGAGAGGCCGGCTTTTCAACTGTGCTTAAACACTGCATAATCTTTTCTTTTTCTCCACCAAATACTCCCAAGAACCACCACACTTTACTCATTCCTCCACCATCTTACATATATAGACATGAATATTCTTGCATCTTTATAATTCCTTCGCTAATCATAGTATGCCGACTACATCATTGTGCTTTTGATTGCTATATTCTATAATGATGCTTGAATATTTGTCGATATATGTTAGATATTTTTATTGGATAATTTCATAGTGGTGATTGCATAATTGATTGGTTGTTCTTTGAGAATACTATGGTTTATAACTTTTGATGCTAAACCCATTATTACAAATCCTTATGTACTTGTGAGTTTGATTTTGTTCTATGTGGTGTTAGTTTTGATCAAATGGTGCTAAGGAGACAACGTTTTGCTCGAGGGGTGAGTTCTTCTATGGCACTTTGCTCCCCCCCCCCCCCCCGTCCACCCCCGAAACCAATTTTGGGACCTATTCTATACAATATATGGGATTGCGCTGTATCACCAGTGACTATGCAAAGAAACGGGAGTCACTCTACCTCTTACATTGAGTTTTTATTGTTCTTGCCTTATATGTTTACATTGAGGGCAATTTAATGTTTTAATTGTGGGTAGGGATTAGATGACTCACATGCATGATAGCTTGATTGGAAAAACATGAGAAAAATTAAGAAACAATTGAAAATTTTGAAAAAATAGAAAATGGAAAAGTAAAAAAAAGACAAAATTCAAATATGACCCTATGTTTTGGCCATAAGTGCCAATATGACCCTGCAAGATCAAAAAGTGCTATTATAACCCTATGTTTTGTATTAGAAGTACTTATATAACCTTTTGGCCCTATTTCAGCATTAACTTTGTAATTTCTAGCATTGACCTAATACTAAAGGACTAAAATACCCCTAGCCTTAAAACTAAAACTGTAAAGACAAAAATACCCCTTCTTCTTCATAATACAGCCATTGTTGCTCCACCACTTTTACCTCACCGCCGTCCACAACCACCTCTGCCGGCATTCATAACCACCTTCCCCGTCATCCCCCACCTCTGCCGCCATCAGTCACCGCCACCGCATAGATACCAGCACCACTGCCACTTTCAGTCCATACCCGCTACCAATCCCCTCCGCAATCTAGTCAGCACCACCACCCAAGCACCACCATCTCCAAGCACCACTGCCACTTTTAGTCCATCCCCGCCGCTCTATCTCCTTCTCCGCCCATTTCCAAGAACCACCTCCCAAGCACCACCATCGCACCTCCTTCTCCTCTGCCAGCCACCGCTCAACCCTAGCCCCGCCACTGCCACTGCTCAACCCTAGCACAGCCCCGCCACCAATCAACCCTAACATAGCCGCGCCACTGCCACAACCAGCAATCAACCCTAGACCCGCCACTGCTTAACCCTAGCCCCGCCACTGCTCAAATTTAGACCCACCACCGTTCAACCCTATCCTAGCTGCACCATCGCTCAACCCTATCCTAGCTGCGTCACTGCCACCACCACCGTGCTCCACCTCTCCCTAGAATGCTGATTGGAAACCCAATTGGAATGCCACTTTGATTTACCTCCACCACCGCCTTCGATTCAACTCCACCAACACATCTGGTGGTGCTCAGTCAAGTGCCAAAAAGTGGAGACCCTCTTGAAAACACCTCTGGATGCTTGACGACGATCGCCCCATGCCACCTGCCCCACACCGACACCCCGCCACCTGCCCCACGTCATCGCCCCACACTGACGTCTCTGGAAGAAAGAAGAAAAATGAAGGAATCGAGATGAAATTAGAAAGTGACTAGAATTGAGAAGAGGAACCGAGAAAAAGTGATGATGAAAGTGACTGGAACAGAGAAAATTAAAGAAAGTGGATGGGCATAACTCTCTTTTCACATTTTCTGAAATTTTATTTTTTATATTAGGGGTATAATAGTCAATTCATAGAATTCCAGCCAAATTTAGGCCTCCAGGGTTATATTGGCACAATTTTATAATAGCACTTTCTAATCCTGCGGGGTCATATTGGCACATATGACCAAAACATAGGGTCATATGGGCACTTCACTCAAAAAAATTAAAAAGAAAACCTGCTAAGTTGAAAACCCGAGAGGGAAACTTAGGTAACATTGGGGCCTAGATAGGTCAAAAACCCAAAAGGGCGGCCTAGGTAAAAGTGAGAGGCTAAATGTTGGAGAGATGTGAGCCAAAGAAATATAATGTGTGGCTAAGATAAAAACCTGAAGGGGCTCCGAGGCAAAATGAGAGAAAGAGAGAAGATAAAATACAAAGGAATTTTTTTTTTACTTTTCTACTCATTTACCGGCCTAGGAGTCATAAGGTTGCAGTTGATATATGGATGGATCGGGTAGCCTAGCATCATAGGACTTCTTGGGATTGGGTAACTTAGCGGGTTGAAAACGAAGTGTAGTTATGAAATTTCTTATTCTTGGTATGCTTCGTTTTTGGGTTGATATATTGGTATAGAGTGAAGTATGTGTTTGAACCTCCTATATGGTTTTGAATTCATTTTGTGCCATTGGATTTTGGTTGATATATTGGTATGAAGTGAATTATGTGCTTGAACCCTTCGTATGGTTTTAACTTCAATTTGTGCCATTGGAATTTGGGATTATCAATTTAGGACTTTGAAACTTTTTTATGAGTAGTGAATTGAAAAGTGGTAGGTTTGGTTAGATTTAGGAATTGGGGTTGTGTGTGTGAAAAATTCTCATTTGAGCTTTGATTTTGGGATTTATGATATTGAGAGTTTTTGTGAGGCTTTGATTGGGGAATATTAGTTTAGGATGTGGCATATGAATTCCTTTATGTGATTGAATCTTTTCTTACTCGAGAACGAGTCAGGTTTAAGTGCAGGGAGGTTTGATGTGCCCATTTTATATGGTTATTTTGGGACTTTTAGGATTCAATTTTGTACAATTTTGTGCTCTAGATGTGGCATTTTTCCATGAAATTCTCTAAGGATAGTTGAAAGTGACATAAAACCCTAGTTTTTCTTCTTTCTTTTCTTAGTTTTTGTAGGATCAATCATGCACTTTCATTATCTAGGTTAGTTTGTTCTTGGAAGCAATTGATTGAAGCTTCCATATCAATGTAGTAAGAACCTCTATTTCATATTTTCTTGAAGAATTTTTTTTATTTAGCATTTATGTGTTTTAATGTGATGTTTTATTTCATTTATCCTATGGGTTGTTTGAGTATATGAAGTGTTTGTATGATTGAATTGTTAGGGTGCTAGGAAAGTGGCCAATTTCTTATCTCTTTGAAATGAAAATCCAAGAACATGGAATTAGAACTTCTTGTGCATAATGTGTTACGATTCTTGCTAAATATGTATGTTAATGTGGATTGTTATCATATTTATCCTATAGATGCAATGGAAGGTTGAATCTTGAATGTGGTTTGGTCTAGGTTTAGCCTAATGAATGCTATGTTTGGTTAAATGGCTATGCATTTGGTCGAATGCTTATTGCTATCGAATCTAAGGTTCTTCGTGTATAATGTCATTGATGAAATATATTTATGGTCGTTGATTGCCTAGAGTAATTGTCAATGAGGTTTGCAAATGGTCGTCGAATCGCCTTTGTGAATTACTATTAAGAAGAAATGAATGTTGATCTTTAATTGGGAAGTGAAAGCATT
Organism: Rubia yunnanensis; assembly: GCA_037428765.1. NCBI lineage: Eukaryota > Viridiplantae > Streptophyta > Magnoliopsida > Gentianales > Rubiaceae > Rubia > Rubia yunnanensis. Next base: position 52,801,462 of record CM075064.1, on the reverse strand, counting down.
CCCCATAGGTAACAGATGTGATAGAATGAGTGAATGATTCAATGATCTACATTAGGTTTGGAAGTGGATATTAATTGCCCCCAAGGCTGTCTTTTGTAGTTTTAAACCCTTATCTTAGTTTTTTTTTATGATTAGCATAGTTACTTGACTTTGACAGTTAACTTTTCTTTTATATCAACCTTTTATGTTTAAACCCTTAGAAAGATCCCTCTTCTTCGTTGACGACCCCAACTTGTCATTACCTACTTAGTTTTAGATAGGAAGGCATTTAGTGCTTATAAATTTAAATTTGAGAGGTACGACGATGACCTCCCAAGGAGATTGAGTATCTCTCACATCCAGGGTTTTCGAGATACAGTCACAGTTTGGTGGTGCCCCAGGCCCAACCCTAGAGCAGCAAAAGGGAGAGAGTGGCATCAGTGGAATGCCAGTTGGGTGGCGTAATATCAGCAGACCTATAGCACGACAATGGTACCGAGCCATCACATTCCTGATTGTGAGTATATTTGTTTACACTCCCCTACTTTGATTTGTATGTTTTTGCCATGTTTTGTCTACATTGAGCGCAATGTAGTATTTTTATGTGTGGGGAGGGGTATTTACTACTTTTACTACTTTGTGTTGGGTGTTTTTCTTAGACTTGGAGATTTGGGATGTTTTTATTTTTTGGGGATGCTTTTCATTTGAGATATTTGGATGCTTTGTTAGCTTTGACATTAGGAAAGCTTTTTGCTACTTTTGATTGGAAAAACACAAAAAAATAGAAAATGAAAAAAAAAAGAAAAGAACGAAAATAAAAAAGAAACCCGCGAAGTTGAAAACATGAGAGGGCAACTGAGACAACATTGGGGGGCCGGATAGGTTGAAAACCCGAAAGGGCGACCTAGGCAAAAATGAGATGCTAAATGTGCGGAAAAAAGTGAATTGTGAGCCAAAGAAACATGATGTGTGGCTAGTATGAAAACCTGAAAAGGCTCCTAGGCAAAATGAGAGAGAGAGAAAAAAAAGGGAAAATGCTACGATTCTACTCATTTTCCGACATTGGGGTCATAAGGCTGTGTTTACTATATGGATGGATCGGGTAGCCTAACATCATGGAACCTCTTGGGATTGGGTAATTTAGCGGGGGAAAATGAAGTAAGGTATGAAATTCTTGATCGTTGGTATGCTTTGTTTTTGGGATGATATATTGGCGTTAAGTGAAGTATGTGTTTGAACTCCATACATGTTTTTTACTTCATTTTGTGCCATTGGATTTGGGATTGTCACTTCAAGATTTGGAGAAGTTTTCATGCTTATTAGTGAATTGATATGTTGGTATGGTTGGGTAGATTTAGGAATGGGGGTGGGTGAATTCTCATTTGAAATTAACTTTAGGATGTGTGGTATTGAGATTTTCATGAGGTATTAGTTTATATTGTGGACACGTGAATTCCTTTGTGTGTGCTTGAATCTTTTCTTACTCGAGGACGAGTAAGATCTAAGTGCGAGGAGGTTTGATGTGTCCATTTTATGTACATATTTTGGGACATTTTGGGATAACTTTTGCACTTTTTTGTCATCTACAGCTTGTGTTTTACCTTTAAATTCTCTTAGGAGAGTTAAGAGCGACTTTTACGCTCTTTACCTTTTTTAAGTGGATTTTTTGGGACGAGGAAATAACATCAAAACTTGAAGACCGGAGGCAATTGAAGACCATCGTTTCAAGACTTTGAATAATACTAGTTTTGAAGATTTGAAGACTTGGAGAATTGAGGAAACTTGTTGTGATGTGAAGGCTTGTAGACAAGAAGAATAAAGAAACCATGTTTTGTTTCTGGGTGCCCGTCGCGACTCGCGATGAACCCATTGTGACTCGTGATGAACAGGTGGCCAGAATTCTATCTTCATTTTCTTGTACTATAAATAGCACTTTATCTTCTCTCTCTCCTCACTTCTTCTTCAGCCTATTTTTCCCTCTTTTCAAACCCTAGTTTCTACCATTTTCAACTTTATTTTAGCTTAATTAATGTTTGGATTGTTGTTGTTAATTATTATATATTCTAGTAGCTAAATAATCTCTTGGGAACAATTGATTGAAGCATCCAAACCCATGTAGTGAGATTCTTGATTTTGCTTATTTATAAACATTTATTGGGAAGCATTTATTGTGCCATTAATGCTATGTTTTACTTCCTTTATATCATGGGTTGTTTAAGAATATGAAGTGTTTGTATTATTGAAGTGTTTGGGTGAAAGGAAAGTGCCAAATTTCTTAGCTTATTTGGCATGAAAATCCAAGAATATGGAATTAAAAATTCTTGTGTAAAATGTGCTGTGATTCTTGCTGGATAAGTATGTTAATGTGGATCGTTCTCATATTTGTCCTATAGATGCAAACAAAGGTTGAACCTTGAATGTTGTTTGTTCTAGGGTTAGCCTAAGAAAGCTTGTTTTTATCAAATCTATGGTCGTTCATGTGAAATGCCGTTGATGAAATGCCTTCAAGCATTGTTTGTCTAAAGTGATTGTCAACGAGGCCTACATAATGTCGTTGTTTGCGTTTGCAAGATACTATTAAGAAGGAATGAATGCTGATCTTCAATTGGGAAGTGATAGTATTCCCCATAGGCAATAAACGTCAATGAATGAATGAATGAATCTAGGATCTATAAGAGGTTTGGAAGTGAGGATAGCTAATTGTTGATTTAATCATCTTTTTAGTTGTTGTTGCATGAATAGCATTGTTCTCTTACTGCTAGTTACTTGCCTTTTTAATTTCATAAGTTAGGAAAAACCAACCCCCCCCCCCCCCTCCTTTACTTGCTTTTATATGTATTTGTATATATCTAGTATTTTTTTCCGCTTTATTTGTTTAGACACACGGAAAGATCCCTCTTCTTGTGGATGACCCCAACTTTCCATTATCTACTTAATGGTAGATATGAAGCATTTAGGGCTTAAAAATATCAACTTTGAGAGGTACAGCTACGACCTCCCAAATTTTGACGCCGTTTTTGGGGAAGAGGCATTTATTTTTAATTGTTTGGCCATATTATGTGTGAGTATGTTCTAGTTATTAATATTTGTTGGTTTGTTTTCATTTTTGTTTTGTTGACTTGCCATTTTCGCTTGGATTGGAGACGTATTTTTTTAGTTCTTGGTGTATAGTTTCACGCGATCCTCTTCACAAGAACCCCAACACTATGACCATGAGTTAGAGTTAAATTTGAGAAGGGCTAGGACGATTTCTTTGGAAAGTGTGAATAACACCCCTCCTAGTTACCATTTTTCGGATATTTCTACTTCTATGGAGCATGAAGATGAGAATCCGGGAGGAGGACCTCAACATCCTCTTCTTGAAGGGGTTATTTCTTTGAGGCAAGCTCTATTGAGAGATACTATGGGCCCCAACCTTGATCAACAACCGATGTGCATAGAATATCCATTGGTTGGACTAATCGGGCACTTCGAGCTTAAGAACGGGTTAATAAACTTGCTACCTATATTTATTGGTAGGCAAGGGGAAAACGCCAACAAACATCTCTCCGAATCCACTTTTTTTGTGGTGGTATGGTTCCCCACGGTATTTTTCCTTAAACATGTCCACTTCATATGCAGGACCAATGGTTGGTGAAGGATCCTCTAGGCACCTTTTTTCCAGGTATTTAACCATTTTACATATACATTTACTAATACATATGCACACTTTATCAAAATTAACTTTTATTTGTATTACCTATACAGTTTTTCGCAACAGAGAAACCCTAAACCGGTTGTGTTCGAGCTTGAACAACATACAATGGCTCCAGAAAGCCCGTGTTTCCACTGCACTTTGAAGCAACAAAACTTTGGGAAAAACCCAACTTTGGTTAGGACTCAGACTAGCAAATAATTAAAAGTATAAAATTATTTGATTTTCAGCTAATACTATTTGTTTATAATTGCACATATATTTATATATTCATAATGATTCTTTTTTCCTGATTAGTACATCCCAAATGAGAAGACCCCCGTTGTGCTGAGGTACAATGGGAAAAAGTGGCGCATGAACTACTCGGGGCAAGGGAAGATCAAGGCCCTGTCCCCGAAGTGTTTCACCGAGTTACTTTCCGGTACAACCTGTGCATTGGAGACACCTTGTTCTGCAAGATCATAGAAGTTGGGGGGCCAATTGTCTTCAAGGTTATCAGAGTTCGAGCAGATTGAATTTCTTGTAATTTATATTCTAATATTGGAACTGAGACATTTATTATTAATATTCAAACTATTATGTACTAATTAATTTGTAAGGATATTTTCATGATTAATTTTTTCTAATAAGTTTACACCTTATTTGAACAATATGTAATTGACTATATGTGCGCTTTGATCTGTGTGTAATTTTTAAAAATATTTCCTCCCGTATCATTCAATACCATTTTCTACAATCTTTTAATTCGAAAAATTTGAACAAATACTATTGTGTAGACGAAAATCAAACATTTTCATAAAATAAACTGATGATGGGATGTTGAGAGGAGAGAGAAATGCAAAACCGGAAAAAAGCGTACCACCCCGACTTTCTTTTTTAATTTCCTTCAATTTCTACCACCTTCAAAATTGTTTCATGTTGGTTGTGGTTTTCCCTATTATTCAACCATTTTCAATCGTAACATAACAAAACAGACCTTATTAAATTTTAAAATTACCAACTGTAACATAACAAAACTCCTTTTTTTTCATACTCAATCATTCTCAACTGTCATCTAAAATTTCTATCTATAATTATCTGCAATGTCGGTGTTCCATCTCATGCTCTGTCGGTGACAACAACCGAATAGGCAATTTTGGCAACAATTTTAATACATCCTGCAATTTCACACACTAATCTAGAACATTATTTATTTCATTTTTAACCTTTTACTTTAGTTCAAATAATAATCGAGGTAAAAAACCAATTATTCACCTTGGTTTTTTTATAACCGAGGTAAATAAAATCTTTTACTTCGATAAAAATAAAAACTGAGGTAAAACGGGCAAAGTAATAGGTTTAGTTTCTTGTAGTGGGCTGACTCCACTCGGGGTCATCAAGTTGTAGCTAAATGAACCCGAGCAAAGGTGTTGGATCAAAGATAAAGATTAACGCAAATGCACTCTCTAAACACACTCTCTAAAGTACTAGGGGTGATTTTCACATAGTATGGGTGTTCTTCCCTTTTTCTTATTTCAGATCTGGTAATTCTCTTTTGAATTTGTCATCCTCACACCATGAGGAGATCTAGCACTAAGAATAAAGGGAAAACACAACAATCAAAGGAGAGAAAAACGTTTTTGAAGGAGGAGGTGATCAGCTTGGCTTTGTTGAAGGATGAGGGCAAGGGAAAAAACAAAATAGGGCTGAAGAGTGTTCTTGACAAGTCACTTTCAGGCCCTAAAGAAGCTAAAAGCCAAGGAGTGGAAGAAAAAGAAGTTTTTGAAGAAGCAAAAAATGAGTGTTTAATTTCGAATTTCAGCAGCTCTAAAGAAGGGAGAAAAATTGTTTGGAGTGAAGAAGTGGAGGAGGAGAGCAAGAAGGAGGTCAGATCTTGGAGTTCTATACTCAAATCTAGCTCGACGGAGATCCAATATTACCAACCCGTGGAGATAGATGGGCTGTTTATGGGTGAAATCACCATGGAGGAGGTGGAAGAAAGCTCAAAGCAATGGGAGACTACTATTATGTGCAAGGTTTTGGGCAGCAACCCACCATTCAAAGTCATGGAGGGGTTCTTTTTTTTGGATTTGGGGAAGAAGAATCAACAAGGTATGGCTTCTAAATTCAGGAGTTTTTATGGTTAAATTTCAAAGTAAGGAGCATAAAGAGGTTGTTTTGGAGAAAGGAGTGGTGTTCTTTGATGGGAAACCCGTTTTAATGAAAGATTGGAATGAAGAAGGTGTGATTGAAGAACCTAATGTTGTCCCGGTTTGGATTCAGCTCCCCGGATTGCCATTGAAGTATTGGCAACCAAAACTCATAAGTAAGATAGTAAGTCCACTTGGGAAGCCTTTGAATCTTGATAGAGCAACACAAGAGAAGGAGAGGCTGGATTTTGCAAGGGTGCAAAGTTGAGGTGATGATAAGTGATACCCTTCCGGATAAGTTGATTTACCTTAATGAAAACAAGGTGATTGTTAGCCAACAAATCTGTTTTGAATGGAAGCCAACTAAATGTGGAAAATGTGGGATGATTGGGCATAATGAGGAGGTGTGTAGGAAGGAAAATGGACCTGAAAAATGTCAAACAAATAGGAGGATTTATGTGCCAATTGGGAGGATTGTGAAAGAAGATGAGAAGCAAGATGGAGTGAAAGATGTTAAGGGGCAGCAAAGGGAAGTTAAAGGGCTGCTAGGGGAGGAGATTGAGTTCAAAATGGTAGAGAAAGGAATAAGGGCAGCAAGGAAGAAAGAAGAAGATCCGAGGAGTTCAAGGAGTGAAGGTAATGGGTATACTCTCTTATCCGACCCTCCTTATGAATAGTAGATTTGCTTGTTGGAATGTTAGGGGTTTGAATAAATGTGAGAAGCATAGGAGGGTGAAAAACTTTTGTATGCTTAATCATATAGGTTGTTTGGGGCTGTTGTAAACTAAAGTAAAAGAAGAAAACCAAAAAAAATGTGGGGGAGAATAGGGCTTGGTTGGGAGTTGATAAGAAATGGGAATGTTGTAGGGGGGAGAATTTGGCTAGGTTGGAGGGCTGATTTTTATGATATGAAGGTGTTGAATGTTGGGGATCAATGGATGGATTTTGATGGGTTGACTAGGAGCAATAACTTGAAATTCTTCTTGACGGTGGTGTATGGCCTTAACACCATTGAAAAGAGAAAACCAATGTGGGAGTTCCTAAAGGGGCAAGGGAGTAGAGATGATAAACCATGGCTGATCATAGGAGATTTTAACTCTCCCTTGGATTTTGGGGATAGAGAAGGTGGAAACGATGTTGAAGAAAAGGAAGTCTTGGATTTCCCAGGCGTGATGGAGGCTAGTTTGTTGGTTGAAATTAAAACTATTGGCCAAATGTTTACTTGGAGCAATAGAAGGGAAGTGGGGGAGTTGATACAAAGCAAAATTGATAGGGGCATTGTAAACCAAGAGCGGGTAAGGAGGCTTGGCCAAGCCTTTTGTGAGGTAAAACCGGACACACTCTCGGACCACCATCCTATCATTTTGAGTTGGCATAAGGAAGACAAGAAGAAGAGGAGGAGCTTCAAATATTTCAATATGTGGGAGGCCTCACCACATTTCAAGGGGACAATCCAAGCTGTTTGGAGGAAGGTGAGCACAATGAAGGATTTTGGAAAGCTTCTTGAAGACATGGAAAAGCCTTTGAATAGGCTTAATAGAAGGGAGTTCTCTAAGATTGGAGAAAGGGTGGAGAAGGCTAAGAAGGAATGGCTTTTGGCACAAGAGAGGTTGAATGAAGAACCAAGGGATGAAAGGAGGCAAAGGGTGGAATTTGATGCAAGGAAAGTGCTTGAAGAATTGGAGGAGGCTGAATACAAGTTCTTGCAACAAAGAGCTAACGTGCAATGGCTTCATGAGGGGGATAGGCCTACAAAGTTGTTTTATGCTTCTATGAGAACAAGGCAATACAAGAACCAAATTTTGAACATAAAGGAGGGGAGTAGATTACTATCCAATGTAGACCAGATTGAAGAACATTTGAAGAGACACTATGAAAGCCATTTGGGAGTCTATTGGGAAACTAAAGATTTGGAGGAAAACTTGGCTATTTTTGGTGGAGTTCTAAGCATACAACAACAAGCATCCTTAATCCAACCAATTGGTGAAAAGGAGGTGAAGAAAGCACTTTGGGGGATTCATCCCAACAAAAGCCCGGGGAGAGATGGTTATACAAGCCAATTTTTTAGGAGCAATTGGGAGATAATTGGAGGAAGTATGGTGGAGGCCGTACAAAGTTTTTTCAAGGGGGAAGAAATTCCAAACTCTTTGAATCAAGCCGTGATATCCTTGATCCCAAAGGTGAGTCAACCTCAATATGCATGTGATTATAGGCCTATTGCTTGTTGCTCCGTACTTTATAAAGTGATAACCAAAGTAATTTGTGCAAGACTTTGTGAGGTGCTGCCTTGTTTAATTAGTGAGAATCAAAGTGCTTTCGTGAAAGGTAGGCACATATCACACAACATCCTTTTAACACAAGAATTGTTGCATAAGTACAATGTTGATGGCATGAAGAGAAGTTGTGTTGTTAAAGTGGATATTAGCAAAGCCTTTGATTGTATAAGCTGGAAATTTCTTGTTAAATGGCTTGAGGTTTTAAAGTTCCCCGGGTTGATGATAGATTGGATCAAGAGAAGTACAATGAAGTCATCATTTTGCTTGGTTTTGAATGGGAGGTATTCTGAAGGATTCATGGGTAGAAGAGGAGTTAAACAAGGGGATCCATCCCCATTGTTGTTTATTTTGAGCATGGAGTACCTTACAAGAATGATGGCAAAGGAGTACAAGGAGCATCACATAGAATTCCACCAAAGATGCAAAAAGGTTGGTGTGCATACTTTGTTGTTTGCTGATGATTTGCTTATCTTCTGTGGAGCAAACCAAAAATCCATGGAGGGTGTAAAAGGTTGCTTGAAGAGGTTTATGGAGGTCTCGGGTCTTGCAATAAGTGAGCAAAAATCTAGAATTTATTTATCTAGAATTTATTTTTCTAGAATGGATGAAGAGGAGAAAGACTTGTTGGCTGGAGTGTTAAATGTAACAAGAGGGGATTTTCCTATGCAATATTTGGGGCTGCCTTTGTCTAATGTGAAGTGGAGGAAGCAAGATTGTGAGCAAATGGTGGATAAAATTAGAAGAAAATTGCATAGTTGGAATTCAAGTGTTCTTTCTTATGCAGGGAAGGTGCAATTGATCAATTCGGTTTTACTAAGTATAGCTGGATTTTGGGCTAGTGTACTAAGTATACCTGAGTGTTCATGAGGAGATTGTGAAAATTTGTAGATGTTTTTTGTGGGGAAGAGAAGGAGGGAAAAGGGGTTATACTCCTATCTCTTGGGACACAATTTGTAGAAGCAAAAATTTTGGAGGATTGGGGATTAGAGATCCTTCCATTTGGAACAAGGCAGCACTATGTACGCAATTGTGGGATTTAAACTCAAAGAAAGATATTCTTTGGGTAAGGTGGATTCAAGCATATTACATAAAGGGTGGATGTCTACAAGGAAGCAAAGGAGGGGTAAGTTCTAGTTGGCATTGGAAGATGTTGTGCAAATTGAAAGATAAACACTTCCAAACCCTTGGGAGTTGTTTGGCCAAGGAAGGCAAGTTGAAGACAAGGATGGTGTATGATGAAATGAAGGGAGGAAGCAAAAGGGACTATGCAAAGGTAATTTGGGACAAAAACATTTTACCTAAGCATAGAATTTTCCTATGGATCCTATTGAAGGGAGGGCTGCCCACGGTTGATAGATTGCAAAAATTTGGGATTCTGAAGACACAACAAAGTTGTAGTTTATGTGATGAGGTGGATGAGACAGCAACCCATTTGTTTTCGAGTTGTACATACACTAGGGGGTTGATGAAAATTTTGAAGTTGAGGGATATGAGCAACATGAGGCAAGTAAAAAGATGTTTGTTGATGATGGTAAGAAGAAGGCAAGACTTGATGTTGATGAAGATTACTAGTGCCTTGTATAGAATATGGAATGAAAGGAACAAGAGGATCTTTTGCCAAGAAGATTTAAAGATGGAGACCTTGGCAGCCCAAGTTGAAGCTGAATGCAAATGGAGGAGCAACAAGAGATGGAAAGAAAATTTTGAATATGAATCTATATAGAATATAGAGCTGGTTGTTTGTTTGATTTTAAATAGCAAGTTTTGATAGGGGTTTTTGCTTGTAAAAAGGCTAGGAGTGATAGCCTAAAAAATCTTTTGGTTTGATTTGATCTATATACAAAACTTTCATCAAAAAAAAGATAAAGATTAACATTTTTCACCCAAACTCACTACTAAGATACCTATGGGGTAGTTAGTGGTAAGATCGGGTTTGTCCAATGCTAGAGTCTATTAGCCAAATACACACAACCACACGTCCGGGGTGTCAATCCGTCCGTGTGTTAGGAATAAATAATATCGTAAAATGGTGGGTGGGTTTTTTAATTAACGGCTTCAAACATGGGAACAGAAGCAAGAGAAAACTATATAGACATACAATTTGGGAATATTTGTGTAACATGGTTCATTAGATGTTCCGATCTTCGATTCCATCACATATAAGACATCAACAACCTATTCTAATGCTCATAAAACATGGTGTGGTTGATGGCCAGCACTTCCCCCATAATGTCACATAGGGTGCTCTTGCAATCTTCCATCGGCACTGCCTCTGTAATTAGGGGAGTGCGACAACATCCCTGTTGTTGTGCAGATCTATTTCTCCCCCGTATGATTACATCCTGGGCACTACACCCCAAATGCTCTACCCCTAGACCTGAAGAGGTAAAGGGAAATAGGCACCTTATCGATGGCACTAGAATCGCTAAACCCTAGTTTTCCTGCTTAATGCTATCTCTACCCATAACCCTTCGGACCAACTCGCCAGCTAAGTGGAAGGTTATCGCCGTACGTCTCAAAGTTATATTTTTAAGTCCTAATGCTTCCTATCTACAATTAAGTAGATAATGGCAAATGGGGGTCGTCCACGAGACGAAGGATCTCTTTCCAAGGGTTTAAACACATATATAGCGGAAAACATACTAGATATAAGCATATATATATATAAACATGTAAAAAGGGGGAGGATTTTGGTTGGTTTTAGTCCTAAATTATGAATTGAAATACAACAACTAGCAAAGCAAGAGAACAATGCTAATCATGCAACAAAAACTAAAAAGATGATGTAAATAACAATTAAGGGAGCCTTGGGGGCAATCGACTTCCACTTCCAAACTTCTTGTAGATCATAGATTCAATTACATTTATTGTCTACGGGAAATATTATCACTTCTCATTCAAAGATCAAAATCCATTCCTTTTTAATAGTAATTTGAAAAGACAAACAATAACCATTTGCAAACCTCATTGATGATCACCCTAGGCAAACAACACCATAGAGGTATTTCATCAACGACATTTCACATAAAGGACTATAGGTTTGATAACAAAAAGCCATCTACCAAACACATAGTCATTTAACTAAACAAAGAATTTACTAGGCTAACCCTACAATAAACCACATTCAAGGTTCAACTTTTGTTTGCATCTATAGGATAAATATGAGAACAATCCACATTAACATACTTATCTAGCAAGAATTACCACACATTATACATAAGAAGTTTTAAATCAATGCCTTGGGATTTCATGTCAAATGAGCTAAGAAATTTGCAACTTTCTTAACACCCTAACACTTCAATCATACAACCATTTCATATAATCAAACAACCCATGGTATAAATGAGGAAAAATACAACATTAATGGCATAATAAATGCTCTCCAATAAATGTTCATAATGAGCAAATAGAGAATCTCACCACATAAGTTTCGTACTAATTAATGCTAACAAACCAAACATAAAACAAGAGAAATAAAAGATGGAAATGGTGGAAAACTAGGGTTTGAATAGAGCCAAAGTCTGGTTGGTGAAGATGAATGAAAGAGAGGAAAGAAAAATGTTATTTATAGTACAAAGGGATAAGGTTGTGTAATGGTCACCCGTGTGTCGCGACTCGTGACTGGCACCGAAACATAACCCTGTCTTCTTTTCTTCTTCTTGTAGCAAGCACTCTTCTTCACGATAATTCCTCTCATTCTTCAAATCTTTAAATCTTTGAAGAAAGTCCTTAAAGTCTTCAAAAGGTGATCTTCAACAGCCTCCGGTCTTCAAGTCTCCACGTTCTTCCTTTATCACGCAAAATCCACTTAGAAAAGGTAAAAGAGTGTAAAGTCAATCTTACCTCTCCTAAGGGAATTTCAAGGTAAAACACAAGCTCTTGATAAAAAAGAACACAAAAGTGATCCCAAAAAGCACTAAAATATGCACATAAAACGGACACGTCAAACCTCCCCGCACCTAAACCTTACTCGCCCTCAAGTAAGAAAAGATCGAAGCACACGAAGGAACTGATGTATCCACATCCTAACTACTATTCCCCCAAGTCAATACCTTACAAAACTCTCAATATCACACATCCCAACGTTAAGATCAAATGAAAAAGTTGCCCACAACCCCCATTCCTAAATCTACCCAAACCATATCAACTTATTAATTCATTGATATCCCTAAACATCTCCAAATCCTGAATTGACAATCCCAAATCCAATGGTACAAGGTGAAGCTAAAATCATGCATAAAGTTCAAACACATACTCCACTTTATACCAATGTATCATCCTAAAAGCGAAGTATATTAACAATCAATAATTTCATAACTTACTTTGTTTTCCCCGCTAAATTTCCCAATCCCAAGAGGTCTCAAGATGTCAAGCTACCCGATCCATCCATATGGCGACCGCAACCTTATGACTCTCCAATGCCGGCAAATGAGTGAACACATAACATTTTTCCTTTTTCTCTCATTTTTCCTAGAAGCCTTTTCGGGTATTCATCCTAGCCACACATCATGTATTTTAGACTCACATCTCACCTTTATGGAAAGGGAAGAATGTAATGCTCACAATCACTGCTGTGAGGATGAACCACCATCACCAAAATAGCGCAGCTGATAATGGGCTAGCCAATCAGTGTTCCTCTTCCTCCACGCTTTATGCCTCTCCACTCCAGGATCAGGGCCCGAGGTGCTACCAGACTGGGACTGCATCTCATATATGCAAGTTGACAGATGGTCAATCTCCTCATCTATGTCTATCAAGCTATGGGAGAAAAAAACATTGTGCTCCAATATCATATTGTCCTGGCGGCGGAATCCATCCTACATAGTCTGCAACATATGCTCATAGAAGTCAGACAGAGGCTGGGTTTAGTGAGGTGGCACATAATCCTCCTACATAGGCTCGGTCTCTTGTGGAGGCTGTGGAGAATGCTGATGATATCACTCAGTGAAAGCAAGCTACTCTCGTCGCGCTGAATGGGGCTGGACCGAGGTCACTGAGCTCGCGCTGAAATTCCTCCCTACACAAAGAGTCGGATGAAATCACCAGGTCCATCAAGGGTGTACCAAATTCCAACTTGGTCTTGTTGGGCTGAGGAAGTTCCATGAATGTGACCTTCCTGGCGCCATATAACCAGTGAAACACCCTCGTAGTCCACGTGGTGCCAAGCATCTCAAATTTCACCAACCTCTCTGTAGTGATGAGGTAAGAAGTGCATCTTCCCAAGCCCAGAAGATCAGCCGGTGCAACTAACCCTAAGTGCTCCGCTAAGAGGCCAATCATGCCTCCCACAACTATCTTCCCCATTGGCTTCTCAGGCACCCTATAACCCTCTTCATCCATAGCTCTGCCCACAACCCATATCCCAACCCCTCACCCATCAAGTGCCTTAGGAAATGAATGTCATTGTCCGGCACATTTGTCGGCTCCGCCGAACAAAGCACTGCGTTGACCAAAAATCTATGCACATAACAGAGTGTGCAATGGATGATGACACTACTCTTGTCATAGGAGTTCTTTGCCCTCCCATTGATCACACTCGAGAAATCCATGCCATCCTTATTGGGCGCTCCTGAGCCTGTGGGTCCAACCTCGCTCGGATCTCAGTTGTGTCCCGTCTAAAAGGCTTCCTCAACCTACAAAATAGTCATCTCTCTCGGCACATCATCCCAGTGGAAAGTGATGTACCTCTCACATGGCCGATCATTCCTTATGCAGCTTATACGGACTGTGGACAGGTGGGAGGTCATCAGCGTACCTCTCAAAGTTAATACTTTTAAGTCGGGGTCGTCCACGAGAAGAGGGATTTTTTCAAGTGTTTAAACATATATAGAAGAAGACATACTAGGCATATACATATATAGATACATAAAAGCATGTAAACAAGGGGGTGGGGGTTTGGTTGGTTTGATCCTAAGTTATCAAATTAAAATACAACAACTAGCAAAGAAAGAGAACTATGATAATCATGCAATACAACTAAAGATAAGATGAAAACAACAATTAACGGAACCTTGGGCACAATTGACTTCCACTTCCAAGCCTTCTATCCATCATTGAACATGCAACCTATTTACTACTTTCACTACTTGTTGTGAAGACTAAACTTCTATCCCGAAAACATCTCTAAATCCTGAATTGACAATCCCAAATACAATGGTACAAGGTGAAGCTAACAGCATGTATAAGGTTCAAAACACATGCTCCACTTTATATCAATATATCAACCTAAAAGTGAAGCATATTAACGATCAAGAATTTCATAACTTACTTCGTCTTCTCCCGCTAAATTTTCCACTCCCAAAAGGTCCTCAAGATGTCAAGCTACCCGATCCATCCGTATGGTCACCGCAACCTTATAACTCCAACGCCGGCAAATGAGTGAACACTTAACATATTTCAATTTCTCTTATTTTCTCTCATTTTTCCTAGGAGCCCTTTTCGGGTTTTCATCCTAGTTACACATCATGTTTCTTTGGCTCACATCTCACCTTTTTCTGCACATTTAGCCTCTCATTCTTGCCTAGGTCGCCCTTTCGGATTTTTGACCTATCCGGACCCCCAATGTTGCCTAAGTTGCCCTCTCGGGTTTTCAACTTAGCGGGATTCTTTTTTTCATTTTATATTTTTTTCAACTTTTTCAGCATTTTTCACGTTTCTCCAATCCAAAAAGTATCAAAGTGCTTTCCAAATGTTAAGGCTAAGAAAAGTATCAAAGCCAACATTATCCAAGTACATCAAAAGAAAAACATCCCACCAATCACCTCAAAGTAGACACCCCTCCCCAAACTTAGAACACTACATTGCCCTCAATGTAGACAATAGGGCAAAAACGTACAAAGCAAAGCATGGAAAGGGTAAAGATATAGTGCTCACAAATCACTGATGTGATGAAGAAAGGCCACCGCCAAAATAGCGATGCTGATAATGTGCCACCCACTCCGTGCTCCTCTGCCTCCTAGCTCTCCACCTCTCCTCTCCCGGATCGGGGCCTGAGACACTGCCTGCTTGGGACTGCATCTCACAGATGCGAGCTGACAAGTGATCAATCTCCCCATCCATGTCGATCAAGGTCTGGGAGACAAATACATTATGCTCCAATATCATGTTGTCCTGGCGGTGGAATCCATCCTGCATAGTTTGCATCATCAGCTCGTAGAAGTCCAGTGGAGGCTGAAAATAGTGAGGTGGCATATCGTCCTCCTGCATCGGCTCGGTCTCTGGTGGAAGCTGTGGGGAGTGTTGCTGCTGCTATCTCTCAGAAAAAGGTAGGGTGCTATCATCGCGCAGGACGGGAGCTGGGCCAAGGTCACAGAGCTTGCGCTGAATTCATCTCTACATGAGGAGTCAGGTGAAATCTCCAAGTCTCCTAAAGGTGTATCAAATTCCAGCTTCATCTTGTTGGACTGGGGAAGTGCCATGAATGTGACCTTCCTCGCACCATACAACCAATGGAATAGGCCTGTGGTTTGTGTGGCACTGAGCATTTCAAATCTAACTAACCTCTCAGCAGTGATAAGATAGGAAGTGTCTCCCTATGCATGGAAAGTCAGCCAGACGAACCAATCCTAAGTACTCTGCTAAAAGGTCTATCATGCCTCCGACCATGATCTTCCCCTTCGGCTTTCCTGCCACCTCCACGATTCTCTTCATCCACAACTCAGCCCACAACCCGTATCCTGGTCCCTCACTCGTTAAGTGCCACAGAAAGTGCATGTCATTCTCTGGCACATTCGTTGGCTCCACAGAGCAAAGTACTGTGCCAGCCAACAGTCGGTGCTCATAACGGAGTGCAGAGTGGATAATGGTGCTACTCTTATCATGGGAGTTCCTTGGCCTCATGTTGATGACATTCCAAAAGTGCATGTCATCCTCGATCGATCGCTCCTGGGCCTGTGGTTCCAGCCTGGCCTGTATCTCCGCAGTGTCAAATCAAAATGCCTCCTCGATCTGCGAGATGGTTATTTGCCTAGATATATCATCCAAATGAAAAGGCAATGTACCTCTCGCATGGTTGATCAACTCTCATGCTGCTTATACGGACCGTGGGTAGGAACTCCAGCGTGTATCTCCACTAAGAGGGCGTGCTCCTACTCATGAACCCTTCCATTCCCCCCTTGGCGAGGAGGCATCTGACAGGTTGGGTGAGCCTAAGAGCATCTAGTGTGGGCAAGTCTCCAAAGCTCATCTCCTTGAGTTGACGCCTCTCCATGGCCTCCCACCTCTCAGCATAGGACCCGGTGATCTGGGTCAAACCCATGTACCTATCTGGAGGGGGAGGTACAGGGCTCAATTCTGGAGCCGGTGGAGGGGGCGGAGGTGGAGCGGCGGTGCGCCCGCCTTGGGGGAGAGCCTTGGGTCTCTTCATGGGGGCCATATCTAACAACCACAACAAACAAGTCAAACGCACAGGAATATGTGTATATGCAATATTGCAAATTCATACTCAACCTTAAACTAGTTCATCATCACAAGCCAAATCAAAATCAAGTCAACTAGTTCAAGTCCTAATCACAATTGCATATACAATCCATATTATGTCTAACAAGCCCATATTCTCAAGTCAATGAAGTTCTCACATAGTTGAAATCAATATGCTATATTTCAAAACCACAGTTGTGCTCAACTAGTTTAGCCACCATTAGTACATTCACAATGTCAACATCCACGTCCCATGGCTAAACTACCCTAAGCAAAATAACATTGCAAAGCACAATAACATTTTATCTAAATAACAACTATGTTTAATCAAGGGCCAACATGCTTCATATAGCATAAGTCACAATCCATTCTCAGCCAAAGCAACACAAATGCACACAATCCGTTGCGACTCACAATGAGGCCATCGAAACTCGTGAAAACTGGAGGCTAAAAGCTGAAATCTCACCAAACATTACTAAGCCCGTCGCGACTTGCGATGATGTGGTCGCGACTCACGACAGACCACTAACCTGGTACTTAGAAAAAATTTCTGATTCCTTCTCTTGTCCAAGTCTTTCCTTCTTGACTCCAAGCATTTCTCCCTTCAAAAGTCCAATGCCTTGGCTTCAAAATTGCTACAAAATCATAGAAAAACAACCCGTGAAAAGCACAAAGCAAAACAATGAAACTAATGACAAAAATCCAAAACTAAGCAACATTAATGGAAAGTCACAAATGACTATCCAGATGATCAAAATCAAGTTTATTTAATGTCTTCGGCACGACTTACTCCCCTTCTTGGAGTTTACTCACAAAATGAACCGAGATGATCGGTCCCTTTTCCTCGGTCAGGGTCAAAACAATCGGGATTCGCATTGTCCCTCAACAAAACCTCCTTCAAGTAGCTTAGGATTTCTTCATGTTCCCTTAACATCTCCAACAACTCACCTTTTTGTTCCTTGGTGATCTCAAGCACGTAAGCATTCGGGGGTAGCTTTCCTTTTCCAAGGGATGAACATTTAAGAGCTTCCGGTGGTGGTTTACACTCTTCCACCGAAGTCGTCTCAAGAGAAGGAGGAAAAAACACCCTTACTGGCTTACCCGCAGACACACAAAAAGGGTTGGATGTTGCGTCCCCAAGAATGCATTCGTTGTTGCTTTCCTTCAATTTTGTACTAACAACATTTGAAATCAAATTATCACTCAAAACATCATTTATGGCAACATTTAAGGAACTACCATTTCTGGGCTCAATTTCATCTTGCCCTTCGTCATCAATAAGATGAATAGTTTGGCAAGAATGATATCTATTAGGGTGATCACTAGAATTATTAGTGTCAAATTCACCCTCCGCCCCTTAAATTCCATGGTTAATGTTCCTTTATGCACATCAATTATGGTTCTTGAAATCTTTAGAAATGGCCTTCCTAAAGTAATAGGTTTAGCACTATTGTCACTGAGTTAGGAAAGTGATGAATTCCTTAGCTCATTTGCATGAAAGTCTTAAAACATGAACTTAGAACTTCTTATGCATAATGTGTTATGATTCTTGCTAGAAAAGAATGTTAATGTGGATTGTTCTCATATTTATCCTATAGATGCAATGAAAGGTTGAACCTTGAATGTGGTTTGTTCTAGGTTTTGCCTAATGAATGATGTGTTTGGTTAAATGACTATGTCATAAAGGGCTTATAAATATTAACTTAGGTACAGCGACGACCTCCCAATGTAATAAAAAGGGCACGAGGTTTAGGACCATTTGGGTGTATACATGTGGGTCGCTGAGTTACCATTTTGATTAGCTGGATTGGAGCCGAAAAGGTTACATATAGAGATAGCGTAGTAGAACGACATATGTCGTTGCAACCTTTGAGTCAATGATAAGGTGTCTATTCAATTTCCTATCTAGACCTAGGGAGAAGCGTTCATAATGGAGTGCCCGGGACGTAATCGCGCGGTGCAAAATCAGACCTGCCAATGGCAGGGTTGTTGTTGCACTTTCCTAATTACGGAGGCAGTGCCGATAGAAGAATACTTGTGCACCCTTATGTGACAGATAGGGTAGTGTTGGCTATTGACCACACTATGCGGCATAAGCATTAGGATAGGTTTGTATGTCTTTTATATGATTGAATCTAGGATATAAATATACTTCTGGTCATGTAACACAAATATTCCCCAAGTGCAGCTTTATATAGTTTTACTCTCTTTTTTTGCATGCTTGTAGTTGTTAGACAAAAACCCCCCAAAAACCTGTTTTGCAACATTAACTATTCATGACACATGATTGGATTGACGACCCGATTGCAGCTTTGTGTAGTTAATCTTTAAATTCCTAACATCTTTGTGGATGACCAAGGTCTTGCCACTATCTACCCCTTAGGTAGTTCAGTAGTAAGAATGGGAGCAACAAACAAATCTCTTTATCTTTAATTCATAGCTCTCCACAGGTTAATTGATGCCTAATTAATGACCCAGCGGAGGGCGGATCAAATTTTGACATGATTTCTGGGATGCTAGTCTAAATATTTAATTGTTAACTTGCATAGCTTGTTAGTTTAGTAATTAGTGTTGTTTTTGTTTTTGTTTGTTTGCTAGAGTTGTTGGTTTTTTCTATTGAATCTTTGTGATAGTTATTCCAGTTACTTCTAATCGGTTTGCTAGTGCTTGTTTGGTTGGTTATTTTACATAACTTACTGGAATACAAAAAGTAGTCGGAGAAGAATTTTACATAACTTACTGGAATACAAAAGTAGTCGGAGAAGAATGGGGAGGAGAGCTTGAGTAGGGATTCTAGAGTGCCAGCTTTTGTAGAGGAGTTTCACTACAAGAAAAATAACTTTTTACTTTGTTGGGAGGCTGTCGCCATGCCTCTCAAAGATAGTATTTATATGACCGAATTATGGCTAACTACTAAATAGTAGCTAGTGGTAAGACGGGGTCGTCCATGAGGAAAAGAGGGTTTTATCGAGTGGTAAATGTAGTTGAAAAGCACACAAAGATGTCACTCTAAGTATGTGATAACAAAGTGGGGGGTTTTGGTTTCGAAAAACACTACGACTACTTTAAACTACTAAATTAATAACCAAGTAGAAAGAGTGATGTAAATACGATCACAAATAGCACGAATGATGTAACTAAGATTATAACAAGTCTTGGGTGCAATTGGTGTACATTTCTAGTCATCCTTTGATCATCAATTAACGATCCTATTTTTATGCATTAACCACATATTGTGGAGAACTTATCAACACCTTTCGAGTGTTTAAATTTCTCACCTCTCCTCGGTTATAGTTAGAGTGAGCGATCGGCCCCACACAACCCTTACCCTCGGGTCACTTTAGACGATCGGCATCATAGACTTCCCCGAGGATAGCAATACACATGGAGACCCAATACAACTACCACGATGTCCTACAAGTGAGAAACACTTAAATATCACAAGTATATCTACTAATAATGACTACGAGGATCGGCCTTCATGCTAATCGTTATTAGTGAGCCACATTAATAATTAGTCAAACCCATTCAAATTCTTCCTAAGCCAAAGCAATTTTATCAATCAATAATCATGATTAGTTGTCACTCCTAATCATAACCTAGCATTGACCAACAATAATCACATTGACAAAAAGTCAAAGACTTCTGGGTTTGACCAAAAACCTAGCACATAATCAACCCACAATCATTAACTAGTTGATCATCTTAGTCTAAATCATGCATTAATCACACAAGAAAGCACAAAACATACTTCATAATCAAAGCACAAAATAGGATAAACCAAATGTCACAAATTCATAATAGGAATGCTTACCAATTGCTTCCAAAAGTATATTTAGCCTAGATTATGAAAACCCCTAGCAAAAGAACAAGAATCCATGGTATACATAGACTAAAAGAAGAAGAAATAAATGCTTCATGGGATTTTAGAGAGTATTTTTAAGTAGGAAATGAATGTGGGAAGAGAGGATAAGGTTTTAGGATATTTATAGTACAAAGTTTTAGTTAAAAGAAGGTTGAAACCGCAGCAAGCAAGCAAGCGAGTCTGAGGTACCTCGTTGAGAGCATTGGTGTGCGAGCTCATGCTAGGATGTGCAGGCCTCACGATGGAGTCCTGGGCGGTGCACTCCGGGCCGATCTTGAGCGCGCGGCTAAAGGCGCTGGCTGCATGCCAAATCTTTTGATCAAGAGCCTTCACAAGCGGGAACGTGCAACTTCGCATTGGGTGTGCAATGTGGAACTGATGGCCTACTCTATGGTGCACGGGTGCGAGATCGAGCTCGCAGGGCGTGCGGCTGCTGGGCATAGCTGATGCCCAGCACGCAGGCGCGCGTAAGGCATACCGGGGTGCTAAATCTTAATCGAGGATGTGCGCCAAGGCTTCATTTCCAGCATGCAGGTGCACGGCTAAGGGCACTGGCCACGCACCCGATTTTCTTCACCCGGCCGGTCTTCACGTCGGTCAGCTGGCTTTTGTTCTTTGAATCTGGACTTTCTTCTACCACGCTTGGCTCGTGGCCTTCAATGTTCTACCATTCTTGCAAATGGCCTTCATCAAACCATCCGAAGTTCTTACGAGCAATATACAAATTAAGCTTACAAAAAGGAATCTAGATGCTCATAAGGACCAAAAATCCATTAAACTATAAATAGGTTACAAAATGAAGGATTTAGATATGAAAGTCAAAAATGGTCATCCAAACCCCTTATGTTGTAAACCTACCTAAATCTAGCAATCTTCCAACAAAAAGATGACAAAAAATATGTTAAATGCTTTGGAAACTACATGCATTTGACGTCTTATCATTCACCCCTTTACCTCGGTTTTTTTTGTTAACCCCAAATAACCGAGGTAAAAAGTTCTTTTACTTTGGTTCTTTTTTTGAAGTAAAGGATTTTATTTACCTCGGTTATAAAAAAATTTGAGGTAAATAATTGGGTTTCTACCTCGGTTATTATATGAACTGAACTAAAAGGTTAAAAAAACAAAGTAAATAATGTAACTGAATAGTTTGCGACGTCGCATATGTTGTTTCAAAAGCAGGACCAATTCGCTTGCAGGTCATTTTTACTTATATGTATTGCAAATGACTACCAATATCGCATATATCCCACCATCACGATTAATTTGGGAAAATTTTAAAGGACAATTAGGCACTACAGTTGCTAGCAGTCATTATGCTACGAACACCCTAGAAATCCTCCATTCATTCGTACACGAAAAGTCCCCCTTTGTTCAATTTTTTTAATCATAGATATATAAAAGGATTTATAAAATCATGCATGGATGAAATCAAACATATATACATGTACAGTCAATTATATGCGAATTTCGAAGATACTTAACAATGGGCGTCATCCAGCAAATTTCTTCCTTCACGGCCATTACCCCGTGCTCTTGAAAACTTCAATTATTAAGGGTCTCCATGAGTAACTGCTCTTGAGACTCCGCTCCTAAATTCGACAAAGCTAACTTGCTCAAGGCATTAGCTTTATGTTTGTTCTCTTGGTACTTGCTCCAATGTATAGCTTTTAAACTTCCTAAGTAGAGGCTTCACAAACTCTAGATACTTTTGCAAGTTGTGATCTCTGGCCTCGTATTCCACCTTTACTTGTTGCACCACTATCTGGGAGTCACTATAGATCTCCAAATCCTCCACATTCAGTTTTGCAGCTAACCGCAAACCTGATCGGGGCTTCATATTCAGTCCCATTACTTGTTGCCTTGAAGGCAAAGTACAGCGCGTACAGGCAGTGTTCTATACGGCGGCGCCTAGGCGGTCCTAGGCGCTAGGCGCCACCAAAATGCCCGGATTAGGGCCTGTTCGGCGACATTAGGCGTTTTCGCCTCTGGGCGGCGCCCAGACCCGCCTAATCGGGTCTAGGCGCTAATCGGGTCTGGGCGGTTTGGTTTGTTTCTTCTTTTTTTTTATAATTTTCCCAAACCCCTCTTTTCTCCCAAGTCAAACCCGCAGCCGCTTCAGCCTCCTCTTCAGTTTTCTGACTTTTCTCCCAGACGCCGATCGACCTTCGTTGACTCGCCGGCCGCCGCCTTCATCTGTTCTGTATTCATCACCACACCGTCTTCATCAGCTCGTGACCTCACCGTCTTCGTCGCCTCGCCGTTTTCGTCGCCTTAGTTGGACGGTCGAACCAGCAGCAGCAACGTCAACGTCACCTCGCCGTCGCCGAAGCAAACTACCGGCCACCGTCGAGGTGTCGACGCCTCCCTCTTTCTGCAATGTAAGTCTGCATATTAATTATTAAATGCCGCTTGTTTTCATTTATTTTGTCTAACTTTTAATTTTGGCCTATGGCTATGTGTGGATTCACTACTCACTAGTTTGTATTTGGTAATTTTTGCCACGTGCCTCAAACTTTGTAAGCTTGTATGGATTTCATTTTTCAACTCCAAGATAATATTTCGAAAATATATATATATATAATATATTCATTTGTGTCGTTTATCATGAAATTTTCGTTCTTGTATTGTATCATTTGTATGTAATATAAGTTATTGTGACTTGGGAAATAGGTTTTTATTTTATTTTTAAATATAATTTGTATTATTTTATTAATTATATATAAAAAATAATTAAATAATACAAATCCGCCTAGACCGATTAATCCCCGATTAATCCCCTAGGCGCTAGGCCCCAGCAAACCACCCGCCTAGCGCCTAGCGATTTTTAGACCACTGCGTACAGGTAGTCTTTTCCATCAGGGCTAGAGAGTAAGACTCCTACTTTGCTTCCTCTGAAATGTGAGGAACCATCAACGTATAGCCTCCATACTTCTTTCCTTCGAGATCCCTCCTCTGTCTCCATCTCAATAGGCTTGATAGTCTCAGTGGTTTTAACTATTAAGTACGCCAAGGCTTGTCCTTTAATCATTGCCCTAGGCTGAAATTGTATGTCGTGTTCTCCCAATTCTACTGCCCACTTCATCATCCTCCCCGGAGCTTTGGGTTTCAAGAGGACTTGCATGGGGGGATAATTAGTGAGTAAGATTATCGCGTGCCCTTGAAAATAAGGTCGCAGTCTTCAAGCGGCATGTACCAGAGCTAGTATGAGTTTCTTAAGGACGGTATACCTTGTCTCTGGTTCCTGTAGGGCTTGATTTACAAAGTATATAGGGTGCTGCACTTTAATTTTTTCTTTCAAAAGTATTACACTGAGGGCCAGGGACGAAGCAGAAATGTACAGAAACAGGACCTCCAATTTCTCAGGTTTCAAGAGCGTCGGTAACCTTTGAAGATGATACTTGAGTTGTTGAAAATCTTGTTCACACATATCGATCCATTCAAACTTCTTTGATTTTTGAAGTATGTCAAAGAAAGGCAACTGTTTCTCAGCCCCCTTTGACAAAATATGCTCAAAGTCGCAAGGCATCCAGTGATCTTTTGTACCCTTCATGATCTCGGGGCTCTTCATCCTTATCAGGGCCTCGACCTTCTCCAAGTTAACGTTGATTCCCCTTTCTGATATCATGAACCCCAAGAATTTTCCCACCCCCACACCTATGATGCATTTAGTAGGGTTCAGCTTTAGATTTGCATTCCTGAGTATCTCAAAAAGCTCATTCAGATCCATAAATAATTCCTCATAACTCATGCTCTTTACCACCATATCATCCACATATATCACCATGTTCCTACCAAGCTGCTTTCTTATTTAACTTGTCCACTAGTCTCTGGTATAGAGGTATATTTCCCTTGCATTTTTCAAGCCAAACGGCATCTTCTTGTAACAGTACAGGCCCACATCCATGATAAACAAAGTCTTTTCTTTGTCCTAGTCAGCCATTAATATCTGTTGATAACCCTTGTGGGCATCAAAGAAAGACAATACTTGATACCCTATAATTGCCTCCACCAACTTATCGATGGGGGGTAAGGGGTAACTATCCTTTGGGAAGCATTTGTTCAAGTCTATAAAATCTATACACATCCACCATGTACTATCATGCTTTGGGACCATAACTGGGTTAGCTAGTCATTTTGGGTAGAACACTTCCTCGATTACATCAGCCTTCAACAATTTGTCTACCTCGACCTTGATGGCTTCTGCCATTTTTGGCGTGAATACTCTTTTTTTTCTTGATGGGCCTGACTCCTTAATCAATGTTTAACCTATGGACTGCTAATTCCCAGGGAACCCCTGTAAGATTTGGGGTATCCCATGAAAACACATCTTTGTATTCATCCATTAACTTGTTCAGCTTTTCCTTCACATTCCCAGGTACAGTCACTATCCCCTTATCCAAGATTGGCATCTGTTCAGTTTCAGAAAGGCTAACTCCCCCATGAACCAAAGCTACATCTCTCACCCTCCTTGCTTCTCTTACCGCTGTGAGGTTACAACTCTTAGCCATGGCCTGATCCCCTTGGATGGAAGTTATCCCCCTCTACTCGTTGGAAATTCCATCATTAGATGATACGATGACCACACTGCCTGAGCCTGGCACATCCAAAGCCTTCCCAAAATCACATTGTACGGAGAATAAGCATGAACCACCTGGAAGGTGCACTCGATCGTTACCCCCATATCCACTGCAGATATCCATAATGGCAAGGTGACTTCTCCTATAGGCTGTCTGGGTTTCCCGTAAATCCTGAGAGGGGGGTAGCTGATTTTTTCAGATTATTCCTTCCAATATCTAACTGATCGAAACATTCAGCAAACATTATTCCATCATCAATAAAGAATCTTTTCACTGAGCTCGCTCCAATTACCGCCGTTACCACCATCGAATCTGCATGCGGGGTTTGGTTTGGGACAGCATTCGCTTCTGAAAATGTGATTATCTCATCCGGCCGAAATCTCTTGTGATTTGGCTCTTCTGCAGGAGCCCTTTGAGAATCAGCCTTCATGACTGAGTTTGAAGACCTCTCTCATGTTATTCCACTTATCATGTTGATCACTCTCCGAATAAGCGGATTTTCCCTGTTCCTATTATCCTAGTTTCCAGTGGGTTGCTCTCGCGGATCCTCATCCCTTCTCGCATAATCTCTTCCTCAACGTTCTTGTCCTTGATGTCTTCTATCTCCTCTACCCCCGTTATTCTGAGAATATCTCCTGTATGGTAGACGGTCCCCCCCGGGGCCGAGAAGGTTCTCCTTGATTTCCTCGTCTAGGTCTGGGGCCCTGAAGTCGCCCCTCTCTCTCATTCCTTTCTATCTCCCTTTTCAAATGGATGCAATCATTCGTATCATGGCCATAATCCTTGTGAAAGTTGCAAAATAAGTTTGTAGCCCTTCGTCCTGCTACTGCGGCAGGTGCGTTTGACAAGGGTTGCAGTTGTCTGAATACCCCTCTATAAATACTTAGGATCTGTGCTGAAGACCTACTAACGGGGGTATACCTATTGAAGTTAGGCCTGGGTGCCTCCATTGTCTTCTTCCCACGATGATCATTATTTTTTCCTGGCATATCTATCATACTCTCTTTCTTTCTCCTGGTGGCTTCTTCCACTTCCAAGTGTTGTTCGACTATCTCCTGAAGCTTCTATAGGGTTTGAGGAACATTGTTACTTAATTTCATGTATATCTCTATGTCTCTCATCCTGAGCAAGTATCCATGGATCACTTTATTTTCCGTAGTCTCCACCACCCCTAAGCTTTCATCTACATAGCAATGGTAGAAGGCTTCTGTTGACTCTCTGGGGTTTTGTACCATTTGGTATAACTCTATGAAGGCCGCCGGGGCATCTATGGCTGTCGAAGGGATGATCAGGGCGCCCATGCCTCAAGAGGGGCTACCGGCCGAGGCAGGCGTGCCCTGATATCCTGCCTCCGCCAGTATCTAAACTGCCATGGCTAAGTCAGATTGCGAGTTATTCACACTTGTTGCTCGATTCGCTCGTAAGGTTTGTTTGTAAGCTTCCATCTGTGACTCACTAGAAACCTCCGTGAAACGACCATCTCTTTCATTGTATTCCCCAATGTATACATCTGGCGTAGGATTGCAAGCCTTGCTCCTTGGCCTATACTACTCACAACGGGCCCATCTCGAGGGCCCTCGGGTATCACTGGAATTTCTCCAATAGAGCCTTGCCCTCCTCCTAGCTCTCCAACTGAGACTTGTACCGCTTCTCGCTCCACTTCCTGGGATACTTAAGGGTTAACCATTCTCCTTCTTCTTCCTTGATAAGGGGATTGCACTTCCTTGGTAGCACCAGTTCCTTTCAACTTTAACCTCTCACTTCTCCGGATATTCGTGGAGGTGGACATAAACCAAGGAACTCAAACGTGACTAAATCGGTCCCACTGAGCGTGCCAATTGATGTGTCTGGAACTGTTTGAGTCACACTATTAAGTCCCTCGGTGATAATCTGCAAACAAAAAAGCCCCAGAAGGTCCCAATGGTAAACTCTCTGATGCTTAAGTCAGTAAGTGTTTTTAGTAAGTGTTCAAAAGTCCTCTATAGTAAGTATGTACCTACCTATTTATATTGTATCACGGAATAACGTATATCCAGATTATACGCCTTGATGTACGCCTCTCTATTAAGGAGATTTATTGTGCTAATGCGGGCTTGAGGTGCTCTCGGCCCAAGACCCCCTTGGCCCAGCCGCAGGTTTACTTATCATCATTGTTATTTCTGTTGTTTTGAAGCTCTGCGGTGGGATGGGTTTTTGGGGTTGGGATGTGTGGCATTGGGTGGTGGCTCCATGGTGGAGATGGGTAATGCGTGGCGATGATGATATGTGGTGGCTGTGGTGGAATAGGTGATGGGTGGCGATGTCGATGGGTGGCTAGTGTGGTGGTGATGGGTGATGATGGGTGGCGGGGTGGTGATGGGTGGCGGAGGTGGTGGATGTGGTGCCGACGGAAGGGTTCTGATAGATGGGTGTTTCTCTGTTTGGCTTGTGGGAATCCGGCCACCGGAGAAATCGTTGTGATGTCAATGGGTGGTAGCGGTGGTGATGGGTGGCGGAGGTGGTAGCTGTGGTGGCAACGGGGAGGGTTCCGATAAAGGATAGCATCCGGGCGCCGTAGTTGGTGACTTTCAAGCAAAAATCTCCAGTGGTAAGCTTGTTAAAGCCAGTACTCGTGGTTGTACATTTGCAGCAGATGCTGCTGTAGTGGTAACCAGACAGAGAAACAAAAATGATACATTTGAACATTTTGATGTGTTAGTCAAATGAGGATATGTGTATGGACCTTACAAGGTGTTTTTATAAAAGGCTGGAGTCTCTGTTCGAAGTGAAGAAAACTCCAATAAAACTTGAATGAACATGGGCTGTTTTATGTTGGCGGAGGATGTTTCTAGCGGCGGAGGAGGTTTCCGGCGATGGAGCAGTGACGGTTTGGTGGAGTAGCTGCGGCGAAGAAGAAGAAAATCAAGGATATTATAGGTATCAATCTTTTAACTTCTTAGTCAAAGGTATTTCCGTCATTTCCTTTCTTATCATTGCTGGAATTTCATGGGTCAATGCCGGAATTAGGGAGTTTGGCTATATCGGCACAAATTTTTCATAAGTTAGGGTTAAATTGGCACTTTTTGAAATTAATATTTATCCTTTTATGTTTTGGCAAAGTCTTGGGAAAGACTGTCTTTCCACTTATGGAAAGATGAAATTTAATTAGAATAATAAAAGGTAAAATGTATTAATTACAATATCAAAATTTTATCTTACAATATGTAGTTATAAAATTTATAACCCGATTAACGCAACCTAAAAAATTTATCTTTATTTTTTCTAATTTGCACTTAAAACCTTGGTTTTTCCATGACTTATGGAAAGACCATCTTTCAACAGACGGAATCTTATGTTTTTATGAAAAAAAACCAAGCATACGTTGAGGTGGCCCACAAAAAGCAGAGAGCATATGATGGGTGTGTTTGGCTGCGCTTATAAGCAAAGGTGGCTTGTTTTAAAAGTAGAGGGAGATCAGTTTCTGCTTTTCCCCAAAAAATAGCTTCTGCTTCTTGAATAAGCTTTTTTTTTTACTGTTTACCAAATACAAAACATGTGCTTAGCTTATAAGTAAAATACTTCAGAGCGTTTGATTGGGATGAGCTCTGTTTTCTCACCTCTAAGACAAGATTTCTGCAACAAACTACAACAATCAGGTAATCTAGAAGTTATGACATCGTATTATTGAGCTACCCCCTGCTGCTTCCTAAATGATCTTTGAAAGCAGAGCTAAACCGGTTTAATAATCTTGCTCTGATATTGGGCCTAAAACTGCAGAAATCATGTTGATAATTGCTCTGTTAGTTTGTCTGCTTGTTAGTTTGCCTAGTTGTTAGTTTCCGCACAGTAATTAAAATAAGCCCCCTGTCAGTTTGCCTCCTTATTTTCTAAGGCAGGTTGTTCACTACACCACAAAACCATAGCTAATGCTACTGATTTCCATCATGCTATTTCAACCCCACACTAAGGACAGTGCCTATATTTATGTTGATTGCAGCAAGCAATAGTATTACTTTGAATTGTAGTATTACTTAGTGTTTTATAATAGAGTTTGTGTTGTAATAGACTTTGTACTTTACTTAGTTAGACTAGTTAACTCATGTATATTTGGGTATACATTCCTTTCATTCTGTGAATATAAAATCAGAAAACTCTTTCCCTAATTTCCTTGTTTTATGGTATTAGAGCAACTCAATAAAACCTTGTTTTTTCACCTCAACCATCGTCCAAACTCACCGCCCAACCATGAGCGATTCAGACAGCATCGTCAACACACCGGCACCACCGCCACCCGCCGGCGCCGCCTTCGAGCTTCCATGGCGACGGCGGACCTCAGCCACTGCAGCGACCTCTTGATCATTCTTCTCCCTTCTAACTTCACTCGGATCACCCGGGCCTATCTTCCTGTCCGCTTATTCTTAAGGGCGATAACTATCAGGAGTGGACTACCTCGATGAAGAACGCACTCAAGGCTAAACGCAAACTAGGTTTTGTTGATGGTCGCATCTCTCAAGACAATGCCCCCGTTGATCTTGATGACTAGTATAGTGTCAATTCCATGCTCATCGGATGGGTTGTGTAATCTATTGATTCGTCTCTACGATCTTCCATCAATTATCCACAAGCTATTTTTAAGCTCTGGGAGGAACTACGTCATCGATTCTCTGTCGATAATGGGTCGTGCAGACTTGGCAAACTGTCGCCAAGGTGGGAAAGCTGCTGCGTCATATTATGGTGCTCTCAAAAAGATTTGGGATGAAGCCCAGACATATGTTCCCCTTCAAGCATGTCTCTGTGCAAATTTTACTTGTAATATCATGGCCAAACTTTGTGCAGAATGCGATGTCGAGCGTCTTCATCAGTTTCTTCTTAGGCTAGATGATTCCTTTGGAACTCTTCGCTCCAGCATCATGGCGCAAGAGCCCCTCCTGTCCATCAATTGCGTTTATGTTTTGGTCATGCAATAAGAATGCCACAAGACTCTCATGCTCGAATAAGATACCAAATCTGATGGTATGGCCTTTACGGCTCATGCCAAGTCAGCCCCTTTGGTGCGCGTCCAGCCTTCCTCCACGTCAGACTGATCAGTCAGCCGTCCCGTGTGCTCTCACTGTGGCATAGGCATGACATCTCCAAGAGCTGGAAGCTCCATGGCGTTCCTGAGGGTTTTGTGCACCGGTCGGCTATGCGCAACCCAATGCCACTTACGGCCGTGGCAGTCCGCCAGTCGGAATCGCCCTCTCGGCGCAGCAGCGTCTCTGACATTATGTCCCTCCCGGAGTCCGCTACTCAAGGCTTGAATCTTATCCTCGACCAGTGGCAGACAATGTTACAGGTGTATAACACCATGAACACTCCTTCTTTTGATGCTACTGGTAAGCACTCTCTCTGGATTCTCGACACGAGTGCTTCTTTTCATATGACTGGAAATCTTGCCATCCTATATCATATTGTTGATATTGCTCATGTTCTTATTAAGCTTCCAGATAACCGTGTTGTTTTAGCAGTCAAGGAAGGTTCTTTGGTTTTCTCTTAGTCTACCAGAATTGACCATGTTCTGTATCTTTCGACACTAGAATGCAATCTCCTGTCCTTTGCTAGGTTGCTTCTAAATGCTCGTTGCTTTTCCTTTTTGACCAAAACATTGTGTATACTTCAGGATAGCGATACGAAGATAGTGATTAATGTGGGTGAGCAGAGCCATGGACTTTACTAGTTGCGGCATTTCTCGACAGCCGTCTGTGGCAGTTTTACGACCAAGACCGAGAAGGTGACCTCAGCCGAGTTGTGGCATCGAAGACTGGGGTATCCTTCATTTGCAGTTTTAGTGTCTTTACCCGTTCCTTGTGATTCTGTACGGAGTTCTACTCCTTGTGATATTTGTTTTAATTCCAAACAAACCCCGAGCTGCTTTTCCGTTGAGTTATAATAAAGCCACACGCTTGTTTGATCTTGTTCATTGTGACATTTGGGGTCCATACAAAATTCCTTCTTCTTGTGGTGCTACTTATTTTGGTACCATCATTGATGATTACTCTCATGCTACATAGGTTTATTTAATTAAGTCCAAGTTAAAGGTTACAAAACTGGTTATGGATTTTTGTGCATTAACTGTCACTCAGTTTCAGACATCAGTTCGTCGTTTCAGGTCCGACAATGGTACTGAATTCTTTGGTCTTAAGGATTACTTTGCTTCCCACGGTATTATTTATGAGACTTTACGCCTACACACCTCAGCAAAATGGCAGAGTGGAATGCAAGCATCACCTCTCCTAAATGTGGCGCATGCTTTACGGTTTTAGGTTGTTCTTCTGATCAAGTTTTGGGGAGAATGTGTTCTTACAGCATGGTATCTGATCAACCGGACTCCTATGGTGGTTCGTCTAAATAAAACTCGTTTTCATTTGCTTTTCCAAAGAGCTCCGAAGTACTCAGGTATTCAGGTATTTGGCTGTCTTTGCTTCGCCTCCACTCTTCCTCGGCCTACGGACAAGTGTGCTGCTCGTAGCCGCAAATGCATCTTTATGGTTTATCCAAGTGGAAAGCAAGGCTAGCGTCTATACAATCTTGAATCGGAACAGTTTTTCTTCTCCAAAGATGTTGTGTTCTTTAAAGATATACTTCCATCACGAGGTCCGTCCACTTCTCCATCGCCCACTTCGACGCAGATTGACCCTCATCCGGCCGTCTTCGATAGTCCGGATACTTCACCCCTCACATAAAAGGGGAGTTCTTTGTAAATTCCCCCCCCCCCCCCCCACTTCACAGTTAGGGGGAGCATCCATATGGACCTTGGTAGCTCATCCACGGCCGTTCTGCTAGAGCAGCCCTCGTTCGCAGCCGAGCTTGCGCCAACCGGTGACTGCTCATCGCCGCCTGCCGTGGTTAGCTCCCTAGCCAAGGAGGTTATTTTGGACTAAAGGATTTTGTTTGTAGTTCCATGCATCGGTGATGATTCTCAGTCGATTGTTTCTTCCACTCAATATCCAATCACCAGTTTTGTCTGCTACGCTAAATTTACTCCCGCTCATGCTCACTTCTTGGCTACAGTCACCTCTGGCCATGAACCAGTTCGCTTCTCAGAGGCCGTACAGCAAGCTCCTTGGTGTGATGCCATGCACACCAAAATTGAGGCCCTCAAGAGAAATAGCACTTGGTCTCTCACATCTCTTCCTCCTGACAAGAAGCCAATTTGGTTGTAAGTGGGTGTATCGCATCAAGTACAAGCCTAATGGTGATATTGAACACTATAAGGCTTGTCTTGTTGTGTTAGGGAATCGCCAGGTTGAAGGCATTGACTTCAATGAGACTTTTGCTCCAGTTGCCAAGATGGTAACAGTTCGTACATTTCTTTCCATTGCTGCTGTACGAAATTAGGAACTGCACCAAATGGATGTTCATAACGCTTTTCTGCATGGCGACTTGGACGAGCTTGTATTTATGACTCCACCACCTGGCTACTCTAAGGCACTTCTTGGTCAGGTATGTCGCCTACATAAGTCCTTGTATGGTCTCAGGCAGGCTCTTAGAAACTGGTTTTCTAAGCTTGTGCATGCTCTTGCCAGTATGGGTTTCGACAAAGCTATGCAGATTACTCATTGTTCAGTCTTACCCGTACTGGTCACACTCTTCATGTTTTGGTGTATGTCGATAATCTCATTATTGCTGGAGATAGTTCAGCTGTCATATCTACTTTCAAGCAGTACTTGTGATCCTGCTTTCATATGAAGGATCTTGAGATTCTTAAATATTTTTTGGGACTGGAAGTTGCGTGAAATCCATCAGGCATCTTTGTCTCTCAGCGCAAATACGCATTGGAGGTGGTGGCCGAAGCTGGTCTACTCTGTTGCAAGCCCTATGGATCCAACGTAGGCCCTTGCCAAAGCTTCTGGTCTGGATTATGATCACCCTGAGCAGTATCGTCGCCTTATTGGAAAGTTGGTCTATCTTACTATCACCAGGCCTGAGTTCAGTTTTGCAGTTCATACTCTTTCGCAGTTCATGCAGCAGCCGAAAGTGGATCATTGGTCTGCAGTATTGAGAGTTCTACACTATGTTAAAGGCAATCCAGGACATGGTCTCTTTCTTTCTCGAGATAGTAGCTTGGCTCTGACTGCCTACTGCGACTCAGATTAGGCAACTTGTCCCATCACTCGACGTCTGGTAACAGGGTGTTTTGTCACTTTGGGCGTCTCACCAGTTCCTTGGAAGACCAAGAAGCAACACACTGTTTAGCGCTCTTCAATCGAGGCCGAGTATAGAGCTATGGCCAATGCTTGCTGCAAAATCCTTTGGCTCCGTTCTCTCCTTCGCTCCCTTGGTGTTTCCCACTCTTCTCTGGTTCAACACTTTTGTGACAGTTTGGCTACCCTTCACATTGCAGCCAATTCGGTCTTTCATGAGAGTACCAAACACATTGAGATTGACTGGCATCTTGTTAGTGATCTAGTGTCTTCGCATGTCATTTCTACTCATCAAATTTCCACTTTGGATCAGCCGGCAGACATCTTCACCAAGGCACACTAGGACGGACAGCTTTCATCCATCTCAGTTCCAAGTTGGGCATTCTCAATCTTCATGCTCCAACTTGAGGGGGAGTAATAGAGTTTGTGTTGTAATAAACTTTGTACTTTACTTAATTAGCCTAGTCAACTCATGTATATATGGGTATAAATCTCTTTCATTCTGTGAATATCAAATCATAAAACTCTTTCCCAAATTTCCTTGTTTCATCTTACATGATGTAGAATTGTAAAAATACTTTTTCAGAAATCATAATATGTGGCTACATAAATTTTATTTGGAAAGATGTTGCTGTACATGATATCGACAAACAGAAAAGCATTACATGATGTTGTTGTAGTAAAATTGACAAACAAAAAAGCTTTGGTCTTATTGCTCAAGAAGCAGAGTGATCCTTCGATATGTGCCTCAGATTAGAAGAGGTTCTAATTGTCGGATGATACTGCTGATTGTGTGATAGTTGATGAGATACTGCTTGATCTTGCTAGTTCTAGTGTAGATTCACCATAGACTACTTAGTAGTACTTGTTTTTAATAATGATGAATTGGACCACAACTTAGAACCAAACTACATTCAGAAACCATGATGGATTAGCTTTATAAGCTTAAAAGCCATAGCCAGAGTGAATATTGGGCTGCTTTAAATACTACTTGAAGCAATGCCACAAGTTTCTGCATTAACCTGCTATAGACCTGAACTGCTCTGAATTCGCCCTATTTACTTTCAGTTTTAAAGTTGTTTCCTTGATAATTTTGTGTACCTTTTATGTTCAATTTTGGTTTTTTTTAAAACTAGTTTGTAATCAACTCTAGTATTTCTGATTTATGTTCAATTTTGTGTACACAAAGAAATGGCTCGTCTTGGTCTTTCATTGAGGAGAAGGAGAGAATTGGAGTTCCTTGGATTTATAATACTCATGAATTAATGTTGTGATTTTGGTATATTTGACATCTTACTCAATGAGTAAAACATTGCATAGTGCACAACTATTGTCTGAAAACGAGACAAGTAGAAGAAGAAGAAACAGAATGATAAACTTGAATAGATTAGTAAGAGATAGTCATGTTTTGTGTAGGAGTCATCTTCGTATGGATCGAAGTGCTTTTAACAAGGTTAGTGAAATGGTTAGAGATGTTGGTAGCTTAAAGGGTGCTAGGCATATGACTATAGAAAAGATTGTTGCAATTTTCTTGTATACAATAGCACACCACCAAAAGAATAGAACTATGGGTCTTATTTTTATAGAAGCGGTGAGACGGTCAGTAAACAATTTCATTTGTGCTTGGAGGCAATTTTGAAGTTGCACGTTGTATAGCTTAAGAAGCCATTGCCTATAACAGAAGATTATGATGATGATAGGTGGAAGTATTTTAAGGTACCATAAATAATTACTGCATTTCTTTGAAATTAATTATTAATTATCGCGATATTAAATAATCTAAAATTTTGTATGCTTTCTAGAATTGTTTAGGTCCACTTGATGGTACAATGATTAATGTAATTGTACCATTAGATGATCGCTCTAAATATCAAACAAGAAAGGGTACAATTGCATTGAATGCTTTAGGAGTTTGCTCACCGGATATGGAATTCATTTATGTTTTACCTAGTTGGGAGAGTTCGCCACATAATGGTAGAGTGCTACGTGATGCTATTTCTAGGCCAAACAGTTTAAGAATTCCCAGAGGTAATTACATTTCAATAATATCTTAATTTAAAAATATAAAATTAAGTACTATTATCTCTGTGATGCGGGATGTACTAATGGAGAAGGATTTCTTGCACTATTTAGAGGTCATCTCTATCACCTTAGAGAGTGAAACAATGGTCCTCGTCAACCACAAAGTGCATAAGAGTATTTCAACTTAAGACATGCAATGGCTAGAAACGTTATAGAGCGGTGTTTTGGGGTACTCAAGGGAAGATGGGGAATTTTTAAAAGCCCTTCTTGGTTTAGTTTAAGAGCTCATGGTCACATTGTTATGGAATGTTTTTATAGCATAATTTGATTTTAAAAAAAGTACACGCCTCCTGATGGGGGTGACGATGAGGATTCTGACTCTGATGGGGGTGACGATGGGGAGGACGATGAAGCTGAGTTTATAACATCTATTGAAACAACTGATCCTTGGACTAATTTTAGAAATTCAATTTCTCAAACGATGTTCAATAACTGGCAAGCT
This sequence comes from Rubia yunnanensis, assembly GCA_037428765.1. Taxonomy (NCBI): domain Eukaryota; kingdom Viridiplantae; phylum Streptophyta; class Magnoliopsida; order Gentianales; family Rubiaceae; genus Rubia; species Rubia yunnanensis. The sequence continues at coordinate 52,765,838 of CM075064.1, read as the reverse complement.
AGAGGCCGAGAAGATTGATTTTTGAAATATTGTATTGAGTTGAACATATGTTGCTCCATTATGTCTTTTCACTGTTATTTTCATGGGATCTGGGACCGTTGAGACAATACTTATGTAACGAACCCATATTTAATTAGTGAACTATTTGTTTGCTATTTTTTTAATCATCCTTTATCATTGGAACAAGATGTTGGATGTCTTTTTTATCAATATCTGAAGTTACTCGATGTTTGATTAATACTTTCAAAAATATGCATATATTATATTTCTATTGATTGATGGTGAAATGCATTTGAAAATAGGATGAGTGAAATTATGTCAACTGGTGTCAATGGAAGAGGTAGAAATAAGAGATTTTGGTCTAGTGAAGAAGATAAGGCACTCGTAGGAGCTTTGCATGAGTTAGCCACTGATCCTCATTGGAAATGTTAGAATGGGCTAGAAATGGCTACATGATTTGTTTGGAGGAATTAGTTGGTAAGGTAGTGCCTGGTTGTGGTTTGAAAGCTACTACACCTCACATTGATTCTCGGCTGAAAACTCTAGTTAGCAAATTCAGAGCCATTCTCCAAATGTTGGGAACAAGTGGATTCAAATGGGATGATGAGAGACATGTAGTATCTATGGAAAGATCAGTGTACGATAAATATTGCAAGGTAAAATTATTTTAGATTACATTTGTATACAAAATTGATTTCATTGTACTTTTTATACGCTTATACCTTCATCATTTTTCAGGCTCATCCTGCATGCAAGAATTTATATGGAGTGCCATTTCCTCACTTCTATGTCATGGCAGAAATTTATGGTAAAGACTATGCAACTGGAAAGCCTGCTGAGGGATTTGAAGATGTTATAGGGACCATGGAAAAGGAGAAAAGTGTGCAAGTTGACATTGAGTCGAGTGGTGATGATGGTGAGTCTCAAACTTATGAGCCCTCTCCTCCATTGAAATAAGCTAAAATAGAGAAGACTTCCAAAAAGAGGAAAAGTGCAAAGGCGACTGAGAGGAAAAGTGCAAAAGAAATGCACATTGACTACCATAAGCAATAAAGTATTAATATTTTATTTAATGAAACTTGAATTATAATTGATAATTTTTAACTTGACATGGTTTAGATATTAAAACTGATCCAATGACCAGAATTTTGAGCAAGATCTTGAGTAAAAATAAGGGAACCCTACTCAATATGTAATATATAGATATACATATTTGTAGATAGATAGACCCATGATAAACCGACTCCCAGACGCACATACAATCAAAACAGTACCAAAATCTTAAAATTAAAAAGAGCATAAAATGATGCACTAAAACATTGTACAGGGGTCAACTAAAGAGTAGTTTGGCTACTCAAGTATCCTTGAAGAGAAAAACGACACTTGAATATGTACCTTAAAGTAGGAAATTCAGCCTCTGCAGAAGATTCAGCTGCTTCTGGTTTTACTCTGTATTGCGGATATTTTGTAGATAAGACGCTAGAGGCTGCGTTTGAGGAGGTGTGAACATAGGTGCAGATCTCTCGGATCTCTGAGGGAAAACAGCTCCAATTCGCTGAAAGTATCGAGACGGTAAAGTAAAATTCTGGCTCATTGTCGCCCATATATGAAAGTACCCAGAAAACTAGTAGTGAGAAAGATTATAAGAAGAGTAACAAAACCCAAATTACTCACCAATAGTTCCTGATATACTGAAAAATATTGTGGATACCTCGCCCTCGGTTCTCCAAAAGTCTCTTGCCATGTATCAATAAGAATCAATCTCTTCTCCTTGACATGAAAGTCGGGCTTCGTTGATTGAAGAAAGCTAAAATAGAGAAGACTTCCAAAAGGAGGAAAAGTGCAAAGGCGACTGAGAGTTCTGGCAACTTGGAACTCGCAATCTTACAACATGTTATGAAAGATATGAGGTCATTTTTCAACAATGACTAATGTTTGGGTTCGTTCTGATAATCGTGAGCAAGACACGGTTGATAAGTGTAACAAAGTTTTGGGGGAGTTACTTGAATTAGATTGTTGATAACCAAGTGAGGCTATGGAAGCAGCAAACATTCTTACAGCTCAGCCAAACGAATTGAATATCTTCTTTAGTTGTCCTACTCAACTTAAAAGGCAGTATATGAAGTCGTTAGTTGGTTCTAATTCTTCTGGTGGTAGTGGTGATATTTAGGGGGCTTGTAGTTTTCGATGTGGAATAATCAATGTTATATTTTTAAATTTTAACTATTTTATTAGATAAATATTGTGTTGGTGGATATCATACATTATGTTTGTTGAAAAAAATATTAAATTCGATATTTATTTCCTATGGGACGTCCATTCTTAAAAGATTTATGCATGTGATTTTTGTAACATCATTATTATCCCAAGCACCCTATAATAGATATTGTTTGCTTTCTCTTTGTCAACCGGGGATATTTGAGGTATTTTGACTTCTCTTTTTTTTAAAACGACATCGTTCCTTGGAGGTTTTCTTTGTCCATCTTTCATCACCTTCATTTCATTCTCCTTTGCCATCTTCTAGCCATGATTTAACAAAATATTTCAGCAACTACGGTGGTCGTCAATATGAGCTGCTAAAGTGTTGCCTTTATTTATTGGATAAGGAGATTGTGGTGGCGTCGAGATTGTGGTGGATTTGTGGGTTTTGGTTTAATGATGGAGAGGGACATCAATTGTAATCTAAGTGGGAAAGAATTCGAGGATGACGATGACAAGGAGAAGGTGGAAGGGGGTTCTTGTTCGCCGGAAATGGTACGGAGCCCTTCCTGTCCCAGTGGACTTTCTGGCGTTGTATTTGATGGCGTAGATTAATGCACAATTACTCCAATCTGATGGTGTATGCTGCTTCTTAATTTCTTGATTTCCCCTACTTTTTCGTAAAAGATTTGTGCTGGAGATAAAGGATTAAGAAGTAGCTAAACTAATGCTGCAGTTTCTCGAACATGGGTGTCTATAAAGGCACTTAAAGTAGGATGTTTGAACGGGGCGGAACAGGTACTCATTAGTTAGTTGTCAATTGTGGCTTCCAGATTGAATAATATGTGTTGCGGGAACACCTGTGCCTTATTTTAACAGCAAGATTTGGTGATTCAATGTGAGGGATTAAATGATAAACTTAAATATCTACTATGCACCACTTGATTAGCCTACAAAGCATCTTAAACCATCAATTTTTTTCTAGTATGTGTTTTCTTATGTTTTGGTCCTTCCATTTTGAAGTGGTTTTGTGTAGATAAACAATTAGAGGTTACTTGCAAATGACAAATGTACACATGTAAGTTTGAAGAGAGGAGACATGTATGATTTGGTGTGGTCGGCTCATCATTGGGATGTCAATTAAATGAAGTAGATAAACTAATTCTGCAGTTTTTCGAACATGGGTGTCTATCACGTCACGTAAAGTAGACTGTTAGTCAACTGTGGGGAGAGTTAACTTAAAATTTTCTTGGTGCTTATAAAATGTTTCTAAGTCGGCCAATTTTGTAGTTAATATTGTTTTTTTATCGATTTGCTTGTTTGCCCAGAACTGACAGAATACATAACTGTGTATTTCTCCGTCGACCACATGCTGCGTTTTTTTTGTCATTTGTTTTGTTCCTATGACAAATTAGGTACATAAATTAAAAAATGTGTTGTTGCTCTTCATTCTAGGATGTTAATGTTTTGCTAATATAGTTAATGATAGTCATTTGTTTGAAAACATCTCTTTTATCTGTGGTGTTGTAAGATTGTAGAAACTTTTGTGTGCCTCATTTATCCGCTTTGATAAGTGATGACAAAGCTCTGCTCATGATGGATTGCAAATATGCTTTTCAGTATACCTATCACACACACACACTCTTGGTAATTATTTATTAGTATGATGTAGCAGCTAAATGATATGCAGAGCCCGGGATGCGAGAAGTGGCAGCGACCAAGCAAGATGTGAGTGATTGTTGTGCAAGGAGAAAAGGCCTACATGTGTAACTTCATAATCGAATTCTACTTTAAGTCTCTAATTAGTAAATTAAATGAAGTTATATTGTTCCACTTGACTTTAATCATTCTTTTAAACTTGAATATGCTTATCATAGTCAAAAAACTGCTTTGTTGTTTGGATATTGTTATAGTAGCTTTCATTAAACAAAATGTCGGGTATATTCACGTTACTTGCTGCCTTCTTGAATTCGATTTTGAATAACTGAATCCCATAATCCCTGCCTCTTATTATATGGGGAATATCAGTCTGCAACGTATGCAAATACCGTTCTTTAATGAAGCGAGAGTGACCAAATGATCCCTTGACCACTTCTTTTACTTATTGATCCCATCATTTTTTGAAGTAGCATCTTTTGTCAATTTGAAGTAGTGTTTTTTCTCCTTTCTAATTTTCTTGATTTAGTTATTACATTAGATGGTCAAACCAAGGTTGTTATTTTTATGTATGCTTTTTCGAATTCAGAGGTTGTTTATGCTATTTATATACATTTTAGTTGGGGTTTAGATAGAGGAGTGTTATCTGCTAAGCAAAGTAAATTCCTGTTGTTCCTTTCAAATTATGTGAAACGATGCTATTGCCCTTTTTTTAATATGTTGCACTCTATATACTGATCATACCTGAAATAATGTGCTTATGTTCTTGTACCTTATTGAAGAGATGTTATCCCCTAGCTACACTGATCTTCATACGGGGCCTTTATTTTTTTGTGAAAGTATTTTGTAATATGTTAAAACCCACCAGTTGATTTTATTCTTATTTTCTATATCTCTTGTGCGAGCACGCATAGAAGTAGGCTAAATTTGTTTCGTGTAATCCATTAGCAGAGTGATACCATACAAGCTTTGTACAAATTCCTTGTCGACAACTCAGAAGTATTTATTTGACCCCTGTACAATGTTTAGTGCATCATTTTATGCTCTTTTTAATATCTTAACTCAGATGCTTGAGATAGACACAAAAGGATGGTTTAAATGGAAGGAAAATTGAAACCCAAACTTCAAGAGATATATTCCTTTGGCATTGTTGAGTCAAGTAGCAGGTTAGTGGTCATATCTAAGACCTATTAGTGATGTTCTAATAAAAATTACTCTCAACCTCTCTAACTTACTTTGTCCACCAGAATTTCTTGATGAAGTGGATATGCAAATTCATGTTCCGTCAAGGAGGCATTTTGCCAAGTATAGATGCTTCATATCTTTCAGAACCTCTTCATGGGATCCAAGAGTATGGAATCAAAATTGATGAATATCTTTAGGAAGAGCTTCTCATGTTTATATTATGGTTATATGAGCATTGATAATTGAGTGTGTTGAAATCAATAATGGATTGAACATTTATATAGAAAGGCTATTGTTTGAAAGAACTATTCCCTACTTTGCCAGCTTCAGATGCTTTTTAAATTTGAAGACAGAGCCTGTTTTATCTACGATCATTGGCACATTTTTCTAATGGAAAAAGCATTGCTGCAAATATATACTCTGCCTATGAAAGTTCTGTGACGAGTCTGCTAACACTTTAATGGACCACCATTATTTACTCGATACTTGGAAATATCTCATTCCAAACTAAATTGAAGGTTTTGCTCCAGGAAATATGTTCTCTTCATGTCTCAAGCTTGTGATAATGTTTGTGCAAAGTTATGATGTTTTTTTAATCTATTTTAGTCACTCTGGACTATCTGTCAGATCATATCTTCACTAAATGGTATTTGAAGACAACAGGGTTCATGCATTCCGACTAGTTCTTGAAATATAATCATAACCAATGGATTGTGCAGGATTTATGCAAGTCCTGCCAGGGCCAATGTATCGCAACAGAACCTAAAACAGTGACAGTAGATTCTTTTGCCGGTTTCCTTTTCCCTCCATATGTGTGTTTAATTGGGTGCCATATATTTTTTTGTTAGATTCTTTGTTTTGAAATTATAATTGTTCTTACCAATGTTAAGGGTGAGATGAGAAGTTGTCTTTTTGGTTCTTTGTGTATGTCTTTCCTGGGAATTAGTTGTTTGTTATATACTTGTTGCAGAATAGGCATCCCGATTGGCAATATTTTGTTGGTATTATTACTTTATTTCTGATCAACTTCTACTAGGAGAACAATGTTGGAAATGCAACTGCTGCCCTCATGGCACGCTTGGCTCCGAAAGCAAAGATATATGGTCCGTATTATTTTTGTTTTCCTTTATTCTGAATTATTTTCCAAATTGTGCATTTATGCTCAAAACTCACATGCTCTGCAATGTTTTTAGGTTAAAAGTTCTTCTTGTGTTTAGGTTCTTCAAGATGGAAGGTGAAATGAATAGTTGTTATCTTTGCCGTTACCTATTTTGACTTTCAAACAATTTTCCGTTCTAGAATCCCATTCTATACTTGATTTGAGGTCTTGTTTGATTAGTGAAAGACGGTGATGTTAAGCTAGAATTTTATGTTCTTTGCTGTTAAGTGCATTCCAGTGTTCTTAATTTGTTGGATGGACCGGAGTGTCCCGTGTCTTATTTTTCATAGTGAAATGGATAAACTTTGAGAGTGCCACTTGTCGAAAGGGTTGCTCTTTTAGTATATAGTATAGGTAATGAAGTATTTTTAATCGCACAAGATTAAGGCAAAATCTTGGGAAAGACCGTCTTTCTACAGGTTAATAAAAATACAAGGTTTAATTAGAATAATAAAAAGTAAAATGTCTTAGTTGTAGTATTAAAAATTTATCATGCAGCGTGTAGTGGTTCTGAAGTTTATAACTCGATTCATACAACCCAAAAATTTTATCTTCATGCAGCGTGTAGTTGTATGGTTTTACTGTGCAAGTTTTAATTATTAAAATTGTTGTTAGATGCCCTAATATGAGTGAAGTTTGAGTTTAAGTAATCTAGGAACTCCTATGTTACAAAAAAGTGGAATTTTTCCAGTTTGAGGTTTTTAGTTGCTTAACTTCAATTTGTGAATAGGCTCAAGCTTTATGTAAGAGTAGCAATTTATTACCTGTAATCTAAGGAAATTTGAGCAATCCAGTATGTTTCTAATTGCATGTTCCATCCACCTGATAATACTTAGATAGTATATCAGATCTTAAATTTTTTTAAACACTTTAGAATTGACTATTGAAACTTATGTCCTGGAATTCTTGAGGTTAAATCTGAGCTTACCGAATATCCTCGATCTTAAAGAGAAAAATTTGAGTATAATTATGGCATGTACTTGATCATCATTCTTTGTTCCTTCTGATAATGTGAAGTTGCTTCACATATATTCATACCTCTATTTACTTTGTTGTTGTGTTTAATTTGGTGTTTTATGTAATTCTTAACTTAGGCATTTACTAATTTCATAAAACATTCACCTCGATTAGTTTATTTAAATCATATGATTTTCTTCATTTTTATATTATTGAATTCTCACCGAAGAGTACTATTTTTCCCCACCCATTCAGATCCATTTCTTGAAGTGAAGAGGAGAAGGGACAAGAAGAAATAGGTATGTGGATTGCTTCTCTTTTCTCTTTGTGAACTTGTTATGCAATTGCATTCCAGGTTAAAATTAGATAATTACCCATACTTTTCTACTCATATTTTTATGGTTGGAACTGGTTTGAGCATATACTCTTGATTAAGTAAAATCAATTTGAGTTTCAATATCAAGACTTTGTCCATTCATGAACTTGACATTTATATTTATATTTACTTGTTTTAATGGTCAGAGTTTTAGTTAAGTCGTGAATATCTTTATGATTCTATATGGACTGTATTGATTTCTACTTTTCACATCAGGCACATCAGAATCCAATGTACAGGGGCTGAACTGCCTCTGAACCTAATTGAAATACTGAATATGAAAGCCATTCAGTAAATCTGCTATGTATTCAAATCGAAATGTTCTGAGAGTTGGACAAGGTCACTGGCTTGTCTGGTAAGAGTATCTTATTTAACTTTTGCTCAACTTGAATGTTTTGCAATATATTTATGTTTGGTTGGGTTTGCAAATTATGATCCTCTGTTTTTAATTACTCATTAGCTTGAACCTCCTATAAAATTTTAAGGCATGTGTAGCATAAATGAATTTTAGAGTCTATTAAATGGCTTGTAAATGTGACATGAATGGCTGGTTATCAGAATATGTATCCGTGGTATTCCTTTAATGAATGAACAAATACCACAAATTTATTCGTGGTATATGAAAACTCATTTTAAGGATGTACATCAATTGTAATTTTAAATTTTTCTTTAAAATTTAAGCTTATTTATCATTATTTAGAATTTTATTTGTCTGAATTGGAGCTTGTCGAGATGACCTACAAGTGATAATAAAAAATGGTTATGCGAAGGTACTTTTTGTTTTAATTTGCTTGCCTTTAGTAGGTAGTATCATATTCCATAATGTTTGCCATTTTTTTTGGATCCCAGATTGATTTTGATTCTCAATTTTTGCATAGTGTGTGAATTGATTAGCTTGAGTATTAGTGCTGAAATCACCTTGTGTTATTTGAAGCAAAAAATTTCGTGTGTGTGTGTCAAAGCTTTAATTTTTGTAATCAATTTCATAATATGTGAATTTGCTACAGGGGAGATGTCTCGTGGGTTAGAACTAGGATTTCAAGTTTATTTTATTGGAGGGCGGGGAGGGAGGTGAGGGAGTGGATATTTATGAACTTCGTTCCCGGTTTATTTAAACTTTGGTTTAGTACGGTTTGTCCTGGAGTTAACAGTGAAAAACAAGGTTAAATAAATCTTGACTCAAGTGTCATGTTGTAACCGACCATACATAATTGTTTGGTAACCAGTTGTTGAAACTAGATATGGTTACAAGACTTAGCAAGATAACCGAATTATGGAATTATTTAGAAGTTAAATAGTTTCTCGGGTATCTGGCTCCTAGATTCTTTGGGATTGAGCCACTACTGGTTCACAGAAACAAAGATGAAAGGGACTGTTTTCTTCCATTGGAGTTTTTCCTCTCCATCCTAAGCATCACATCACCGTGTAGGGGTTTATTTGATTCTGATATGTTGATGAAGTGTGTCCTCATCCTTATCCTTATTTGTCATTCGCTTCTTTATAGTTTGTACTTAAGAATGATACTTACTTGACATAGTGATGAATTGTTGTAATTGTTGGTGTCGAAGGTTTCAAGTTCTAAAAGAAAAATAGTTGCTTAGTAGTTTAGAGTTTGTGATAGAAATGAAACTGAAACTGATCATTCTGGCTTTCTACTGCTTAATTATGACATGATAATGAGCTATGCATATCTTAAGCTCTAATTCCTCCTTAAGTGTCCTGGTGTGTGTTTATAGTATTCAGCAATGAATTGTTTCTTTATGCTAAGATGCTACATTTGCTCCTGCTTAAATAGGTTATGGCAATGCTTATGCTGCTCATGAAGAAGGAGATCAAGCAATGTCAGTTTATTAGACTGCTTCTCATTTATTTCCTAGGTAGATTCCTCCTTTGTAGCTTGAAATATTCATTTTTAATTACATGTTGTTTGTCAGACCAGTTTATCTTGTTGGTTTCACCATTCTGTTTTGTGACAATTTGTACGGTAAAGAAATCTATTTCTTCCATTTCTCACTTTCTCCAAAACTTTCCTTCTCCAAGATTAATGTGTGTACGTGTGGGGGATGATATGTCATATGCAAGCGGTATTAGCTTGCATTTGCAAGGCGAGAAAAATCAAGCTGACATTGTTTGTTGCATACATCAATTGCAGGTTTTCACACTTGAACATTATTTGCACAACTGACTTCTTTTTTTAAAAAAAGAACATTATTTTTAAATGATGAAAGTCAATTAGACATTAAGCTTCTAAGCTTAAGTAAAAAAAAGGCTTGCATTTGCAAGGCGAAAGGAATCAAGCTGACATTGTTTGTTGCACGCGCGCATCAGTTGCAGGTTTTCACACTTAAAAGATTTATTTTAAAATGATGAAAGTCAATTAGACATTAAGTTTCTGCGCTTAAGTTGAAAAAAGTTTTTCCATTTGCAGCTTTGCTTCAATGAATCATCTCTTGTCATTTTTCAAGTGAGCAGGTGATTTCATCTAATGAAATGTTGATGCACGACACATATCTAGAGCAAGTAAGCTTGATCATGATAAAAAAAAAAAGTGAGCTTGATCTAGATGAGGTTTTATGAGATTATAGATGGTTTTGATGCTTGCATTTCGGGATTGTGAGTATATTATCTCTTTAGTTTTATGTGTTATAATATTGAGTTAGTGAACCTAAGATCTTCTAGACTTCATATTAAATAATTATCTAAATTATTTAAAAAATGTGTTAAGCTATGATTTTTAATTGAAGATAATTGACCAGTAATAAAACGTCTCTGATACTTACTCTATCTTTTTAAGAATATAAATAATGATTTTTTTTCAATTGCTATATTGAACATCAATCAGATTAAAAATATTTCCTTTCATTTCTAACTAATCTGATTATTTCATTTCATAATTCAGATTAGACGTAAATATGAGACTAGGATATGTGATAGTGTTATTTAATATGATTGAGGGTATTATGATGCCAAATTTTATGGTGTATATGATAATAATGATATATGATGTGGTGGTCTATGGTCACCCGTTAAGACCAGACGAGTGTATTACCATACACTTTGCTTTTTATAGTATGTGTTGATATAACCCTGTGCTTTTTACAGATGTGCTGATATAACCTATAAGTTTTAGGAATGTGCTGATTTACCCTATCAAATTCATAATATCCTGATATAACCCTACCTGTAACGGCAGCAGCGACGATGGTTCGATGGTTGTGGGTAAGGTTATAATTGTCCACCCAAATTCTGCTTTTGGTCTGATGGCATTATTGTCATTTTAAGGTGGGTTAACAGTTAGAAAAGCACGGTCAATGCCGAAAAGTCTACCAGAGGATTATATTGGCACTTTCATTAATTAGGTAGTTTTTTTTTCTAACTTTCAAACGATTGAAGGTTATATCGGCACTTTCGCAAGTATATAAGATTATATTGGTATATAGACAATAATTCTCCAAAATAAACATATGGACAATGATTGTGACAAAAACTTGTCTGCATTTATGCCACCCAATTCATTGTTTAGTTCACATATACACACGATTCTTGTTTTTCTATAAGTTCAACGTTTCTTTTTTATGTTTTAATTACTTCATGTACTTGCAATATATTATTTCTTGAAAGGTTATAAAAATAATATTTTTTAATCTTATTGATTATTTAATAAATTCCAACAAAATTTATTATTTGTTTTACAATTTAGATAGTTATTCTTAGATGAATATACTTATCATTTATTTATGTATTTCAATTCAAATGTGACATGTAAATATTACATAGTAATTAAATTAAATATTTTTAATCAAGAACACAGCACAGCGCGCGGTGAAACTCCCGCTAGTAATTATAAATAGATTTACGCTTTATGTGATCACATACGAAAAAAATTATACTTATATAGTATGTTATTTTATAAAAAAATGTTAGAAATTTATATTCCTTTCCCTAGTGTGAACCAAATAGTAATAAAGGGAATGAGAGAGAATTCGATTCCATTTCAAAACTGAACCAAACAAATTAAAAAAAATAATGTTATTCCTTTCCTTTCCATTTCTTTTCATTTCTTGATTTCTTTCCCTTTTTCATATTGAACCAAACCGTCCCTTATAAACCCTGTCAAACCGAGCCGATGAACCGCTGGATTAAAAAAGTCGGCCGAGCTGACAACATCAACGCAAGTTAAACTGTTAATCTACCCAACAAGAGGAACTCGGATGTACACGCGTTCAATTCTGACTGGTCCGCCCTTCATTTTAATGCTAATACTGTATAAGTCTATACCAGTTTCAAGTTTTCTTTTATTGGGCTTTTAATTAAATAAACGTGGAATGCAAATTTCGCTTCTTCGGCTAAAATCTTAACAGAAAACAAAAACTCCAAAGCAAAGTACCGATTCGATCGCCCAAATATTTGTTTATTGAATCGGAAAACAGGGAGTGAAGGGATTTGTTTTTGAAGACCTCGAGAAGATCGAATTTAGAAATTTTCTTGTTTTTGATTTTTTTTAAAAAAATTGATAGGATAATTATGAGTATGGAGGGTTGATATTTGTTAGGCGCGTTTAGAGATTCCGATTGATTGGGATAGGGCTAGGGTTAATCAAGATGGTGAATGCTATGGTGGAACGCGCTACGAGCGACATGCTCATCGGTCCGGATTGGGCAATGAATATCGAGATCTGCGATATGTGCAATCACGATCCTGCGTATGCTTTCTTCAACTCATTTAATTGTATATTTTCCTCTATTATGTTTTCTTCTTTCAGTGAAACGTGATCAAAATTCAGTAAGATATTCATTTAATTTTGAAATATTGTTCTGGTGTATCTTATAATACATCGATTATGTTAAACTGAGCTCCCAGTCCCCAGACCCGATGTTAAATCTTTTGTTACTTTGCTCTCTTAACGGTTCTCCGTCGGATAGAGCTGTCTAGTGTGAACTATTCTCGTACGGAAATTACTTTGAATGCTTTCGCTTTATTTGGCCCCTTTGGATTTTGTAAGAAATTAAGAATGTAAAGCATTATTTTGTTATGGATTGTCATCACTGATAATGTTACACATGAGATTCTACCGTTATATATATATGTCCAATTTACCAGGCAAGCAAAGGATGTGGTAAAAGGCATAAAAAAACGTCTTGGTAGTAGGAATCCAAAAGTTCAGCTCCTTGCCTTAACAGTAAGTATCAGAAAGTACAAATATTGCTGTTTTTTTTTGGTTTTAACATCGTGCCCAGAATCAAGATTGACACTGTTTTAGCAGGCTTAATTGACTCTCTGCTGCCCCTCTCTAGCATTTATTAGACATCTAGTTTGGATTCTTTTACTGTTTGTTCTGGATTTTTACTAAGGTGCCTTCATCTTGTGTGCATCGACTAAAATTTTGCCGATGATGCATTAGGACATGTTTGTATGTATTTCAATGACCTTTTCAAGAGTTCTAGTCTGGAAAGTTTTGGACATCATACTGTTCTACGAAGGTAGTCATAAGTTATGGGAGGATAATATTTTGGGTGGTGTTGGAGTGGACAAATAACTGTTTAAGATGCCAAGGCTTTTGGTTAAGATGAATCTGACTTACATTCTAGTTTTCAAAAAAAGTTCAGAATAAAGGCTTTCTCTTGGATTAGATCTTATCCATGGGGTACCAATGAATTCTTTGTTACTCAACTTGTGATGATGTTCTATTGATCACTGACTACTTGCTGGGAGTGCATACAATCATTTCCATGTACCATATTCTGACATTACTTATAGAAAATTTATAATTCTGGTTGGACACATCTATTTGGAAAAATTTGAAAAACATGTTTTCATCTGGCCCCGTGGCTATCTGTACAACTGTTTTCATTTTGTGAAACAGACATAGTCCATTGAAAGTAAATTTGTTATAATTTTGTTGTAGCCCAAAAGTTACTGGGTATCATTTATTTGTTAGCAGAATAATGCCCACAACTGTAGACTGATTTGATTAAAAATCTTTCTTATTTTAGCTTTTAGAGACAGTTGTCAAGAACTGTGGTGATATTGTCCACATGCATGTTGCTGAGAAAGATCTGCTTCATGATATGGTTAAAATTGTTAAAAAGAAGGTAACTTCTAACTGTGAATCTCAGTTATTCCTACTGTTTTTTCGAAGTTGTAAATGACATTCTATTTTGCAACTGTAGCCCGACTTTCATGTCAAGGAGAAGATATTGATTCTTATTGATACATGGCAAGAGGCTTTTGGAGGACCGAGGGCGAGGTATCCACAATATTTTGCAGCATATCAGGAACTATTGGTGAGTAATTTGGATTTTTTTACTCTTCTTATAATCTTTCTCACTGTTAGTTTTCTGGGTACTTTCATATATGAGCGACAATGAGCCAGAATTTTACTTTACCGTCTCGGTACTTTCAGCGAATTGGAGCTGTTTTCCCTCAGAGATCCGAGAGATCTGCACCTGTGTTCACACCTCCTCAAACGCAGCCTCTAGCGTCTTATCCACAAAATATCCGCAATACAGAGTCAAAACCAGAAGCAGCTGAATCTTCAGCAGAGGCTGAATTTCCTACTTTAAGGTACATATTCAAATGTCGCTTTTCTCTTCAAGGATACTTGAGTAGCCAAACTACTCTTTACTTTTTAATTTTAAGATTTTGGTACTGTTTTGATTGTATGTGCGTCTGGGAGTTGGTTTATCATGGGTCTATCTATCTACAAATATGTATATCTATATATTACATATTGAGTAGGGTTCCCTTATTTTTACTCAAGATCTTGCTCAAAATTCTGGCCATTGGATCAGTTTTAATATCTAAACCCTGTCAAGTTTAAAAATTATCAATTATAACTCAAGTTTCATTATATAAAATATTAATACTTTAGTATGGTATCATTTCTTTTAATTTAATACAACCCATCAGATCCGTCAACCGGCCTTCTCTTCCCTTCCTCTTATTCCGATGCCCACTCCCTCAACTTGATATCCGCTGAAGCCACTGTCGTGTCTAGCTTTAAGCTCCCCTTGCCACACGCTTGATCTTTTCTCTGGCGGATTCAAGTGAACACACTAAACACCCACCAACCCTAATTGTCTTTTGCTAACCTTCTTCCTTGACTATGTATATATTTTGAATCAATTGGCTTATTATTGGATTGATTCTGTGATCATTGGATGTGCTTTTAGTGTTCTTTCCATAAAACATTATGTTAATTGCATTGGGGCTTAGGAAGTTCAAATCATGTTATTGAATTTGGAGGCCTTTCCAAGGTTGATCGATTTCATTCTTGTGGATTTATTGATTTTTTTTAGAGAAATTTGAATGGAATAAAACTAGAAATGTGCTATTGTATTGTACTTCAACTAATTATTACCCAAACGGAACTGGGTAGGCCTGTTAGTGAACTGTTCAGGTTCATTATTCTGATGCTAGACAGCGTGGGGGTCGACTGCAGTGGACAGTGGATGAATATTGATGAAACACAGTTTAAAAAAGAGGAAAAGAAAATAGGTCTAGCAAATTAAATAATTTTAAAGTACGAAAAAGAAATATATAAGAAAACTAATAAATGTAGCAATATCATATATAGATCCAATGGCCAGAATTGAGTAAGATCTTGAGTAA
Organism: Rubia yunnanensis; assembly: GCA_037428765.1. Classification (NCBI taxonomy): domain Eukaryota; kingdom Viridiplantae; phylum Streptophyta; class Magnoliopsida; order Gentianales; family Rubiaceae; genus Rubia; species Rubia yunnanensis. The sequence continues at coordinate 52,750,695 of CM075064.1, read as the reverse complement.
AAATAAGGGAGTCAACGAAACCCCTCCTGGCTAAGATCTTGTTTCAACTCACGATTTTACTCTATTTTTTAAAACTTCTAGATTAAATCCAATCTAATGGTTTTCCTTTCCCCTCCCACTTTCTCATCTTACTATTGTTATAAAGGACAGAACATGTTTAGTTTTTTGACACTTGGTATTCCTTTATCACCATTATTTATACACATCATTCAGTTATTTCATGACATGTGGATTCATAATTTTTTGTTATGAGTTTGAATATTTTTTTGTATAACACATGAACTGATATTTATAATTCTTTTTATATTGTATGAATTAATATTCATATTGTTTGTAGTTTAAAAATACTTCTAATTTTCCTTAGATCTGAAAAATTATTATCATTTGTTATTATATTGTTGGTGACAAAAAAAATAATATCTCATTATACTAATCTGAGCATGTGTTACGCCTTACAAGACAAGAATTTTCTGGTGTATCTAATATCTTTATGCCAATTTTTTACTTTGTTGTAAGTATACACACACACATGTATATATGTAAATGTATATGTATATATATGCATGTGTGTATATCAATTATATATATATATGTATGCATGTGTATATAAATTATATATATGTATGTATGTATACATATTATGTATAACGATTTTAAGTTTTGGTTATGTGAGATGCAAACTTATTTTCTGCTCGACTGACTAGTCAAATGAGCTGAAGTCTTCATTATTCATTCGGTCTCTTTTGTTCCTTTTGTATGCATTCTTAAGAATAAGAGCTCTTTTAACTTGTGAAAATCGATTAGGCTTGAAACATGTGTTTAATGAAATATTTTTTCTTGTCAACACATAACATCAAAGGTACTAGTTTTTTTTTTTTTTTTGTATTTGGGAAATATTTGACACTTTAACTTTTTGGTTAGTTTGACAGAAATTCAAAATGCTCGTGGTATAATGGACGTCCTCACAGAAATGCTAAGTGCTTTAGATCCAGCAAACAAAGAGGTAAAGTCATGTGTATAATTGGTGGGGGGGTGGGGGGATATCTTTTCCAGTTATTTGCTTGTGTTTGGTGTTATTTCCTGTTATTGTTCAAATCTTCAGTGGCTAGTCTTGATGGAGTTTAGCTGATTCAGTTGTTGAAATGCGAGGTCATGCACTGCTAAAACTTATGGAAAATGTCTTTCTAGATCTGCCTACTTAAATGCATTTTCTGGCATGGTCTATAAGTTTTGAGGTAACATCATACTTTTGTAATTGAGAATGGTATATGTTTTGGTATGATAGGGACTTCAGCAAGAGGTTATTGTTGACTTGGTAGATCAATGCCGAACATACAAGCAAAGAGTGGTGCACCTAGTTAACTCGACCGCGTAAGTCATCGTTTAATATGCACAGTATATATAACCTTAATGGTATATCAGTGAAGAATTAAATGAAATTTAGCTACCCATTGGACAAGTTTCATTTTAGTTGCTTTTAAAAACAAAATGCAAATTATTATTTCTTGTATACTTGCAGAGACGAATCATTATTGTGTCAAGGATTATCTCTGAATGATGACTTGCAACGCGTGCTGGCTAAGCATGAAGCAATTGCTTCTGGAAAACCAGTTCTAATTGAGATACCCATGCCTGATTCTGTTAAAAGTATCATTAGTGATTCTCCACTTATTGATACTGGGGATGTGAAACAGCCAGACCAAGGGTAAATGATCTTGCTTTCATGCTGTCTGATCTTGATTCATGTTGGATTTGAATACATATAGGTTTTATTTTATTTTTGTAATAAGGTACTGGTTTGACTGCATGGCAAAAGATGCTCTGAAATTGTTTATCTGCCTCTATTCTCCTTGTCCAAAGTTTAGAGGAAAATTTACTCTCCCCACCCCCTATTTATGTAGTTATCTTGGGTTTGTTTGATACGCTAAGCTGTATTGGATTTATATGTGCGTAACGCAGATGCACATGCACACGTGTAAGTGTAGACGGTAGGCTGTGGAATGCACTTAATTCCTTAAGCGATTGAGCTTTTGATTAAACATGCTTCGTAATTAATAGGATGTCATGTTCTAATTAAGATACATCTGATCATGGTCAATGTGGAAGAAAAAGAAAGAAAGAAAAGGAAACTGTATATAAAGATATTGCAGCCTCTTCGTTGATTGATGTTAAATTTCTAGTGCAACTTCATTGTAGTGTCTTATGAGAAAGCGACACCCTACCTTTTTATTGCTTATGGTAGTCAATGTGCATTTCTTTTGCAGTTCTTCCAGTCTTGTTCAAAGGACACAGTTAGCACTAACTGCCCCAACAGATAATGGCCCGTCAGCTCCAACCAAGCCTAGCCCAAAGATTGATCTTTTGAGTGGAGATGATTTTGGCTCAGTGGCTACCGAGGATTCCTTGGCACTCGTCCCTATAGCAAGTGAACCTCAGCCAGTGAGTCCTGTTGCTTCTCATCAGAATGCCCTGGCTCTTGTTGATATGTTCCCACAAAGTAACAATGGTCATGTAACAAATTCAGTTGGACAAACATATCCTACATCCCCTCAGTTCCCGCCACAACCGAATCTTCAGATTACTCAAGTCTATTCAAACGGGAATGTTCCTGGGATGCTACCCCCATATCAACAGTCTGTATATACGCCAGGGTCTAACTCTACATTGAATGTTTCAATAGCTCAGCAGCCTCCTCCACCCGTTTATGGTACATTCCTTTTCTTGTTTTTTAGGCTTCCTGATTAAAATAAAATAAAATCTATTAAAGCTTCTCTATGTGCTTGTCATGGTACCGGGATTGTGACCATTGTTTTTTGCCTATTCTATAAATTTGGTGGTTTAGCAGGATTTCTATTGTATCATTCTTTATACTAGGATATTTTTCCTACAGATGTTTATGTTGAATTTCAATATCAAACACTTTTTGTGGATGAAAAGCAACCTTCATTTCTGGTCTACTAGTTAATTTGTATTGATAAAGAGCATAGGTATAGGTCTCAAAAACATCATACTGCTGGAGCTTTAGTTTGTGAGAGGATCCATTTTGCATTTTATTATAAACTAATATGATTACACTTTTCTTTGGCAGGTGACCAAGCTGGGGTTTCATTCCCCCCTCCTCCATGGGAGGCTCAGCCTGTGGATGGCAACCCATTTCCAGGTAGTCCAACTGCCCAACAAGTCACTCAGGTCGTTATCACACATTCTCAACCATTGGCCGGTGCTATTTATCCTCATGCACCTCAGAATGTACCAAATGAGCAGGCTGCTGGTGCTTATTATCCACCTGTTAATGGCGGGCAACTTACAGCTGTGAATCATCTGGCCATGCAGCAGCAACAACAGCTGCTGCAGCAGCAACAACTTGCTGGCATGCAACCGCCACAACAGCAGCTGCAACAATTTGCTGGCATGCAACAGCCACAAGGTTTTGGTAGCCCATCAATGGGGATGTATCCCCAGGTAATGCAGTCTTATATGTATCCTCAGCAAATGTATGGCAACCAAATGGGTGGTTATAGCTATGGCTATGGGCAGCAGCAGAATGCTCAGCCTCTCGACCTGAGAATGTCTGGGCTATCTATGAGGGATGACAGCATCATGGGTAATCCATCCCGTCCAGGGTCCAACCCCTCTTATGTGCATGTGCCATCTGGAAAGCCCTCAAAGCCAGAGGACAAGTTGTTTGGAGACCTCGTTGACATAACTAAATTCAAACCAAATTCAAAATCGGCTCCTGGAAGAGCTGGTAGCATGTGAGGACTGGTTTTGCATTTTGATTCATCCCGTTTTCTAACTTTTTTGTGAATCCATACTTCCCCCACTTAATTTCGGTACTTTAGATTTTTATATTTATAGCTTCATGTTCTATTTTGTTCCATATGTTGACTAGATTTGCTTTTATGATTCTGTACATTCGTTGTAGAGAGAACAAAGAAAGAAATGGTACTCCTTTCGTACTATTCGAGCGTGAATATATATGAATTACCCCTCGTTTGGCCGTTTCAGATTGAAGTGGAAGTGTAATTGTTGTTTTAAGCTTTTCCACTTCGTTAGATTTGTCTTGAATGGAAATGTGAAGATATTTGCACTACGTAGTCCGATAAAATTTGATTGAATTCACATTTGATATCAAAAGAGATGGTTAGGAAAAATTCAGGTTAAAGTAGTTAAATCAACGAACTTTTGGTGATACTGTTTTTCTATGATTGAAATTCAAGTTGTAGACTTTGGCTGTTAGGATGTTTAGGCCAAATTTGATTGTTCATTCGATTTAATTGGCCTCTTTAACCTGTTGGGATTTGGTTAGAGATACATTCTAAATGGTTTCCATACATTGATGATTAATATCGTCTAGCAATTTAAATGACTGGTTTTATTCTCCTAGTTCAAGGGAAGTGATCTTAACGGGTTAAATGGAGACGAACCAGACCTTTAGTTGGGAAGCTTCATTGATTTTATTTTATTGCCTTAGATTTTTTTATCAGAGGTGTGAATGGAACATTTTGTGTGTACTCCCTCTATCATAGTTGAATTTGCCCTCTTACTTTTTTGACACTATTCCTTATCAAAGTTTGACCACATATTTGAATAGTTATATGAACAACAGTATTATTGTATATGGTTAATATCAACTTTATATTAGCTGTTATTATATGTAGGTAAACATATTAACAGTCAAATATGTTTCTTGAACAACGTGATAATGATGAGGGTGCAAATTCAGCTAAGACAGTGGAAGTATCTATTTGATACTTCATTGTGTTTGGTCCTGATGGTAGTCTCGAGTCGTACTAATGTGACTACACTACGACTTCACAATGACAACCACTCATCCTTGATTTGCCCTTCTCATTGCCACATGGGCCTTTGTTTAGTATTGTGTTATTCATTAGTGCCTTTGTGTATCTCTCTCTTTTAGTTATTTGAGGTCTTAAATTAGAATTGTACTATCTACTTACCGCCTCAAATGTAAGCTTTCGGGCACCGCTTGTGATGTAAGCATTCGGACATCGCTTGATGTAAGCTAATTATTGGTAACAATTGTTCTTTCATAGGGTTGGAAACCATATAAATCCGATTAATATTTTTTAAAGTGATACACATGCGTTAAAACACTTTAAAGAATTCGTAGAACAATTTGAAAGCACATCGGAACAAAATGTTAAGGTTATATGAAAGGTGATCTATACACAAGATTATGGATAGGCTAGGATTATTTTGTAAAGTGGGATTCAATTTGTAATTAATGAAAAAGTGAGTACTTATAAAAAAAATACTAATTTTATTTGATAATTTTATTTTTCTTAATGACGATTTCTCTTCTTCATTTACTTCTCTCTGTTTTTCTCTCATTCTCCACCTCTTCTCAATCTTTTCTCCACCTTTTTCTCCATTTCTTCCATTATTTGCCGACGTGTTTTCCTTTTCAATGCTGCGCTCATATTTCGATATCGCCATCCATTATTTCCGTCGGTCGCTGCAACGTTTGAGGTAAGTTTTCTGGTGTTGGCTCGATTCTAGGGTTTTGTTTTCGTTGTATTATTGTTCAGTTTTCCTTCGAGACTTCGATTTGCGCTTCGATCGATTTTCTTTTCTACTTGTGGTAGGTTATGGCTCAGTCGAAACAAATTTCTGGCAGAGATGTTTATGCTACCGGCGGTGATGATAAAAGGCGGCTTAAGAAATTGGTTTTGGCTCCAAATGTTGAGAAATTATCGCAGCCTTCACCTTCGCCTCGCATCACACCTTCTCCAGCCAATTATGCTTGTTTCGTTATCGATTTGTCGTAGTTTTGCCTTTGTTCAGTGTTTTGAATTGTATAATGTGTTTTTTTTCTTCGTTTTGAATTTTTGTGTTGACACGTTTCATGAGTTGTGTGCATGCAATTTTACGCCTTACTGTTATTGACTTTTTCGTAAATTATTGTTTTTTATTAACTTTAATTAGTAACTGAATTTTCTAGTATGATTATGCATATGTTACCTTAAATGATGTATGTACAGTAAGTAACTTCTACATACACTTGAGTGTGATTAATAGTATGTATTTGTTTACTAAGAAGTTGCATATGTTAGTATAAAATATGTACTCTTTCCATCCTAGACTAAATTGCACAATTTTCGTGTTGGGTCGTTCCACCTTAAATTGCACAAGTTGATTTCTTTCTATTTAAATCCCATTTGACCGCTGCTTAAAAGATAGAAGTGCCCTTCATTTTCCAAAATAAAATAAAATAAGGCATTTCACCTACTTAAGTAATTATTTGTGCCTAATTAGTGCCTAGTTTCAAGCCCATTCACGCGTGATATTTTTTAAACCCCTAACGCAACATCTCTCTTCTTTTCATTTCCCTTCAATTATTATCTGGTGTATATCTAGCCCATGAATCCCATAAGATTGGAGTTCAGGCCCAACCCATAACCGTGCTCTACACTAATCTACGATGCAAACCAAACAAGGCGGAATTAGGTAAAAATGACCTAGGCCACGAACCGATAAAGACGGAGACTATAATCAAGCTTGAGACACGAACCGACTTTATTGGAACCATGACATAGCCCACAATTGTGAATCCTAATAAGGTGGAACCACGATTGTAACATGCTATAAAAGGAAGAAGAAGAACGCCAATTCAGGTAAGTGCAACTATACTGTGAAATTCTAGTTCTCAAGAGGAAAGCTACTGACTTGAGCGTCAGAGTCTCTTCTCCGGAATCACTTCCGGGATTTTTTTTGCAGGAGCATCACGGTGAACGAAGGTCATTTGGGAAAATAAGGAATACCACAATATTTGGCGACGTCTGTGGGGATGGGAAATTTTTGGAACCTTCATTCCTTGCAAAGTTGACAATGGTATTCACCAGAAGCAAAAGAAGCCAAAACTATAATACACAAGAGAAAATAGCTGGACGCAATAGGAAAATGCATCTAAGCCAATATCAGGAATATGTTCCTAGCAGAGAACGGGAACGCGGTAGAGAAAACACAGAAGATAAGGAAGATGCAGAGTCTTCTAGCACGAATAAAGAAAAAGAAAGGAGAGCGTCCACATAGTTTCTAGAAGCAAACAGAGAACAACTGTATCATCAGTTCTTAACCACTCTCAAGCCAGAATCCCCAAGAGTAAGTAAAAATTTGAGTCAAAAGAACGAGGATCTTAAACAAGGGGACAAATTAAGAGATGTAGTGGCAGACGGCGATGCAGATAAGTTACCGTTAGCACCACATTTTCGTCACTTCAAGATGCCAAAAAACTTCAAGTTGCCTGCCATGTCAAAATTTACGATGTGACTATTGACCCAAAGGAATTCTTGCATCCCTATCGTAACAACATGAGATTTTGCGATGCGGAATTGGTGTGTAAGGCTTTCCCTATCTTTCTGTCGGGAACAACGATTACATGGTATGCGAATTTACCAATTAGAATTATTACATCTTAGGCAGAAGTCTCAGATCTGTTCTTGGGGAGCTTCTACCAAAAGAAAAAAATTCACCAAGACAATATCATACCTAAACAATATAGCTCAACGAAGTGATGAAAGTTTGGCAGAGTATCACAGTAGGTTCGTCATGGAGAGTTTGCAGTTTCGTGACCTGTCTTTTCAATCTTCATTGGGTGCTTTCACATGAGGTATGCGATCAGAAGAGTTTTACAAAGAACACACAAAGAAAATTCTGAAGAACCAAAGAGAGTTACAAAAAGTGATTGAGCAGTATGTGCAAACCGAAGAAGAAAATAACCACAAAATAGAGCGGGAACGAGGAGAGAAAAGAGTAATGGATGACTCACAAAGAAGTTTGGCGAAGAAAGGAAAATGAGGTCTCCCATTCAAAGGAAGAGAAGTGGGAATACAAATCATCATGTATCAAGAAACACCGCTAACGAAGTCACGAAAGGAAATCTAGCAAACGAACAGAGATCTATTTCACAAATCAGCACCAATGATAGCACCTCTAGACAAACGATCAAGAGAGTACTATTGTGCCTTCCATAAAGATCATGGCCATGATGTTGAATATTGCAGAGATCCGAGGAGGCAAATAGAGGAGAACTTGAGGAATGACTATCTAAGCTAGTATTAGAAAGAAGATGGTGGGAACCGATACAATGAAGCTAACAAGGCGGGAAGCTCCATGGCTAAGAACCAGGCCATGTCGAACACTTAGAATAAGAATCAAAAGATGACAACAGTGGTGGATTATGAAGAATACGTATCTAATGAGGCTCCAGAGAGGACAATCTTATTGATACATGGGTCAACTGAGTCTTATCGAATAATGTGTGAAAGCTAAGGCCAGGTATTCACCACCATAAGAGTCTGTAGACAAAAGATTTTGTGTGAATGAAACAACCACATTTAACGAAGAGGATGCAGTTCTTAATACTTCACCTGATAATGATCCAATGGTCATTATTGCTAGGATTAGGAACGCAACATTTCATAGAGTGTTTGTAGATGATGAGAACACAGTGGAAATCCTTTTTGTGGATCAAGAGGATTGATTTGAAAAGGTCAACATCCTCGCTTGTCGGGAATACTGGGCGAGCAGAGACACTGTTGGGAAACATACAACTGCCTGTAACAACAAGTGAAAATGATAGAAAAAGCACTATCATTTGTGACTTCGTTGTCATGGATGCACCGAGTTCATTTAATTCTATCATTGGTAGACCTTGGACGAATAGAGCAAAGGCGATATGGTCTCTATACCATTTGGTCATGAAGTTCCCAACCCCAACAGGAATCGCGACGGTGAGAGGAAACCAACAAACAGTTAGACAGTGTATGGTTATCGCGATGAGAGCAGGAAAGAATGTGGAGCAAACAAAGATGGTTAGTACTATCATGGATGGTGACTCGCTCAACCAATTGGACCCCAGACTGGGAGAAAGAGAAGGTGATACAAATCCTACGAGATCAAAAGGACACACTCGCATGGAGCGTACATATCATGGGAGGATTCAACGCAGGCATTGCAACTCATTTGCTGAATATCGGTGATACGATTAAACCAGTCAAGCAGAAGCAACGAAGCTTCGCTAGTGATAGACATGAAGTGATTGAAGAAGAAGTAAAAGCGCTATTGCATGATGGTTCATAAAGGAGGTGATCTACCCAAAATGGCTATCAAACCTAGTGATGATGAAGAAGGCAGATTTCTAGTGGAGAATGTGTGTAGACTTCACTGATCTAAACAAAGCATGTCCAAAGGATTGTTATCCTTTGCCTAAGATTGATCAGTTAGTTGAAGCGATTTCGGGATACGAGGTCTTGGATTTCTTTGATGCGTATAAGGGATATCACCAGATATTGATGAACGTAGAAGATGCATAAAAAATAGTTTTTATAACAAGCTTTGGGATATTTTGCTATGTGAATATGCCGTTTGGCCTGAAAAATGCAGGGGCAAAATATCAGAGGGTGGTTGAAAATGCATTTCAAAGTCAAATAGGGAGAAATATAGAAGCATATGTCGACGACGTGGTCTTAAAAAAACAAAAGAATATGCGATTTTGCTCAAGACTTAAGGGAAACCCTAGATACATTAGGTGCGATTGGAATGAAGCTGAATGCCCAAAAATGCATAATCGGGGTAGGTGCAGGAAAAATTTTGGGGTACAAGTTATCCTCAAAAGGAATTGAAGCTAATCCAGGGAAAATACAAGGGATAACTCCTTCCCCAACCATGAACAGTTAAGGAAGTTTAGATTTTGATGGGATAATTAGCATCGCTTAGTACGTTTGTTTCAAAGGCAGCCAAGAAACACTTCCCACTCTTCGAAGTCCTTAAGAAGGCTAAAAAGTTTAGCTGGAGCAAAAATTGTCAGAAAGCATATGAGTCCTTGAAGGAGTAGCTTCAGACATTGCCAATATTGAAATCACCAATTCCTGGAGAACCATTGTATTTATACTTGGAAATTTCAATAAATGCAGTGAGCTCAGTTTTGGTGCAACAAGAAGGCCAGAAGCAAGTACTAGTGTTTTGCAACAACAGAATACTATAGAATGCAGAAAGAGCGTAATTGCCAATTGAGAGGTTGACTCTTGCGTTAGTATATTCAACAAGAAGACTGCAAACCTATTTCCACAGCTATAGGATTGTAGTCTATACTGACTACTCAATCAAGAGCATTATGAGCAAGCCCAAGTCATCTAGGAGAAATGACCAAGGGGGCTCTTGAATTGGGACAATATGAGATTCAGTTTCAACCATGAACTGCAATCAAAGCACATGCTTTGGCATACTTCATCTCAGAGATGGAAAGTACAGAGGCACATTAAGAGAACACATAACAAAATTTAATGTGGAAAAAGGAAAATCCAAGTGGGAAGACATCGCATGGAAATTGTTCGTTGATGGGGGCATCTAGCAAGGAAGGTTGTGGTGCAGGACTGCTATTGGTTCACCAAGAAGGAAGAGAACACATATATACTTTGTTTTGACTTCCTACTCACCAATAATGAAACTGAGTACGAAGCGTTAATATGTGGCTTAGATTTTATAGTAAAGATGAAGGTCAGGAGTGTTTGGGCCTTTAGTGACTCACAGATAGTAGTTCAACAAGTACGGGGAGACTACGAAGTGAGCAATTGATAAAATACTTAACAAAGGTTTGTCAGCTCATCATCGCTCACCTCGAATAATTCAATATCCAGCATGTTCCAAGAAGTGAAAACACAAAAGCAGACGCCTTAAGCAAGCTGGCAACAGCAGGGTTCGAATCATTAGCCGAACAAAGAGATGTGTATGAAAAGGGAAAGCTGCCAACAGACAAGGTACAAGCCAGGGAGTTAGAATTGCGATCTCACAACTATGTTTATAAACAAGGGACCTTGTACAAGAAAGGATAAAGTGTGTGGGGCCATTGCAAGCAAGCAAAATCTTGAAGGAAGTGAGCGAAGGGTTATGTGGAACACACCAAAGGTTTTATGTGGAACAATCGCAAAGAAGATTATTCAAGCCGGACATTACTGGCCAACCATATTTAATGATTCATACAACTTTGTTCTCAAATGCAAAAGTTTCCAGATTAACACCCCAAAATCGTACAAGCCACATGCTGCTTTAATGGGAACATGTGGAGCTTGGCCATTCGATAAATGGGGAATCGATCTTGTTAGACCTTTTCCAAAAGGTGCTGGCAGTACAAAATTTCTAATTGTGGCAATTGATTACTTTACGAAGTGGGTGGAAGCAAATCCATTAGGAAGAGGCACAATAGAAGTAACAAGAAAGTTTGTGTGGCAGAATATAATTTGTCTCTTTGGTGCCGCAAACCATCGTCACCGAAAATGGCACATAATTCACAAGTGGAACCTTTACTGAATGGTGTTCGAAGCTGGGAATTGCACAAAAATTCACATCTGCAGCCCACCCTCAAGCGTATAGTCAGGTGGAGATAACAAATAGAACAATAGTTCAAGGTATCCAAAAAGGACTAGAGAGTAAGTGAACTGGTTGAGTCGATGAGATACCCAATACCTTGTGGTCGTACAGAACAACGGTGCAACAACCAACAGGAGAAACACCATACTGTGATCTATGGGCACAAAGAGGTCCTAGAAATCGGGAACTCAAGCCTTCGAATAGAAGAATACAAGGAGGTTAATGATAATTCCAAACTGATGAGGTTGGACTTAGACGAACTTGAAGAAAAGAGACAAAAGGCAGCGATCAAAGAAGCAAAGTACAAGGAAAGGATGGCTAGGGCATACAATCAGAAAGTCAAAGGAATACAATTTCAAATTGGTGATCTAATGCTAAGGAAGAATGAAGCCAGCTTAGCAGAAGAAAAAGGCAAGTTGAGCTCAAAATGGGAAGGACCGTACAAGATAACGAAGACACACCGATCCAACTGCTATGAGTTAGAGAGAATGGATAGCAGCAACATTCCCAATACTTGGCACGTAATCAACTTGAAAAAGTTTTATGTGTAGGATCAACGAAGAAGACAGGAAAAATCTAGTTGATATAGGAACCATAACATGATCATCGGTGATGTGAGTACCCTTGTTTTGTTTTGAAGGTAATATTATCGCAATATAAATATCAAAACCATCTTTTGGGGCAGATTACTTTTTATCATTTACTTACATACTATGCCTTGCAATCGCAAAAAAATTAATATGACCAACTACGATGCAACAAACTACGAAGTTGTCCATTAGGAGATCTTAAAAGAAAATTGTAAAGAACACACCATTACATCAATACCAAAATTTTGATTATGCACAAGCTATAGGTCTTGCAACTTCGCACAGTACAAATCTTCAATCTGCCAGCTATTGATCTTCTTATAAGGCAGATACACCTACAAAGCAACGACAAAAGCAAGCGATAGATCTTGAATCTTCTCACAATACAAAATTTTAATTAAGCAAGCTATAGATCTTACTATCCTGCAAACATGCCTACAAACAGATACATAAGCAAGCAATTTATCTTGCGGCTCTGCGTAATACAATAAAGAAAGCTACAGATCTTGCTATAGATCACAAAATACAATTAAAACAAGCGATAGATCTTGCTATAGATCACTCAATACAATTAAAGCAAGCCACAAATCTTGCTATTAAGCAAACATGCATACAGAACAACGACATAAGCAAGCAATAGATCTTGCGGCTTCGCGCAATGCAATTAAAGAAAGCTATATATCTTGCAATAAGGCAGATACACCTATAAAAATGCGATGGAAACAATCAAAAGACATTAAAACTTTGCAATAAGCAAACTGTCCAATGTTGCACGCATGTCTACGAAGATTTCTACTAAATAAAAAAGGGACAGATCTACAAAACAAAAAAGGATCATGCAAGAGAAAGTGTGTTGACCATAGAGTTTAGTATTATTAAACAAAAAATGCAACAAATTCTAGAAGCTTGAACGAAAAAATAGTACTCGATGCCTTCACAAGGAGAATTATGACATCATAACTTATCTATGCCTCGAAGCGCAAGAAAACCTAGAAAATACTGGAAAACAAGTATTATGACACCAGTCTCTAACCCGGTGGCCTCCGGAACCGGTGCTAAAATCATAATTGGCACCGGTATTGTGACATAATTCCACAAAACCGGTGTTGTATTATTTTTACAGCACCCGTTTTGTAGAAACCGATGCCAATAGCCGATGCAATACATGATAAATAACACTGAGTTTGTATAAACCGGTGCCATACATAAATAATAACACCAATTGTCATGAACCAGTGCTCTAAATAGTAATATTTATTGAAGGTTGAAAACAGAGTATGATCTTTGTTCCATTATTGTCACCGGTTGTAATTTCAGCATTGGTCGGGACACCAGTGTTGGGTACTTAGACAAAATTTTTAGGATTAGCTCTCGGGTTAAGAAAATGAATTTAATAAATCAATGCAAGCCGCCGTAAGCAGCTGCATTTTTTTAACAACACCGGTTTGGCGATATTCCAGCACCGATTATTAAATCAGTGTTGGACCCTTAGAATTTATTTTTCAAGTTTTTTCTAAGGTTGGGAGAAAATTCTGCAAAAAAAAAATACAACATAGCCTCAAGCAGTTGCTTTTACTTAGTTTAGCACCTATTTTCAAGCTTCATACGGGTGCTAGTATATTTAAGTTTTGAATTTTCTACAGATCCACGAGTAACTGCTCTTCGTTTTCTAAACTTTGTAGAGAAAAACTAACCCATCTTCCCCATTGGTTCAGACTCCCAAACTCTGTGACGGATTGAGGTGATTTCACTTTCCAATACATTGCTATTATTTTGGAAAGTAACAACTTTTTCCAATATTGGTTCACTTTGCTCTCCAACTTTTTTCGATATTGTAATCATGTACATAGAGTTAACGTGTAATAAAAAAATTTATGTATAGATTGGATTTGATTAGGTTGCACTGAAGTTATGTTGATGTTCAAGAAAGCAAGTATTGTATAGGTTTTTTTTGGTTGCATGGAAGATGTTTGTTTAAATGCCTCAATTGACATGGTAGGATATGACACCTAAAACTCCTTACAAGAGGACACGCGATGCATCCCATTCCGCTCCGGAAGTGCAATCCAATGTTGAACAACAGGACAAGAGGTTCGTTTCAGAGCAGGAGAATTAATGGCACAAACCTACAAACAAAGGCGACATTTTCTAGAGAGAGAAATCGAAAGTGCTCCCCCCCTTTGAAGAAACAATCTAGGCACTTGAGTGGGAGAAATTTTGTGATACACCTCTAATGTTCAACCTCAACAAAGTGAGTGAGTTCTATGCTAATTTGTGGTGTGCTGGAAGGTGGACTGAGGCATTTTGTTGTGGAAAAATGGTGAAATTAACTGCATAATCCATAAACGAGTTGTACGGGTTGCCAAATGTATCTCCTGAGGAGGATGGACTTCTTGCATTCCACTACTATACCAATGAGGGTTGGGATTTTGACGATCCCACTAGATAGGAGATCATGAGGACAGTAACTAGAAAGGGAATCAATGTCGAGTCTATTGTTAAACTAGGTTGGAAAAAGATGGCAAAGAAGCTACTAACTCCCGAGATGAATGGATGGTACCACTCTGTAGCATACATAATTGACCCCGTCATAGTGAACACTGAGGTTCACAGTATGAGGGTGAGACATCTGTATGCCATTTAAAAAACTCAGATGGAATTTGGGTAAGCAAATAGTGAATGAGTTGAGACATGGTGCATATAGAACATGTTGTTACGGTTTGTGCAGCCTAATCTCCGAACTGTGCACAAAAGTAGGTGTCCCCCACTATCCGCACGACATATACGGGCATCCAATGGGTAAGATTACATCAGGCGCTTTCTTCAAATTCCCTCAGGACATTGTGAGTCCTACTTTGGAATCTAGAGTCACGACGTTGGAGATGGGTGCACAAAGTCTGCTGACGAAATCACAATATCATAGGTCCTGGTGCGATCACATGGGAAAGGTATTTCAATAACAGTTCCCAGGCGCAATGAAAGCAGTTGGACCTTTTCCTACATATCCAGGCATGGGAGTTAGGGGGAGCGACATTGGAACAAGCTCTGAAGATGCACACATGTTGGATGAAGAACCATTTGCAAGATATTATTCATGAATTTCAATCCTCATTGTCCTTATAATACTATTGTTTTTTAAGTGATAATTTTATTGACTACGGCTTGAAAAAATTCTATGTTATTGACTATGGCTTGAACAATCCACTACTTCGAGGATTATCATGCTTTTACATTAATCGTGTGATATTAAAGAAATATGATTTTTCGTTTATATTTCCAAACCTTTATGCACAATTTAGTACAGGATATGTATTACTGCTTTGAAATTTATACATTCAAAAACAAGAATCAAGTGTTTCAAATCAATGCTCAAGGTGAAACTTAGTTTTGGGCAACACTGCAATTAATGAAAATGTAGCACTTGTTCTGTATGATCAGTTTTGAAGATGTTCCATACATCCAATTAAGTCATAATCATGTATTTATGATAAGCAGATAGTTAATTTCACTTTTGAATCGCCAATTTTGTGTTTCGATAGTTTCAATTCTTGGAGTGACCTAGTTGCAAAAAGTAAAAATTCACTTGGACCTCCAAATTCAATTCCGCTTAGATAAAATCCTACACTGCTGGACCCAAGAGGGAAATCCTAGAACGAGTCAGATATTCAATATTTGGTGTCAATAAATAATAAAGAAAACTTCCCTTTAGGACTTCCTAACTTCTAGGACATCTATAGTCAGATACTCTTGCACATATACTAGCGCATTACCAAATTCTAATAAAAAATGACATTCTTTTTAAAAACATATATTAACCAAAGAATACACAATGTGGTGTTATTTGGCCACCAATAAGGAGTTGCATTTAAGTTTTGGGCAATAGCATTATTTCAACAAAGTTTTGATTGGAGGGTTTGCGAGTATCCATTGGACACAATCTTGAAACACGAGGTCTATTGATTGTTGAATTGAATATTTTTGAGCCCAATTGGGTATAAAAACACTAGAAAAAACTTTCCCCCTTGATAGGGACTTCAAATGAATATTTAGAAATTGATGTACAACACATTAGCACCAGTTATAAGTGTTGATTAACCGGTGCTAAGTTATTTTGGAAGTACCAGAAGAAAAAAATTGGTCAATTTTTGGATGGGAAATTCAACTTTTTGTACGTTAATATTCAGAACCGGTTCACCTATACCATCAGCACCGGTTGTTGAATGTGGTGCTAGAATTTGACAACGCTTCAGGATTAAGCAGCATCAAGCAGCTGCTCTAATCATATTTCAACACTGGTTCTAAGCTGTAGCACCGGTCTGAATACCGGTGCTCCATAGTTAGAAAAAAATTTACACGTTTGTTCTTGGGTTGTAAAAAAAATAATACCTACGTAGCATCAAGCAGCTGCTTTAACAATATTTCAACACCGGTTTACGGTTCTAGCACCGGACTGACAATCGGTGCTCCATAGTTAGACAAAAAATTACATGTCTGCTCTCGGGTTGTAAAAAAATTTAATTGCAAGGCAGTGTAAGGCAGATCCATTAAGCAATACTCATAACTGGTTTTAGTAATATTCAACACCAGTTCTTATCATTAATGAAGATCTTATCTAGGTTTAATATTATCCCTTGATTTCTATATGTTGATTTCATCTGAACCCTTTAAAAATTGTCTATATATACCAAACTTGAAACCCTAAAGCTACTCACTCCCTCATTTGCTTCTCATCCTCTCATCCTGCTACTCCACCAACTCTCCCTTACCACCGCTACCTACTCCCTCCTCCCTTCACAACCCACTGCCGCTAACCCTCTACCGCCTCCTCCTAATCATCCCTCCATAACCGCCTTCTTCTTCCTGCCACCGCTCTATTCATGTACCTATGAAATATATTTTTTTGTTGGTTGTGTTATATTTTTTTGTCTAGGTCATTATTTTTTTATATGTCATTCTTTCTTTTTTTTATGTTTTGATGGGTGTGTTGCATTTTCAATCATGTTGTCTTTGTGAGATTTTTTCCATTTTTCGTAATTTTTGGGTTGTGCAATGTTTTCTGCATTTTGTGATGAAATTGAAAGTGTATTACACACACACACATATATGTGTATATATATGTATATATATAGTTCCTTGGGTATGGTTTGATTTTTTGGTTTTTCTTGACTGTGAAAAAATTCTTGAAGCACATGTAGATTTGTACTATGTGATATAAATTGTAGAATCTGTACCTGTGGTATAAAATGTGATTTTCTATTTAACTATTTACGACTTTGAAGGTTCTTTCTGTAAGTAATGTGATGTAGTTTTTTACTGTGGGATGTATGTGTTAATGTGTTTATGTTTTAGTTTTAAATGCATCGAACAAGTACAATTGTTCAATGTATTGAATGAATGACAAACTAGATTAAGGGGTACCGCTTTTTTTCCGTGTTTTGATGATTTCTAGTTGAAGTTTAAAATGTTGAGATATTGCAGGCTAACAACGCCGAGGAAACCTGAAGTATTTGTCATGGTTTGTTTAAACAATCTATGTTTCCTCGGTCCTTTAAAGCTGCTTCATTTCGACATTTTAAATGAATAAGCATTAGTTAAAGGGAATTGCATTGTTTTCTTTCGATTCATGTATTGTCCTCTAACTATGTAATGCTTCTTCCATTAAGAAAAGTGTTGTAACATTTTTACCCTTTGATATAAACTGTGATTTTCTATTTAGCTATGTATGACTTTAAAGGTTTTTCTGTAAGTAATGTGATATAGTTTGTTGTGGGATGTTAATGTGTTTATGGTTTAGTTGTTAATGTGTCGAACAACTACAATATTTTGAATGAATGACGAACTAGATTACCGTTTAAAGGTCTCTTTCCTTGATTAGATGATTTCTAGGTGATGTTTAAACTGTTGAGATGTTGTAGTCTACCAGGCCAAAGAAACTCAGAGTGTTTGACATGGTATGTTTATGAACTCCTTATATCCGTGGCCCTAAAAAATTGCTTCATATCGACATTTTAAATGTCGAAATATGCATTAGTTAAAGGGCAAGGAAACTTGGTTGCCTTCGATTAATCTATTGCCCTATAACTAGGCAATGCTTATTCCATTACTAAAAGTGTTGTAACATTTGTACAACTCCAAAATTTAAATTGTTGAGAACTTGTAGTGTATGAGCACCGAGGATTTTGATGTGTTTATCTGTTTGCACAATAGGTATACACACCAAAAGCCTTGGTACTTAAATGCTACAACATTTTGACATTTTAAATATTTTTCAAGTTCTTGTTTAAACTGTGGATAATTTGTAGTGTATTAGTTAAGGTTAACATGTCTTTTAGCTTGTTTGAACTGTGGAAATGTTACGGTCTACCAGCGCTAAGGAAACATAACATGTTTGACATGGTTTGTTTATACACACCATGTTTCCTTGGTGCTGTAAAATTGCTTCATTTCAACATTTTAAATGGTTTTCAATGCCTAATCATGTTGTGGACAAACTTAACGGAAGTTGCATCAGCACCAGTTTACATGTCCTTTTGCTTATTTTGATGATTCAAATTTGATGTTTAATCTGTGGAGATGTTGCAGTCTATCAGCGCCAAGTAAACACGACGTGTTTCACATGGTTTGTTTGTTGGTGCTGTAAAACTGCTTCCTTTCGACATTTTAAAGGATTTTCTGTTGTTATTGTCAAGAAGCTTAACGGAAGAAAAATTAGTTAATGGGCCTTGCATTGGATGCTTTCTATTCATGTTGTGCCCTTTAACTAAGTGTTGCTTCTTTAATTTTGAAACAATGCTATAACAACATTGGTAGAACTCCACAACTTCAAATGTGGAGATTTTGTAGTGTATGAGCACTAATGAGACATGGTGTGTTTATAATTAATGGTTTAATATTGCGTGTTTAACATTAAATCAGGGTTAATATTAAATATATTGTGAAAACATAGTTTATACACACCATGTTTCCTTGGTGTTTAAATACTGCACCATTTCAAAATTTCCAATTGTGTTCTTCAACAGATCGTAGTTACTTTGTGCATAGTCGATATTTCCCCCGGCAAGAAGAGCGTACAATGACAAGGAGATAAAAGTCACGGACACAAGGTGTGAAGCTTGGGTGAACGTGTCTTCCTAACAAACCAAGACTTCAGTGGACCTAGTGTATTTTCAACGTGTATTTTATTGGGACACGGGTTCACCTTTTGTACGAAGTTATACTATGTTGATGGATTACTTTTTTTCCACTTAAGATTACTAAATTTTCAAAGTTCTTGCTTGCAATTAATTTATTTTTCTACAGGTTTCAATTCTGGGAGGGCTGGGAACAATTAAAAAAGGATATTGCAAATTTGAAAATAGTAGGCATCAGTTTTACCAATAATACGACCGATGCTAAGACATCCATCACCAAATCAACAACACCGGAAATATACACAACCCAGCGCTGGTTTTTGTAATCTATCACGTTTAAGGCACCGATTTATGTCATGAATCAGTGCTATAAAGGTACCGGTGATCAATATGGAGGACTCAACATTCAGCACCGGTATATCAAACACTAGTGATGTAATTCAAACTTACAACACCAGTTTTTATAACCGGTGCCACAGTAACTACGTTTCAGCACCACCTTACTTAGGCACCGGTCGTAGTCCCCAACAACCGGTGCCATAGGGGTCTGCCTGCCGTAGTGAGATGATGAGGAACCACCATAACAATGAGAGTGCAAAGCCTGATGCTCTTAAGCCATGATATGATCATAACGCCATTTCATATGCAAGTAAGCAGGACGCCGAGTTCGACCACTTTGCTCCATGCAATCGAGGAACACTTTAAAATCAGTTATAGGACCAAATTCTTCTCGATCAAGCTGCATACTCATTAGGTTCACAGTTTCCTCATAACTCTTATTCACTTCCTCCAAACTACGAATTTCATCCTGTAGATGGTGAATATGCGATCGAACAAACCCAGCCAAATTGACCCCCTGATCACCAATATTCATAGTCAAATCACCCTGACCAGTAGACCAGTGAGAACCAGCAGATACGGTCTTCAACTCATCTTTATAGTTACAACAAGCTTGCTCAAGTTGATGAACACCCGAATCAACATGAGCACACTTAGCACGAAGGTGATCATTATCACCACGCTAATGGATATTCAAAGAAACTTGTCTGTCAAACTTTCTTTGCCACTCTATGGAACAACTAGAAAGATAGTCACATTCATCTCGTTTCTTTTTCAACTGATCAAATAGGTTATCAATGCGAGAACATTGTTTGTCTATGATACCAATCTTCTGATAAGCTTTGTACGCATCACTCGCAGCAAAATTCTTTGCCTCTTCTTTCTGACGAATCATCTTAATAAAATTCAGTTGCTGACTATGGATAAGATCATTTTGCTCGGAACAAAATGGTTTCATTTCATGGATATGTTCTTGAGTCTCATTAAGGGTTTTCTTCCACGCAAGCTCAAAATTGTTGACACCAAGGAGCATATATTTTAGAAGAAGGCCTAATGACATCGCTGATTCTTCAAGATTTTCAGGGAGCTTAACCGAGCATACATAAGCGCAAACAGATTCCAGATAAGCCAAAGTACGGACGATGTCTTTACCAAGAGACTCGCGGTTATAACCATCAGGAATAAACATACTACATAGACATCTCCAGAAGATGATGAGGACACTGAGGGGGGTAGCAAACGTATCCTGGGAGGTCATCGCTATACCTCTCAAAATTAATATTTATAAGCCCTAAAAGCTTACTAACTACAACTAATTTTAGATAGTGGCAAACCGGGGTCGTCCACAAAGAAGAGGGATCTTTCTAAGGGTTTAAACATATAAGGTGGATTCTAGGCTAGATATATATGTATATATATAAAGGTATATATAAAAGCAAGTAAATAAGGTGGGGTGGGGGGTTGGTTGGTTTTTCCTAAGTTATGAAATTAAAGCTAACTAGCAAAGTCAAGTAACTATGCTAATTATGCAATAACTAAGAAAAAAAGATAAAAACTACAAAAGACAGCCTTGGGGGCAATGGATTCCACTTCCAAACCTCATGTAGATCATAGAACCATTCACTCCTTCTATCACACTCATTACCTATGGGGAATGCTATCATTTCCACTTAAATAGATAGACATCCTTTTATTCTTAAGAGTAATTCACAAAGGCATTCAACGACCATTTGCAAACCTCATTAATGATCACTTTTAGGAAAACCATGCAATAAAAGGTATTTCATCAATGATATTATACACGAAAGACCATAAATTTGATAACAACAAGCATTCGACTAAATGCATAGCCATTTAACCAAACAAAGCATTTATTAGGCTAAACCTAGAACAAAAAACATTTAAGATTCAACCTTTCATAGCTTCTATAGGAAAAATATGAGAACAATCCACATTAACATACTCATCAATCCAGATTCACATCACATTATACACAAGAAGTTCTGATTCCATGTTCTTGGATTTTCATGTCAAATGAGTTAAGAAATTGGCCACTTTCCTAATACCCTAACACTTCAATCATACAAACATTTTATGTTTTCAAGAAACCAATGATATAAATGAGGTAAAACACAACATTAATACACATGAATGCTAAATAACAAAAGCTTCAAGAAAGAGTGAAAAAGAGGTTCTTACTATAGTGGTTTGGAAGCTTCAATCAATTGCTCCCAAGTAAAAAAATAGCCTAGATAATCAAAACCCATAACGTAGAACATAAATTGACAAAGAAAGAAGAAGAAATGGAAGAAAAAGATGAAAAACTAGGGTTTTGGAGCCCCCAAGTCGGGCCAAGAGAGAGCTAAGAAATGTGTGGATAAAGTACTATTTATAGTACAAGAAAAAGGGGAGTAAAAAGCAAGTTGTAGGGCAATTTTCACGACCCCCGATGCCTCCTTTGCGACTCGCAATTAGATCTGGAATTTTCTTTCAAAAATTGTGAGCTTCGAGGCTAACACTTCGTGAGTAGCGACACAAAAAAAGTCCAGTTTTGTTTTGCTTCCTCCAAGTGAACGGTTGATTCATTTTGGGAGTTCATGTAGTCATTTTTATAGTACTCGTGAAAGAAAATCCAATGAGGCTATCCACTAACAACAATTCTTTTCAGATCATTCTCAGAACTCTGCTTGAAAATATAGATCATTCTTCACCCTTTACATTGCTCTCCTTCTTCACTTTATCTTCTACCACTTTGTGAGGGGCCTTCCATCTTCTACCATTCTTACAAATGACCTTCACTAAACCACTTCGAAGTGCTCACGAGCAATTAACAAATTAAGCTCACAAAAAGGAATCTAGGTGTTCATAAGGACCAAAATCCATTAGACTAAAAATAGGTTACAAAATGAAGGATTTAGATATGAAACCCGAAAATGGTCATCTAAACCTCTTATGATGTGAACCTATCTAAATATAGCAATCTTACAACAAAAAGATGATAACAGATGCTTTGGAAAATACATGAAAAAGTTTTCCCAAAACATCCAACATCGTATTCCTAGACTACCCTAACCCCCAAGATATAAGAATCTCTAAAGCCTCAAGACTTGAGAAGATTCGGTTTTCCATTTCCTCATTAGTCTTGGCCAAGTTGCTCAAGTTTGCAATTGCATTCATGATCTCCTCATGTGTCAAACTTGAGCCTTCTTGTTGGACTTCGTTTTGGGGTATGGTATAAGGTGGTGAAGGCCAACTATTTTGCTCGTATTGTTGGTTTTCCGGTTCATTCTCATACCACAAATCCAGATTACCATTCCACTCCGAATTGTAAGAATCGTGGCATGGATACCACTCTTGAGCTTCTTGCCCTTGAAAACCAACAAGTCCATCCTCTTGGTAGCACTCTTCACAATACCCTTGGTCTTGGAAACAAAAGGTTCTCTCCTCCTCATAGTGCTCATCTCTCAATCGATAGTAAGACTCGTTAGGATGGTCGGAATGACACATCCTACAAAACCTTGCTTGTTGAGCCTCTCTTCTCATCATGAGTTCCCTCAAGGTGAGATGTTCCATTTTTTTCTCAAAAGTTTGAAATCATATTGCAAGGATTCTCGATTAAAATTCACCAAGAACTCAAGCAATACCTACTCTGAACAAAAACAACTAGAAAGAAGAGGAAAATAAAAACAAATAGCTAATATTCAACCAAATATGGCCAAACACTTAAAATAAACACTTTTTCCTTGGCAGCGGTGCCAAAATTTGGGAGGTCGTTGCTGTATCTCTCAAATTTAATATTTATCATCCCTAAATGCTTACTAACTACAACTAAGTAGATAGTGGCAAATCGGGGTTGTCCACGAAGAAGAGGGATCTTTCTAAGGGTTTAAATATATAATAAGGTGGATACTACTGGATACTAGGCTATATATATAAGCAAGTAAAGGGGGGGGGGGGGGGTTAGTTGGTTGGTTTTTCCTAAGTTATGAAACTGAAGGCAAGCTAACTAGCAAAGTCAAGTAACTATGCTAATCGTGCAATAACTAAGAAAAAGAGATAAAAACTACAAAAGGCAAAGCCTTGGTGGCAATGGATTTCCACTTCCAAACCTCATGTAGATCATAGATCCATTAACTCATTATATATTTAAGCCCTTATGGGAAATATATAATGAGTGTGATAGATCACACTCATTACCTATGGGGAATTCTATCACTTCCATTTAAATAGATATACATCATTTTCTTCTTAAGAGTAATTCACAAAAGCATTCAATGACCATTTGTAAATCTCATTAATGATCACTTTTAGGCAAAACACACCATAAAAGGGTATTTCATCAATGATATTGTACACGAAAGACCATAGATTTTATAACAGCAAGCATTCAACCAAATGCATAGCCATTTAACCAAACAAAACATTCATTAGGCTAAACCTAGAACAAACAACATTCAAGATTCAATCTTTCATTGCTTCTATAGGACAAATATGAGAACAATCCACATAAAAATACTCATCTAGCAAGATTCACACCACACTATACACAAGATGTTCCAATTCCATGTTCTTGGATTTTCATGTCAAACGAGCTAAGAAATTGGCCACTTTCCTAACACCCTAACACTTTAATCATACAAAAATTTCATATTCTCAAACAACCCATGGTATAAATGAGGTAAAAAACAAAATTAAGAACACATGAATGCTAAATAACAAAAGCTTCAAGAAAGAGTGAAATAGAGGTTCTTGCTACATTGGTTTGGAAGCTTCAATCAATTGCTCCCAAGTAAAAAACTAGCCTAGATAATCAAATCCCATAACATATAACATAAATTGACAATGAAAGAAGATGAAAGGGAAGAAAAAAAAAAAGAAAAACTAGGGTTTTGGAGCCCCCAAGACGGGCCAAGAGAGCTATGGAATGAGTGGATGAATTGCTATTTATACATAGTACAAGAAAAAAAGGGATTAAAAAGCAAGTTGCGGGACAATTTTCGCGACCCATGATGCCTCCTTTGCGACTCACGACTAGATCAAAAATTTTGTGAAAATTGTAAGCTCTCTGGCTAATATTTCACGAGTCGCGACACAAAAAAGTCTATTTTTGTTTTGCTTCCTCCGGGTGAACCGTTGATCCATTTTGGGAGTTCTTGTAGTAATTTTTATAGTACTCGTGAAGACAAATCCAATGATGCAATTCAGGAACACCAATTCTTCTCAGATTATTTCTTCACCCCTTACTTTGCTCTCCTTCTTCACTTTATCTTCTACCACTTTGTGAGTGACTTTCCATCTTCTACCATCCTTGTGAGTGCCCTTCGCTAAACCACTCTGATGTGCTCATGAGCAATTGAAAAATTAAGCTCACAAAAAGGAATCTTGATGCTCATAAGGACCAAAAATTCATTAGACTAAAAATAGGTTACAAAATGAAGGATTTAGATATGAAAACCAAAAATGGTCATCTAAACCCCTATATGTAAACCTACCTAAATCTAGAAATCTTACAACAAAAAGATGACAAAAGAGGTGTTAAATACTTTGGAAAATACACGCATTTGACGTCTCATCATATTCCATTCAAGACATAAAGGGATAGAGTCGAAATCCGAATCTCCAATGTTAGACAAACAAATACCAGAAAACAGCTCAAGATACCCTTGGGACATAGAACTAGAAGCTTTGATTAGCATACTCTGGCACTAAGTATCAGAAGACATAGATCCAAGAGGATGCCCAAAACGATCATTAGATCCAAACTACGAAGATTTAAAAATTTATGGTCAATAAAAATATCAAAAGGCTGCATATGAGCAAATAGGAAACAAAGGTATAAAATCAGAATAGAAGCAATAAGTCCAAGTCAAGCAAAATATATGGTGCGAGAATACACAACAATGCCATTAAGTATTACAGACAAGGGTTAATATTTTTTGACATCAAATCACAACTCTGGAATTCAACTGACTTCGTTATGAGAGGGTGGAGTGCTCTGAACAGTAAGGGCAGTTTCTCACTGGTTTGCATTTTGGATAGGGCTCTCCACTTGTGCATCAGACTTTGGAATGGGGGTCGGTGTAGCATCATGAGAAGTGAAAGGGAAACCTTCACAGTAATCGACATGGAAACGTTTAAGCTCTGGGATGGAGGGTAAGGAAAAGGCCCGCTAGATGCGATAGTAAGACATATGGATGCCCACCATTAGAAATCTTTCCAATGAAATTATCATTGAGCATAGCCTTACACTTTGCTAGCACTGAAGTAGACTTTGCTAGATAAGGAAAGTTCTTCACCGTTGCAGTCGAGTTCAACTCACGAAAATATTTCATAGCCTCGCAATAACCAACGTTGCGAGCAGAGTCGAGATATCCTCAAATAACTTAAAGAAGGAGTTTGTTTTGCTAAGCTGATCGACTTGGGGATACTTAGGGGAAGCAGGACCATTTGTACGCATCTCCCTCAGCTCAGAGTGAAGCTTGGTAGCTTTTTCCTCAGCGGCCTTCGCACGCTCCTCAACAGTTATCACACGCTCCTCATCAGTCTTTGCATGCTCCTCAGCGGCTTGAAGGGAAGTTTCTAGAGCTGCTCACCTCTTATGCTTAACCTTGTACTTCTCTATGGGCAACCCGTCTTCTTGGGAGAATTTTGAAAGTCACTCACTCACGAGCTGAAGACTCTAACTAACCTTACAGAGAAATACACATATAAATGAGATAACCAACCATCTAAATAAAGGATATCAAAGTATAAAAAAATTACTCTAAACTCCCAGCCAACTTACCACAACCAAGGTATCAGGAAGATAGAGTTTGGAGAGAGTAGCATGTATAGTCCCCTCCACTAGCAGGTTATCAGTTCACACCAGAGCTCTAGAGCTAGGCTAGTTACCACACCCCTTTTTCCCAGGAGGTGGCAAATGAGTTGATGATCCATCAGTCCATTCCCTCTTCTTCTTCGCCTTGGAGGTACCAGTGGTGCGATCATCACCCACCTCTCCACCCTCTGTTGTCTTACCCTTAGTGAATACTATTCCAGAGCTAGTTTTATTGACATTCTTTTGGAGTATATCATTTGCATTAATTAGCATCATTAAGATGGACAAGTATTTCAGCCACCCTCATCATCGTCAGCAAAAAGTGATTTGTCAGGAGCACCTCCATCTAGGTCTATGTCTAACAAAGAGTAAATAGCACAGATCAGACAAACGCACAAAAGATGTAAAGAATTTTCAAAAACAAGAGAAAAAAGTAGATATAATATAGCGAAACAATAACAAACAAAATACCTTCAGCATCAGAATCAGCATGGCAGAGATGTTGTGTATGAGCGCAGAGTATTATCACGATTTCAGATTTAATAGTAAAACGAACCCCCGGACTGGAAAGCTTAGACTTGGGAACATTGTAGTTCTACGCGGAGTGACCACTTCAGATTTTTGGTTCATTTTTACATAAAAATATTTTTGAGTTTCTTGATTGCCACACTGGGTCACTTATGCAGTCGAATGCACGTTACTATTTAGTCGACCTTATTTTTTCAGTCTTAGATATTTCCCCCTCTTTTTAACACTAAGATTTGTAAATTATTATCAACATCTATAAACTACTCCACAAACATTTCGATTAGGGTTTAACATAACAAAATTAGTCCAACGAGTTAAAAAGCTAACCGGGTATGAAAACCGTCTATTTAGTTTGACGAATGAATATTGATGCAGTAACTCATGTTTGCAAATGTATGTATGGCTGCTTTTAATTTTTCAGTTTCCCATTTTGGTACGATGCAAATTGTGTTGATTATTACTCAAGTTAAGCTTTACAGAAATTAGGGGAAATTGTGAGTGGTTTGTGAGTAAATGATGATGCGCTTTTGTATTTCTTTTCTGTCCTTATTGACCCCATTTGCAACCTGCATTTTTGTGCTGATATTGTTGCTCAGTGTGTATTAAGCATGTAAATGCTGATGTGTGTGTTTTAAATAATGAGGTTTTTTACATTGATAGGGGATTGGTGAGACAAATTCAAAGAAGAGAGTAGAAAAATTGAGTCGAGCCCACCAAATTGTGATGTCAAGTTATTAACTTTTGTGCTGCGAAAGAAGGAGAATTTGTGGTTGTAAAACTGACATTTTAGTTGTATTATTAAGTACCCTGAAGGAGAATTTAGGTTATTATTCATAAATTTATGTTATTATTCAAGAATTTTAAATTTATTTTTGAAGAAAAATTAATGTAGGATAAATTATATTAAACTAATTCTTTTTTACAATTTTTTAAAAGCAAATGGAGAAAAATTGCAAATGGGTCGATTTGGGTTAAAATTCAACTCGTCCTATTTTGACCCAGCCCAATTGATCCAAATGGGTCAGTGACCCAACCCCACCCAGATGGACGGGTCGGTTCAGGTCGAGCGATTTGAACACCCCTACCAAATAAGGAAATATTAAGAAATGTGAACGTTTGGTTGGAACAGATAAGAATGGAAAGTTGGAATCTTTGGATGGAATGGAGGGACTATTCATTTAGTTAAGCGTTTCACATGTTAGTCTTCTGTGCATATTATTTTGTTATACTGTTCTCAATATATACGTGTATTCATTTGACTAGGTACTCTTGAAGAAGATAAAACTGATGTTGTCACTGAGTAACCAGATAATGTTGTAACCAGATAATGTTGAAGGTGATTTTAATTTTTCTTCATTAATTTTAATCATTTTTTTTTTTTTTTAAGTAAAGCCACCTGTGATGGTGGGGGGTTTGGCAGACCCCTACCCGTTTATTAATTGAAGAAAAGGTACAAACAAAGAGGGGGGCGTAATACCTGACCTCGAATGATTTTTCTGATGACACTTTTTCCTAAACAAAATACCTGACTGTAGCTAACTTAAAGGTCATCAGCAAACAGCTTGAGAAATAGATTACATCATGTCTAAAATTAATCTGCTCTAATATATGGAGTGCCCGTAGCATCCAGCTTGACTTGCCCAGCCACTGATGGGGGAAGACCTGCATAATCATATATGATACTAACCTGATTTCGGCTTGCCAGCTTTGCAAGAGAATCCGCCGCTCCATTTGCCTCCCGGTAGATGTGATGGAGATTGTAGTTCTTTCCTTTGAGTAGTTCCCAGATTTTCCTTAGCGTGGGCAGTAGCTTCCATGGGATTTTGAACTGTCGTCGGATCATGCCAAGAAGTATTCTTGAGTCCGTTTCTATATCAGCACTTGGTATGCCTGTGTCTAGCAGGAGGTGAATGCCGTGCAATAGAGCCAATGTTTCAACCTGCAAGGTAGAATCTGCGGGAACAGATTTCGAGCTAGCTACAATTACATGACCTCGATGGTCCCGGATGATGCAACCGATCCCCGCTACCCCGTTACTCAGATAGGACCCATCCGTGTTCAGTTTATAGGTTGAGGGCAGTAGCCATTTGAGAATTCTGGGTGGCTTATGCGTAGGAGATTTTTGGCCAATCAAAAGGGGTATGTGTGATAGTACCCACTTGAAATCCAGTTTAAAGGCCAGAAAGATATCGTTGAAATGGTAGAGGATACGCCTGAAGATGGACATAATATCCGGTTTTATGCCCTCGAAAATGTAAGAGCATCGAGCGCACCACAGGTGCCAGTTGACCACACATGGAAGAATACGGACTAGTTTTGTAAGAGGTCCGTCATGTGACTGAGCATTCCAGTAAAAGAAAAATCTATCCCAAAGTAGTTGAAAACTGTTATTTGGCATATGGAAGGTAGAGTTCACCAGTTTCCACAGTTTCTTTACCTTCACACAGGAGTTGAAGAAGTGATGTATGGATTCCGATTTACACAGACAGAGGCAGCATCTTGATGGTAGGTGAAAATTGAAATCCACAAGGACATCAGGGAGAGCAATCAACCTATTGAGGAGTTTCCAGTTGAAAAGGCTGATTTTTCTTGGTAGAAGATTTGACCAGAGATGTGTGAAGAAGGGGATCTTAGATCTTTTTGTTCTGATTAGGTCGTAGGCTGATTTAACTGTGAATTCCCCTGATTGGGTTGGTTTCCAGATGAGAAAGTCAGCGTAGCCAGGAGATATATGATAATCAAATTCCAGGATCTGTAAAATGTGCTCTGGTAATGCATTTTTGATCTGTGGTGAAAGGGTGATTTTGTTTTTGAGGAAGTTAGCGACTGTGAGGTTTTGGAGAGGGAAGTCAAGAGGGTTGTTAAGGTGGTCCGAAAGGGCACCCATGGATGTCCAATTAGAGTGCCAGAAGGAGATGGAGCCATCACCCAGAATTACTTTAGAATTGTCCTCTGCAATCTGAGTTACAGCCTTGATTCTCTTCCAGGTTTTGGAGTTTTTTTGGTTATCACTCATGGACCACATTACTGTTGCCCAGAGTGATGTCCCTTTCTGCCGCTTCCACCAGAGTTTGAGTGAAAAGGATTCAACAATGGTAGCCAAATTTTTG
Organism: Rubia yunnanensis; assembly: GCA_037428765.1. Taxonomy (NCBI): domain Eukaryota; kingdom Viridiplantae; phylum Streptophyta; class Magnoliopsida; order Gentianales; family Rubiaceae; genus Rubia; species Rubia yunnanensis. Next base: position 52,720,790 of record CM075064.1, on the reverse strand, counting down.
AAATTAAGTCCATTTTCCAAGGAGGGGAAGCAGAGATTGGTATAAGATCTCCAGATTCTGTGTTTTTTTGTTTTGTCTAAATTATTATTCCAGAAGAATTTTCCAAGTGTCTTATGGGTCAGGTTAATGATGTGTGATGTCGGCTTCAAAACTGTTAGGAGATGTATAGGCATGGAGGCCAGCACATGCCTGATTAGTGTTGCCCTACCCGCCGGAGTTAGGAGTTTATTGTTCCAGTGATTAATTTTGTTCTGTACTGAGAGGAGCATGTTATGGAAGTATGCGTTTTTGGTTCTGCCTGTGAAAATGGGGCTGCCTAGGTATTTGAAAGGGGTAGATCCCTCTAGCATTTTGGTTTCCCCTTTGATCAAGTTAATGATTCTGTGAGGAGTGTGTTTTGATATGAGGAAGGTTGATTTTTCGAAATTAACTTTCTGACCGGAGGCCATTTCGTATGATTTCAGAAATTTTAAGATGGTTTGCAGACCCTGCTTGGTGTATTTCATAAAAATTGCTGTATCGTCTGCATAGGAGAGGTGTGTGCAGGATTTCATTCCTCTGGGTAGTTGGTATGGGTGAATGTTACCAAACTGGTAGAGGAAGTTTAAGTTGTGGGAGAAAGCTTCTGCCATCAATACAAATAGCATAGGGGAGAGGGGGTCCCCTTGTTTTAAACCTCTGGAGGCCGGGAAGAAACCTATTGTCTTCCCGTTAATCAGGATTGAGAAATGTGCAGATTCGATGTTTCTCATAATTAGACTGACCAGGGTACTGGAGAAGCCTAATTTTATTAGGGTGTTTGTCAGGAAGGTCCATGAGACTCTATCAAAGGCTTTCATCATGTCTAGCTTGATAATCATGTTATGACCCCTCAGTTTGGAGTGGAGATGGTTTGTAAATTCTTGCATTAGAAGGATATTGTCAGCTATCTCTCTTCCAGATACGAAGGCAGATTGTTCGGGGGTAATTAAAGAGTTAAGGAAAGGTTTAAGTCTAGATGATATGACTTTAGAGAGTATTTTATTTGAGAAGTTGCTTAGACTTATGGGTCTGTAGTCCTTGAAGGATGAGCATATCTCTTTTTTGGGAATTAGAATGATATTGGTGGAAGAGATTGCCTTCGGGATAGCAGTCCCAGCTAGGAAATCTTCCACTGCTCCTAACACATCATGTTTGATAAATTCCCAACATTTTTGGAAGAAGAAGCCAGAGAAACCGTCAGGTCCAGGGGCAGATTGGCTATCCATGGAGGCAACTATGGCAGTTAACTCATCCATGGTGATTGGTTTGAGAAGATCTTCGTTCATTTCTTGAGTTACCGATTGTGGGATATTGTCGAGAATCCATGCTGAGTTGATGCCAGAAGGGTCAAGTGTTTCTTCAGCGAGGAGGCATGAGAAGAAATTAACTGCTTCCTTCTCAATCTCTTCAATTGTATGTAACCAACTCCCGTCATTGTTTTTGATCATGGTTATCGTTTGTCTTTTGTGCTTGTTTGATATTGAGTGGTAGAAAAATTTAGAGTTGGCATCCCCCTCCTTCATCCATTTAAGTCTTGATTTCTGTTTTAGAAAAGTGTCCTGATTTTTTAGGGCTAACCTTAGCTTAGCCCTGGCCAGGCTTAGAGCTTGGATGGTTATGGTGGATTCATCCTGCTGTACATCTTTTTCAGCCTGCAGTAAACACTCTTCACTTTCCCGTACAGCATCAAAGACATTCCCAAACTCCTCTTTGTTCCAGATTTTGAGACTCCTTTTTAGGGTCTTAAGTTTGAAAACTAGTCTACTCATCCCTTTAAGGAGAGTGGGTGTATTCCATGTGGTTTCGGCTAGATTCATGAAGGTGGGATGATTTATCCAGCACTCTTGGAACTTGAAAGGCTTTGGATAATTCAAAAGGGGTGTATCCGCTACGGTTAGAATTAGGGGAGTATGGTCTGACCCCTCTCGGGACAAGGTTTTAATTTTGGAGCTGGGGAAGTATGACCACCAAACACTGTTGGAAATCCCTCTATCCAGGCGCTTCCAGACCCTCCCTTTGGGTCTCATGCCCGTCCAGGTGTATTGACTGCCAAATGTCGGGATTTCGGTGTAACTCTGGTCATTGAGGAAGGAATTGAAATTTCTTAGGCTTTTTTGGTTTGGGATGGAGTTGCCTAAGTATTCCTCATTTTTCCGGATGACATTAAAGTCGCCTATGAGACACATAGATTCATGTTTAAAATTGGCTAGAGCATGCCATAGGTCGTTCCTTTCACTGATGGTATGCTTAGCGTATATGAATCCTATCTGACATACTGTTGATAGAGGAGGGTATTTGATTTTGACGATAGTCACTTGTTCCTCTACTTTGATTATGTCTAGTGATATATCGTCATCCCACATTATCCAAATCCTATTGACGGGAGTGGCAAAGCAATTTGTGAAGCCCAATTCCCTGGATATGTTATGTGACTTATCCGGATCGAGCATAGGCTCCATTAAGGCACAGATTTTGATGTGGTTATGTCTTCTTATGTGTTTAAGTCGAATCTTGCTGGGGTTGTTCCCTATCCCTCTAACATTCCATGCGCATATATTGAGATTATTCATGGAAAAGTTTTTGAGAGTTTCAATGATGAACGGGTTAGAACCGTTTTTGGTATGGAGGAGTAGTCCTTTTTGGTATGCTTTCTGTGATTGTTTGAATTTTGTATGGGGTTTGATTGGAGAAGTTTGTTGAGCCTCAATTGATCTTTAAGTAGAATATTTTTTATCTCCACGAAATTTAGACTACTTTGGTTCAGAAAATGTTCCTGTTGGCTAGAGGAGGTTTCAGTGTTGATCCACTCTAAAAGCTTATGGGGATTTTTAAAGGGTGTTAGGTTCGGGCAGTTGTGCTCCAAAGAGATAAGGGGATGAGTAACCTCAGGGTTCAGATTATCTTTGGCATTAGTGATCCTTGAAACTGATTCCTGTACACCTGGGACAGTTTCTGCCTCCTGGTCCATTATATCATTGGATATGTTGTTCGTGGTGTTTGTTTCCTGAAAGCCCGGAGCAGTTTCTGCCGCCCGGTCCAAGCTAGCTTCGGAGACCACTGAATCAGGAGTTCTTCCTGAGCATTGTTCTCCAGAAAATAAATCCTGGCAGTGGTCAACAGTTTTATCCTTTGTGAGGATTGCTACTGGTCTGTTCAGAGTGCTAGGACTGATACTGAGTGTCATTGTGGGAGGGATGGCAGAAGGAATGACAGCAGGGGGTAGGGTGGGAACATGCTGAGAACTGTTGGAGTAATTTTTTACTTCGATTTGTGAGGGAGGAGCCGAGGTTACATGCTGTTTCGAGGGACCTGAGATATTGGTAGAAATTAGGGGAGTAGTAGATGGTACCTGGGAGCCTTGTGCAAGGCTCAACACTTCAGAACTTGCCAAACTGCCCAGAACCAGTCCTTTTGCAACAGCAGGTGCCTGAGAGTTTTGCTTAGGGAGTTTGTCAGTTTTTTGCCTGTAGATAGTGGTAGATTTATGCACAGGAGGACCAGTGGAAATGGCACCATTCCCTTTACCTTGGAATCTGCCCTGTTCGTCTTTGGGAATGGATTTCTTACCTTCCTTGACCGAGTTGCTCTGAGGTTTCCATGGTATGAACTTGGTGGAGTTTTTATCGAATCTGCAAACTGATTCAGAATGTCCTAGCCTAAGGCAGTTAGAACAGTATGAAGGAACTCCTTCATATTCAACATATTGCCAAAAACCAAAGTCTCTAAAGCTAAGCCACACTCTTTCAAGTCTAATTTTGGTTACATCTAGTTCAACACAAACCCGTGCAACATGTGGCCTAGTTCGATTGATTGAGGCTCTATCAACCCTAATCGGGGTACCAATCAAACTGCCAATCGACATTAGAACATTAAAATCGAAGAACTGCTGGGGTAAACCGTAGAGTGATATCCATATGGGGACAATGGGGGATTCAGCGTTTGGGTTGAAATTGGGTTCCCATTTTGACATTCGGATGGAATAAGCTCCGAAATTCCAGATCTTATGCAACCAGCAACGATAATAGTCATCGGGTAAGGAGAAGGAAATCAAAACCTGGCGATTGTCGAGTAAGGAGATATTGAAGTGACCTTTGAAGCCAGCGGTGTGGAAATCCCTCCGAAGCTTATCGATCTGGGGGCGACTCCGGGAAAATTTGCCGATCAGAGTCCATTTGAGGGGAGCTTCCAATCGAAGACACTCCTCGTCTGTGAAGTGGAGTCCCGGCTCGCCCAGATGCTCGATCTTGGCTTTTGGGGTGAAGTTTGAATCCGCGAGATGAGCTATGGGGGTGATGTTCAGGGCCTCGCGGAGTTCTTGAGTCACAGCTTGGGCATAGGAGGTTATGGGCGGTGGCTCCGCCATGTCGGCGGCGCCGGAGATGGTGAAAGCGGGCGGCACAGAGCCGTTGAAGGAAGTCGCACCGTCAGTACGTGAGAAATCGCACACACTAAGAGAGAGAGCCGTTAAACAATCATTAATTTTAATCATTTTCCCTTGTTTTCTTATATGTGGTGCATTTTCTTTTATGCTGAACGAGTAATGTTTCATAGGCGATCACTAGTGGAAAAAGAGATCATTAAAGACGTTTTATGCTGAACGAGTACTTTCAAAGTGCCTTTTCTGGTTCCGCCTTTGATCAAAATTTGATCATAGGCGGTTCAAATAATCGCCTTTAATAGGGGGCCAAAATAGATTTTGAGTTTGGAACCTATTTCTAACCTTCTAAAAAATTAGCTACCGAAAACCTTGGTTTCCGGTAGCAAAGAAATCCCAGAATGCCGGCGGAAAGATGCCAATATCAACATACAAATCAACTAATTAATGGCGGAGAGATGCCAACATCATCATACAAATCATATGTTGTTGGAGGTGTTTTTTTATATATGTTTTTTAATTGTTAACCGTGTGAATTTATGCTCATTATGTCTTTTTTTTTTTCTTTCTCGTGTTAGTGTTTCATATGTGGAACATAGTTGCTGAATTGGTGCGTCGATTGGCATAGTGAAGCTGTCAAAACTCCAAAGGTTCCTGTTTTTGTTCGTAAGGGGCAAAGGAAGAAGAAGTTGAAAGTTGTGGTACACAAGCTTAAGGATGGGGATGACGGATCATGATATGAATCTCCTTACAAAGATCATGTTAGCAGAATGTTTATAAGCACTCGTCAACGGGTGGATCGAAGCACCTTCTTTTTATTAAGAAGACGTACTCGAAGTCTTGCTAATGAACACAACTCAAAAACTTCAGTGACACAAGGTCAAACCACAGTCCAAGCACCACTTGCACATTTAACACAAGGAACCATGAGTTCTAAGCACTAAATAAAAAACTAAGCCTATTAGGTTTTAAAGTTTGACTAAGCAACGGGTTTAAACTCAAAATATGATGTATTTGATTGGTAAAAGATGTATAACAACGTGAAGACCATCCCGTATTTATAGTATATAGGTTCGGCCATATGAAGACATGATTTGGTAAATCCTAACAGTAACTTGAATGATATATGGCAGTTTTAAGAAGCTACCAAACTAAACAACCTTATCTAGACCTAATTATGGCCGAATTCATGAGCTAAATCCTAGCCGAATTCAACCTTATCCTATCTAATCTTTTCATTGTAATCAAATATAATCTTACCAAATCTAATCAGATTTGAGTTGATCTTCTAAGACCTAAATGAAGCCATGAATTATCTCTAATTGGGACAACATGGCCAAAATATTCATCGGCCAAAATGCCATAAAACCTAAATTAAGAAAGTTGTAAATTGTTGTTGAACCAGCCCAAAGGTCCAGCCGGTTCTTTTAAGACCCTTCATTTGTCTTCATCTTTAATCCTTAGAAATAAGAGTGACATTCATCCAACATATCCCCCTTGTGATCTTTGAATCTTCATCATGAATCTTCTTCATTATTACATTCAAGGCCATATCTTTAAGTTTCTTCCATGACCTAGTCATAGGACATGTTAAATCATTTAGAGGATATCTAACATTACCTTTGATGTTTGATCAAGCCTTGGAATATCTTCATCCATGGAGTTAGCTTTGATATTTGTATCATTTCATCCACGGTCAAAAGGTTTCACCCTCGAAACTGAATCGTCCTCAAAAGTATATGGAGATAAATCAACAACATTGAAGGTAACACTAACACCATAGTCGCTAAGAAATTCAATCTTGTAATAATTGTCATTCACACGTTCAAGGACTTGAAAAGGAATATGACCCCATTGACTCAAATCATATTTCCAAGTAGTAGGAAACCTCTCTTTGTGAAGATGTAACCAAACCGAGTCACCTGGTTCAAACCTCATCACTTTTCGGCCATGTTTTGCCTTCTCCGCATATGGAGCATTTGTCCTTTATATCCATATCTTAACCTTCTTGTGCACTTTCTTTAAAACATAAACCTTATTCTCTCCATCAAGGTTCCTAACATATTTGAAATCCAATGTAATAGGATCAAGTGGAGCAATAGGTAGGAAGCCATAAACAATTCAAATAGAGGTCAAGAAGTAGCATATTGAATAGTTCGATTATAAACAAAATCTGCTATCAGAATGCAAGCTTCCAATTCTTCAATTTCCTTTGAACTAAGGTACAAAGAAGTGTGCCCAATGTACGGTTGGTGATCTCCAATTTCCCATCAGTTTGTGGATTTGCATTTGAAATAGCAACTTCATACCCAATTTCCTCCATAGTGTATTCCAAAAGTAGGATAAGAACTTAACGTCGTGATTAGACACTATACTAGCAAGTATCTCATGTAAACGAACAACCTCTTTAAGAAAAAGTCTGCCACATGCTTTGCATCATCAGTTTTCCTACAAGGAATAAAGTATGCCATTTTCAAAAATGATCATCCACAACAAAGATATAATCATTACCTAATTGAGATCGTGGCAAACCAAGGACAAAGTCCATTGAAATAGCAACCCACATATGTGTAGGAACAGGCAAGGGTGTGTAAAGTCGATGAGGCTTAGTAGTCGACTTAACCTTCAAGAATTCAATACAAGTACACAAATCCGATCAACAGAAAGTGCCATCTTGGGCCAAAAGAAGTGTTCATGCAACTTATACATTTTAAGTGCACGAAAATGGCCTGAAGTCTCCCTAGAATGATCTTTCTAATAAGTAATTCACACATGAAACATTGAGGAATACATGGTTTATTATCACGAAACAATAATCCATCATTCCTATAAAACTAAATAAAATCACCAGTTTTGCGTGCATTATATACAGATGAAAAGTTAGGATCAGATGCCATTCAGATGGCAAAGCCAAGAATATGACAATCAAGACGTGTAATCAAAGTATGCCTTCGACTAAAAGCATCAGCCACCACATTATTTTTACCTATCTTATTCTTAAGAGCATGTGGAAAAGTTTCAATAGAGGAAACCCACTTAGCATGACGCTTATTTAACTTCAACTAAATTTTTAAATACTTCAATGATTCATGATCAGTGTGAATAAAATATTCACAAGGAAGCAAGTAATGTTTCCACGTTTCTAAAGCTCTCACAACAGCATATAATTCCTTGTTGTAGACGGGGTATTTAAGACCACATCCCTTAACCTTTTTTTTATGAAAGTTTTGTATGTAGATCAAATCAAACCAAAATATTTTTTAGGCTATCACTCCTAGCCTTTTACAAGCAAAAACCCCTATCAAAACTTGCTATTTAAAATCAAACAAACAACCATCTCTATATTCTATCTAGGTTCATATTCAAAATTTTCTTTCCATCTCTTGTTGCTCCTCCATTTGCATAGCTTCAACTTGGGCAGCCAAGGTCTCCATCTTCAAATCTTCTTGGCAAAAGATCCTCTTGTTCATTTCATTCCATATTCTATACAAGGCACTAGTAAGCTTCATCAACATCAAGTCTTGCCTTCTTCTTACCATCATCAACAAACATCTTTTTACTTGCCTCATGTTGCTCATATCACTCAACTTCAAAATTTTCATCAACCCCCTAGTGTATGTATAACCCGAAAACAAATGGGTTGCTGTCTCATCCACCTCATCACATAAACTACAACTTTGTTGTGTCTTCAAAATCCCAAATTTTTGCAATCTATCAACCGTGGGCAGCCCTCCCTCCAATAGGATCCATAGGAAAATTCTATGCTTAGGTAAAATATTTTTGTCCCAAATTACCTTTGCATAAAAGTCCCTTTTGCTTCCTCCCTTCATTTCATCATACACCATCCTTATCTTCAACTTGCCTTCATTGTCCAAACAACTCCCAAGGGTTTGGAAGTGTTTATCTTTCAATTTGCACAACATCTTCCAATGCCAACTACAACTTACCCCTCCTTTGCTTCCTTGTAGACATACACCCTTTATGTAATATGCTTGAATCCACCTTACCCAAAGAATATCTTTCTTTGAGTTTAAATCCCATAATTGCTTACATAGTGCTGCCTTGATCAATTGCACCTTCCTGCATAAGAAAGAACACTTGAATTCCAACTATGCAATTTTCTTCTAATTTTATCCACCAATTGCTCACAATCTTGCTTCCTCCACTGTACTGATTTGTGTAATGTTGCATGTTCATCAGAAAGACATCGATTCTCTAAGAATATTATAATATTTTATATTTTATGATACAAACAATCATTCATCACTAGCCATTGCATGTTATTTAATATTCGATGACTCATGAAATTGTTAAACGGCATACTACAATCAATTGTTCAATTAATGCAGAATGGATTCACATGATAGAACCCACACATCTATCACATATATTACGAATATATGATTCAAACTATTAAAATACATAAGGTTGATATGAAATTTAAATATTATTGGTATTGAACCTCCATTGTTTACGGTACAACATTAACACTCCCATAGTGAAATGACAAATCCATCCATCTACGCGCTGAAAATCCATCGATGACTTTCTTTGTCCTGTTACAACCAATCCCCAACAAGCATAATTTATGTTAGAAATGGGCAGTCCCCAAATGAAATACACATAATATAGTCATACATAGATGACATTAATCTCAATCAAAAAAATGTAGGTATGCAAGGCATTCCCTATTTTCTTGTCAAGGATAGTGATCACGTGGTATGAGGACTTCCCAAATGGAAGTATCAAATCTTGGGCACAGTTGTCAAATATGTTTTTGGGCCGCTTCTATCAGAAGAAAAAATTCACAAAAATGATCGCAGACCTGAATAACATAGCCTACTAAAGTGATGAAAGTCTGGAAGAGTATCATAATAGATTTTTCATGGAGAGTTTGAAGGTTCGCGACTTGTCAGTCCAATCTTCCTTGGGAGCATTCACAGGAGACATGCGATCAGGAGAGTTCTACAAAGAACTAACAAAGAACATGCCTGAAAACCAAGAGAGCTACAAAAGACGATTGAGCAGAATGTACGAACGAAAGAAGTGAACAACTGCAAGATAGAGTAGGAACGAGGCATAAATTGAACAATGGAGGATTCACAAATGGGGTTTATAAAGAAAGGAATGGGGAATATCTCTTTCAAGGGAAGAGAACCAGGGTTCCAAGGCACACTATTCAATGATATGCCTCTAATAAAATCAAGGAACAAGATATGGCAAGCGAATAAAGAGCTATTTTGCGAACTGGCACCTATGATGACACTGCCAGAAAAGAGGTCCAGGGAATATTATTGCGCCTTCCACAAAGACCATGGTCATGATATCGAGTATTGCATAGACCCAAAAAGACAAATTGAAGAAAACTTGAAGAAGGGCTACTTAAGCAAATAGGAAGGAAGGAGGAAGCCAATATGGCGAGGCTAACAAAACAAGGAACCCTGTATCAAAACACCAAGGGTCGGTGTTCACACTGGAAAATAAAAAAAAATGACTGCGGCAGTAGATTACAATGATGCCGCAGGACATGAAGTGCCAGAAAAAGTAATCTTGTCAATACATGGATCCATAGAGTCATTGTCAAACAATGCTTGGAGGGCTAAAGCAAGATATTCTCCCCCACAAGAACCTGTTGACAAAAGACTTCGTCCAAGTGAGACAATCACTTTTAACGAGGAGGATGCAGTACCCAATGCTTTGCTTCACAATGATCCCATGGTCATTTTAGCTAAAATAGGAAATGTAACGGTTTACAGAGTGTTCGTGGATGATGGAAGTGTAGTTGAGATACTATTCTTGGATTGCTTTGATAGGTTAGGTTTCAAGTGGACTAACCTAAAAAATCCACATTCTCGCTGGCAGGATTCACTGGGCAAGCCGAAATGCTCCAAGCACATTTAATGCCATCATCAGAAGGCCATGGATGAACACAACAAAAGCGATATGGTCCCCTTACCAACTTAGTGATGAAATTCCCAACTCTGGCCGGAATTGCAACAATTAGAGGAAACCAACAAACGGCGAGGCAGTGCATGGTTATCATGATGAAGACAGGGAAAGTTGTGGAAAAGGCAAAGATGGTCAGCACGGTCTGAGACGGTGGGTTACTAGAGCAGCCAGAATTAGTAGTAGACTTGGGGGAAGAAACATAGCTAGTTAGCTTAGATAACAAGGACAATTCAAAGTGCGTACCGATAGGAAAACATCTTCCAAATATGGAAAAGAAGAGGGTCATAGAAATCCTACAAAGCCACAAAGATACTTTCGCATAGAGCGTCCAGAACATGGGAGGAGTAGACCCAGGCATCACTACCCATTCTTTAAATGCTAGCGACTTGATCAAACCAGTTAAACAAAAGCAACGCTGCTTCGATAGCGACAGGCAAAAAAAGCAATCGAAGAGGAAGTGACAGCGCTGCTTCAAGCCGGTATACTAAAAGAGGTCATATACCCAAAGTGGCTAGCGAACCCAGTCATGGTAAAAAAAATATGATGCGGGGTGGAACATGTGCATTGACCTCACGGATCTGAATAAGGCATGCCCAAAGGACTATTATCATTTGCCAAAAATTGACCAACTAGTCGAGGCGATCTCAGGGTACGAAGTCCTGGCATTTTTATTTGCGATAGGGGATACCATCAAATCCTGATGAATCCAAAGGATGCATAGAAAATGACCTTTATAACAATCTTTGGAACGTTTTTCTATGTAAAAAATGCCATTTGGGTTTTAAAAAATGCGGGAACAACGTACCAGAGAGTGGCTGATAATGCATTTCGTAATCAAATAGGGCGAAATATTAAGGCATATGTTGATGACATGGTTATCAAGAGTAGAAAGGTGGGTGACTTCGCTGCAAGTTTGAAAGAAACTTTGGACACACTACGTAGCATCTCGGATGAAGCATAACCCTAAAAAATTTGTAATTAGAGTAGGCGCGGGAAAAGCTCCAATGCTGCATATCTTTGGCTCCAATCTCCTTATACCACGCATTGATGTTTGTGGCCTTCATCTACTACCATTCTAGAGGTGAATAACCTTCGATGTCTTCTACCGTCCTTGCAAATGACCTTCAATATCTTCTACCACCCTTACAAACGGCCTTCACATAGTACCCACATGCAACCTACTAAAGATGATCGTAAGGAAGATCTAGGAGCCTATGGATACAAGATGTCCATTAGTACTAATTAAGTCTACAAAACGCATGATTTAGACATGAAAACCAAACATGGCCATTTAAAACCCTTGTTACGTAAACTCAACTAATAATAGAAATCCACCAAACAAAATAAGCTAAAAACTATGCCGAATGCAATGATTTTCACATAGTATGGGTGTTCTTCCCTTTTTCTTATTTTAGATCTGGTAATTCTCTTTTGAATTTGCCATCCTCACACCATGAGGAGATCTAATACTAAGAATAAAGGGAAAACACAACAATCAAAGGAGAGAAAAACGTTTTTGAAGGAGGAGGTGATCAGCTTGGCTTTGTTGAAGGATGAGGGCAAGGGAAAAAACAAAATAGGGCTGAAGAGTGTTCTTGACAAGTCACTTTCAGGCCCTAAAGAAGCTAAAAGCCAAGGAGTGGAAGAAAAAGAAGTTTTTGAAGAAGCAAAAAATGAGTGTTCAATTTCGAATTTCAGCAGCTCTAAAGAAGGGAGAAAAATTGTTTGGAGTGAAGAAGTGGAGGAGGAGAGCAAGAAGGAGGTCAGATCTTGGAGTTCTATACTCAAATCTAGCTCGACGGAGATCCAATATTACCAACCCGTGGAGATAGATGGGCTGTTTATGGGTGAAATCACCATGGAGGAGGTGGAAGAAAGCTCAAAGCAATGGGAGACTACTATTATGTGCAAGGTTTTGGGCAGCAACCCACCATTCAAAGTCATGGAGGGGTTCTTTTTTTTGGATTTGGGGAAGAAGAATCAACAAGGTATGGCTTCTAAATTCAGGAGTTTTTATGGTTAAATTTCAAAGTAAGGAGCATAAAGAGGTTGTTTTGGAGAAAGGAGTGGCGTTCTTTGATGGGAAACCCGTTTTAATGAAAGATTGGAATGAAGAAGGTGTGATTGAAGAACCTAATGTTGTCCCGGTTTGGATTCAGCTCCCCGGATTGCCATTGAAGTATTGGCAACCAAAACTCATAAGTAAGATAGTAAGTCCACTTGGGAAGCCTTTGAATCTTGATAGAGCAACACAAGAGAAGGAGAGGCTGGATTTTGCAAGGGTGCAAGTTGAGGTGATGATAAGTGATACCCTTCCGGATAAGTTGATTTACCTTAATGAAAACAAGGTGATTGTTAGCCAACAAATCTGTTTTGAATGGAAGCCAACTAAATGTGGAAAATGTGGGATGATTGGGCATAATGAGGAGGTGTGTAGGAAGGAAAATGGACCTGAAAAACGTCAAACAAATAGGAGGATTTATGTGCCAATTGGGAGGATTGTGAAAGGAGATGAGAAGCAAGATGGAGTGAAAGATGTTAAGGGGCAGCAAAGGGATGCTAAAGAGCAGCAAAGGGAAGTTAAAGGGCTGCTAGGGGAGGAGATTGAGTTCAAAATGGTAGAGAAAGGAATAAGGGCAGCAAGGAAGAAAGAAGAAGATCCGAGGAGTTCAAGGAGTGAAGGTAATGGGTATACTCTCTTATCCGACCCTCCTTATGAATAGTAGATTTGCTTGTTGGAATGTTAGGGGTTTGAATAAATGTGAGAAGCATAGGAGGGTGAAAAACTTTTGTATGCTTAATCATATAGGTTGTTTGGGGCTGTTGGAAACTAAAGTAAAAGAAGAAAACCAAAAAAAAAAGTGTGGGGGAGAATAGGGCTTGGTTGGGAGTTGATAACAAATGGGAATGTTGTAGGGGGGAGAATTTGGCTAGGTTGGAGGGCTGATTTTTATGATATGAAGGTGTTGAATGTTGGGGATCAATGGATGGATTTTGATGGGTTGACTAGGAGCAATAACTTGAAATTCTTCTTGACGGTGGTGTATGGCCATAACACCATTGAAAAGAGAAAACCAATGTGGGAGTTCCTAAAGGGGCAAGGGAGTAGAGATGATAAACCATGGCTGATCATAGGAGATTTTAACTCTCCCTTGGATTTTGGGGATAGAGAAGGTGGAAACGATGTTGAAGAAAAGGAAGTCTTGGATTTCCAAGGCGTGATGGAGGCTAGTTTGTTGGTTGAAATTAAAACTATTGGCCAAATGTTTACTTGGAGCAATAGAAGGGAAGTGGGGGAGTTGATACAAAGCAAAATTGATAGGGGCATTGTAAACCAAGAGTGGGTAAGGAGGCTTGGCCAAGCCTTTTGTGAGGTAAAACCGGACACACTCTCGGACCACCATCCTATCATTTTGAGTTGGCATAAGGAAGACAAGAAGAAGAGGAGGAGCTTCAAATATTTCAATATGTGGGAGGCCTCACCACATTTCAAGGGGACAATCCAAGCTGTTTGGAGGAAGGTGAGCACAATGAAGGATTTTGGAAAGTTTCTTGAAGACATGGAAAAGCCTTTGAATAGGCTTAATAGAAGGGAGTTCTCTAAGATTGGAGAAAGGGTGGAGAAGGCTAAGAAGGAATGGCTTTTGGCACAAGAGAGGTTGAATGAAGAACCAAGGGATGAAAGGAGGCAAAGGGTGGAATTTGATGCAAGGAAAGTGCTTGAAGAATTGGAGGAGGCTGAATACAAGTTCTTGCAACAAAGAGCTAAAGTGCAATGGCTTCATGAGGGGGATAGGCCTACAAAGTTGTTTTATGCTTCTATGAGAACAAGGCAATACAAGAACCAAATTTTGAACATAAAGGAGGGGAGTAGATTACTATCCAATGTAGACCAGATTGAAGAACATTTGAAGAGACACTATGAAAGCCATTTGGGAGTCTATTGGGAAACTAAAGATTTGGAGGAAAACTTGGCTATTTTTGGTGGAGTTCTAAGCATACAACAACAAGCATCCTTAACCCAACCAATTGGTGAAAAGGAGGTGAAGAAAGCACTTTGGGGGATTCATCCTAACAAAAGCCCGGGGAGAGATGGTTATACAAGCCAATTTTTTAGGAACAATTGGGAGATAATTGGAGGAAGTATGGTGGAGGCCGTACAAAGTTTTTTCAAGGGGGAAGAAATTCCAAACTCTTTGAATCAAGCCGTGATATCCTTGATCCCAAAGGTGAGTCAACCTCAATATGCATGTGATTATAGGCCTATTGCTTGTTGCTCCGTACTTTATAAAGTGATAACCAAAGTAATTTGTGCAAGACTTTGTGAGGTGCTGCCTTGTTTGATTAGTGAGAATCATAGTGCTTTTGTGAAAAGTAGGCACATATCACACAACATCCTTTTAACACAAGAATTGTTGCATAAGTACAATGTTGATGGCATGAAGAGAAGTTGTGTTGTTAAAGTGGATATTAGCAAAGCCTTTGATTGTATAAGCTGGAAATTTCTTGTTAAATGGCTTGAGGTTTTAAAGTTCCCCGGGTTGATGATAGATTGGATCAAGAGAAGTACAATGAAGTCATCATTTTGCTTGGTTTTGAATGGGAGGTATTCTGAAGGATTCATGGGTAGAAGAGGAGTTAAACAAGGGGATCCTCTATCCCCCTTGTTGTTTGTTTTGAGCATGGAATACCTTACAAGAATGATGGCAAAGGAGTACAAGGAGCATCACATAGAATTCCACCAAAGATGCAAAAAGGTTGGTGTGCATACTTTGTTGTTTGCTGATGATTTCCTTATCTTCTGTGGAGCAAACCAAAAATCCATGGAGGGTGTAAAAGGTTGCTTGAAGAGGTTTATGGAGGTCTCGGGTCTTGCAATAAGTGAGCAAAAATCTAGAATTTATTTTTCTAGAATGGATGAAGAGGAGAAAGACTTGTTGGCTGGAGTGTTAAATGTAACAAGAGGGGATTTTCCTATGCAATATTTGGGGCTGCCTTTGTCTAATGTGAAGTGGAGGAAGCAAGATTGTGAGCAAATGGTGGATAAAATTAGAAGAAAATTGCATAGTTGGAATTCAAGTGTTCTTTCTTATGCAGGGAAGGTGTAATTGATCAATTCGGTTTTACTAAGTATAGCTGGATTTTGGGCTAGTATACTAAGTATACCTGAGGGTGTTCATGAGGAGATTGTGAAAATTTGTAGATGTTTTTTGTGGGGAAGAGAAGAAGGGAAAAGGGGTTATACTCCTATCTCTTGGGACACAATTTGTAGAAGCAAAAATTTTAGAGGATTGGGGATTAGAGATCCTTCCATTTGGAACAAGGCAGCACTATGTAAGCAATTGTGGGATTTAAACTCAAAGAAAGATATTCTTTGGGTAAGGTGGATTCAAGCATATTACATAAAGGGTGGATGTCTACAAGGAAGCAAAGGAGTGGTAAGTTCTAGTTGGCATTGGAAGATGTTGTGCAAATTGAAAGATAAACACTTCCAAACCCTTGGGAGTTGTTTGGACAAGGAAGGCAAGTTGAAGACAAGGATGGTGTATGATGAAATGAAGGGAGGAAGCAAAAGGGACTATGCAAAGGTAATTTGGGACAAAAACATTTTACCTAAGCATAGAATTTTCCTATGGATCCTATTGAAGGGAGGGCTGCCCACGATTGATAGATTGCAAAAATTTGGGATTTTGAAGACACAACAAAGTTGTAGTTTATGTGATGAGGTGGATGAGGCAGCAACCCATTTGTTTTCGAGTTGTACATACACTAGGGGGTTGATGAAAATTTTGAAGTTGAGGGATATGAGCAACATGAGGCAAGTAAAAAGATGTTTGTTGATGATGGTAAGAAGAAGGCAAGACTTGATGTTGATGTTACTAGTGCCTTATATAGAATATGGAATGAAAGGAACAAGAGGATCTTTTGCCAAGAAGATTTGAAGATGGAGACCTTGGCTGCCCAAGTTGAAGCTGAATGCAAATGGAGGAGCAACAAGAGATGGAAAGAAAATTTTGAATATGAGCCTATATAGAATATAGAGCTGGTTGTCTGTTTGATTTTAAATAGCATGTTTTGATAGGGGTTTTTTGCTTGCATTAGGCTAGGAGTGATAGCCTAAAAAATCTTTTGGTTTGATTTGATCTATACACAGAACTTTCATAAAAACAAAAATGCACACAAAATGAAGCACATCACACTCCATTAGCAAACTCTAGTCTATATTCATGTTGGTACAAATATTGATGCCTCCCGGGGAAGAGAAACCTCAGATGTGTTATGGGTAGTAGGGTATGCACGGAGGTCTTTTCCAAGTATTGCTCTGTTATATTGTCAGTACACCAGTCTTAGCTGATTACATAAAGTAGTTTGATGGGTTACGGGTAGAGATAGCAAAAAGTAGCAAACTAGGGTTGTAAGAGGCCCTAGTGTCATAGATAAGGTGCCTACTTCCCTTTCCTTCGTTTATAGGCCTTAGGAGTAAAGCATCCATGGTGGAACTAAGGACATAGTCTTACGGGGGAGAAAAAGACCTACAACATTGGTCAGACCTTGTTGTACTCCCCTAATTACGAAGGCGGTGTCGATGGAAGGTTAGAAGCGCCCCGATGTGATAGTTACGAGGAAGTGTATGCCATCGACCAAACCACGTGTTATGAGCACTATATTAAGTTTTTCTAAATCTCATATGTGAACATTCGAGGATTGAAGCATTAAATAAACCATGTTACGTAAGCATTCCCCAAGTGCTTAGCTTATATAGTTTAAGTGCTTTTTACTTCTCATGCTAGTAGTTGTTAGTTGAAAAACCAACCCCCTATGTTTACTATACTATCTATTCCTAGCAACATGTATGGATTGAAAACCTGGACATGGTTATGTGTGATTGGCGTTTAGGCCCTAGCATCTCTGTGGACATACAAGGGCTTACCGCTAACTACCCTATCGGTAGCATAGTAGTGAGTTGGGTGCAGAACTATTAATTTTATCTTTGACCTTTGACCTTGGTCTAAGCCTTTGCTCGGGTTAATTAGCTATAATTAATGACCCCGAGTGGATGCAGGTCTAATTTTGGCACCGCTGCCAGGGATGCTAATCAACTTAATTGTCAATTAGCATAACATGTTAGTATAGTAGTTAGTATTGTTTTTTTTGTTTTATTTTGTTGGTTCATGTGTTGAGCTTTTGTGATAGTTATCATGTTTCATTTTGATCTATTTTCTAGCATTATCTTTGGAAGGGTACTGTTAGCCCTAGTTTATGGTACATACTCGTACTACACACTTAGGTGTTTTGCATTACCCGACTAACAAGGAAGGTAGTCGGAAATGACGGAAGTGGAGATCTAGAGTTGAGGTTCAAATTATACCGGTAGTGTTTGTAGAAGAACTAGAAGAAATGGTGGAGGACAACAGAATGTTGAGGGAGCTTATGGCCCATAATCAACTGCTTTACATCACATTCCCTTCACTGCCACCGAATGTGAGATGCGAGCTGAAGAGCAAAATGATCCATTTCCTTCCCACCTTCCACAGGATGGCGGGGGGAGACCGGAACAAGCATTTGTCGGAGTTCCACTTGGTGTATACAAATATGAAGCCTCCGGGTGTTTTTGAGGATGACTATAATCTGAGGGCTTTCCCGTTTTCTATTCAAGATGGGGCTAAGGATTGGCTTTACTATTGACCTCCTGGTTGCATAGGCTCTTGGATGGATATGAAAGCAGAGATTTTTAGAGAAGTAATTTCCAGCATCCAAATTTTCCGGACTAAAGAAGCAGCTGTCTAATATTACCCAAGGAGCTACGGAGTCACTCTACGACTTTTGAGAGCGTTTCAAGAGGTTGCTTGCAAGCTGTCTATACCATCATTTCAAGAAGGAAGACCTATTTTATTACTTCTTCGAGGATTGTGTAATGAAGACATGCGGATGGTGTACGCCGCATGTAATGGATCAATTGTTAACAAATGCCCTAAGGATGCGATGACTCTCTTTGAAGAAATGGCCAATGGTATGCAACAATTTGGCACAAGGTTAAGGGTTAAGGTCTTGGATGAACCCTCACAATTGCCTAAGTTAAAAGAGCAAGCTTTTGCTTCTATGGTGAAGGAATTTCTACGAGGGAAGGTCCATCCAGTCAAAATATGCGGGGTGCGCAGCTTAGACCACAACACCGAGGCGTGTCCCAAAGTTGTAGAAAATTTGCAAGAGGTGAAAGCCATTGTGTACAACAATAGGGAGAGACCATAGTTTGATAGGGGCCAACCACAAGAGTTCCGTGGGAACCAAGGTGATGTAAGGCTGGATCCCCTACACAAACTCGTTCAACCCAAAGTACTGAGACCACCCAATATTTTGGTGAAGGGAAGACAATCAACCTCAAGGATATCGGGGTGGATAATTCCCACCTCAACCATGCCTCCATCTGTAAATCAGACCGAGAAAAGATCCTAGAAGACATTGGTTAATTGGGGAAGAAACATTCAGTCTTCGTGGAGAGGACAAGGCGTGATATTGAATTCCTTGGCAATAGGGCATTTTCAAGTATCAAGAATCTTGAAGTTCAAGTTGGGCAACTCGTAACCTTGGTGAGCCGACTTAAGCCAAGGAGTCCGACAAACAAAGAATGGGAATATTAAGAAGGTGATGTTTTACCCCCTCCCTTCCCAACCGGAGGTCAATCCAAGGAACGTGAGTGCACTCAAGTTGAGAAGTGGGAAGGAAGTTCGTGAGTCCGAGAAGAAGGTGATGCAAGAGGACGGTAGGGTATTGGAGACTACTAAGACACACTTTGAAGAGGATGAGATTGTTGTTAAGGAAGCACCTTCCAAGGAGTTTCCACCGCCTGAGGCACAATTGACTATCCCACCTCCATTTCCAAATGCTTTGAGGGGAAGGCTAAAGGTGTCAACCAATGATGCAAGAATTCTAGATCCTTGGTAAATTTCTTCACCTTAACACTTTAAATCTTTTCAAAAAAAACACACACACACTTTAAATATTTACAATTTTGCAGACCCACGGGTAGGTGGTTCTAACTAGAATTGCATGAAAAATAAATGAGTCGCGAGGACGATAATAAATATACGGTGCTTCTTTTGGCTTTTATTTCATGTTTTGAGTGGTAATTAGATAGATTTTGCATGTTCTTGTTTGTGATAAGGATTTTTGAGATGAAACTCTTGTTTGATTTGTAAATTTGAGTTCGAGTCTCGTGATTTTGTTTTGATGGAATTAGACTTGATGGGTGACATATGTTTTTTGAAAAAAGAGGGAAAAACCAAAGAAATAGGTCAAAATTTGTGGCAGCCCAAGGCCAAGACCTGGCACGGTCCGTGCCAAGTAACACGGTCCATGCCAGGGGAGCTTGGCACGTGGGGCCTCATGCTAAATATTTGGAATGGACCGCTCCAGGGTATAGGGTCTATGTCAAGGGCATTTGGCTTGAGGGGGGTCCGTGCCAGGTGCCTTCGGCGCGGAGGCATCTGTGCCGTTTCCCCAATTTTGCTTTCAAATTGTTCTGAAAATGCAATTTTTTTAAAATTCTGAATTTTAAGATTAAAAATACATATTTGGTTCATAAATTTTGAAATCCCCTAATTCCTTAGGATTTTTTATGCAACAAGTACTTCCAATATACCATGTGAATTAATTGATTTGTACTTTTGTCCCCTAATTTGCAATTTTCAAAATTTGATTCTTATCCTAATTGTACCTCTCTCCCTTATCGCCTATGCTGAATTTTCTAGATTCTTGGTACATTTCTTCACCTAAATGAGGCATTTGACACTTTAAATCTTTTAAAAAAACACACTCACACACACACACACACACTCTTGGTGAACTTGAAAATTTGAAGTTTTTCTCTTAAAATTTAGCAACTTTGCTTCTTGTTGTGTGGATCTTGCAAATCATAGCTTCAAATTCCGGGTAATCTATTGAACACTTTGTTTCTTTTCTTTATTAACATTGTGGTGGTGTTATGTAAAGCATGATTCTTGAATGAATGTATGTTTTTGAGATATGTGTTTGGGTTTGTATGCATGATCTTGTGTTAAAGAAAGTTTGGGTGGTTTGATGTGCTATTAAGCTTGTATGTTATGTTCTTTATGTGTTGGGTAATTTAGGAGGAGATGAACCTTTATTGCATAATCTTATTGATGGGTTGGTGAGAACTTACATAAGTTTGTTGTTTGTTGAGAATGTTCTTGTTTAAATAGCCTTCATTCTTAGTGGTGTATATGTAGCCCAGCAGTCAAGAAGTTGATGACCGCTAGGCCCAGCCCAATTTCATCATGTAACAAGGTGAAGCCTCTTCATCCCAAGGCGTTAATTAGCTACGTGTGAGACCTCTAGTCATCACAAAGAACGTGGGCCGAGAAATAAGGAACTAATGGCGAACACAAAAGCCATGAACACAGAATGTAGTGATTGTGGCGTGACCCACGATCTCTGTTCCTAAATAGGGAGCCACAACTATTTCGGCCTACAAATACAGCAAGCTCAGGAGGAACTAAGGTAAGCGTAACTGATTTAAGAAATTCAAATTCTGAGAAGAGAAAGCTGACTTGATCGTCGGAGAGTTTATTCCGGAATCACTTCCGGGACTGTTTTACAGGTGCAGAATTTAAGGAGTAGACAACCAGCGGTTTGCCTGAAAGGACCACCACATCACTTGGCGCCTTCTCTGGGGACAAAATTTTTCGTTTTAAAGTCATTCAGTAAACAACGGTGTTCACCAGAAGTGAGAAAAGCCATAACCACCAAATATAAGAGCAAAAACCTGGACGTAATAGAAGCACGCATCCTCCCCAGGATCAGGACTACACCCCCAGTAAGGAAAGAGAGCGTAGTAAAGAGGGAACATAGGAGGAAGAAGCAGAATCCCCCGTCAAGAACCAAGAAATATAAAGAAGAGTGTTCACATCATTTTTAGAAGTGAACAAGGAAAATTTGTATAACCAGTTCCTGAAAGCACTCAAACAGTACAATCTAAGAATAGAAAAAAGGGTAAGTCAGGAACATGAAAGTCTCAAGTACAAAGAGGAGCTTCGGGACATCGTTGCCGATAATGATGCAGACAAATCACCCTTAGCTCCACATCTCCAAGATTTCACGATGCCAAAGGACTTCAAACTTCCCCTATATGTTAAAATCTACGATGAGACCATAGATCCAAAAGAATTCCTACCTCATATAGAAATAGTATGAGATTTCACGATACGAACATCGTTCTAGTATGCCAGGCATTCCCCATATTCTTTTTAGGAATAACGATCACCTAGTATGAGGATCGCCCAAGTGGAAACATCAAACAAATCATGGGCACAGTTATCGGATTTATTCATGGGTTGATTATATCTGAAGCAAAGGTTCACAAAAATGTTTGCAGACCTTAATAACATAGCTTAACAAAGTAAATAAAGTCTAGCAGAGTATCATAGTAGGTTCGTGATAGAAATTTTGCAGGTGTGTGACTTGTCATTGGGAGCATTTACGGGGGGCATGTAGTCAGGAGAGTTCTGCAAGGAACTAACAAAGAACATGCCCAAAAATCCAAGAGAGCTACAATAGATGATTGAACAACATGTGAGAATAGAAGAGGCGAACGACCGTAAGATAGAAAGGGAATGAGGCAAAAAGCAAACGATGAAGGATTTATAGATGGATTTTACGAAGAAAGGCAAAAGAAACATGAATTTCAAGCAGGGAGAATTGAGATTGCAGGGCACGACATTTCAAGATACTTCACTGACTAGATCAAGGAAGGAGATATGGCAAGCAAACACAGATCTATTTTTGAACCAGTGCCTATGGTAGTGCCACCAGAAAAGAGATCTAGGGACTATTATTGTGCCTTCCACAAGGATCATGGTCATGAAAGAGAGCATTGCAGAGACCTGAGAAGACAAATTGAAGAAAAACTTAGGAAAGGTTACTTAAGCCAATATAGGAAATAAAGAGCAAGCTAATATGGAGACACTAGCACAATAGTGAACCCATCCCAAAGAAACCAAGGTACAATGATCACAATGGCAAAAAATCAAAAGATGAATGTGGCGGTGGATTGCAATGATGATGCGGAAAATGAAATACAAGAGACATTCAACTTATCCTTACATGGATGATACACAGAGTCATTGTCCAACAATGCTTGGAAGTCCAAACCAAGGTACTCTCCCCCGTAAGAGCCGGTTGATAAAAGGCTTTGTTCTTGTGAGACGATCACCTTTAGCGAGAAAGATGCAGTACCTAACACTTTGGCTCACAATGACCCATGGTCATCATTGCAAAAATTGAGAATGCAACCGTTCACAGAGTATTCGTAGATGATGGAAGTGCAGTCGAGATTTTATTCATAAACTGCTTTGACAGGCTGGGTTTCAAGAGAGCAGACCTAAAAATGCCTATGCCCTCACTAGTAGGATCATTGGAAGAGCTGAAACGCCTCTGGGAAATATACAATTACTTGTCACTATTGGAGAAAATTAGAGAAATTGCACCATCATGTGCGACTTTGTTGTCATGGATGCCCCAAGTACGTTTAATGCCATCATTGGAAGGCCATGGATGAATAGAGTTAAAGCAATATGGTCCCCTTACCACCTGGTAATGAATTTCCCAAGTCCAGCTGGTATTGCGACCATAAGAGGAAACCAGTAAACAGGCAGACAATGCATGGTCATAGCTATGAAGACATGAAATCTTCAAGAAAAAGGAGAAAATGGTTAACACAATCTCATGCAGTGGTTTACTAGAGCAGCCAGAATCAGCAACAGACTTGGAAGAAGAAACAGAGCTGGTTAGCCTGGATAGCAAAGTTGATTCGAAGTGCATAAAGATAGGGAAACATCTTCCAGACAAAGAAAAGATGAAGGTTGTAGAAATCCCGTGAAGCCACAAAGACACGTTCGTGTGGAGCGTCCAGAACATGGGAATGGTAAACCCATACATTGCTACGCATTCCTTGAATATCAGCGACTCAGTCAAATAGGTTAAACAAGAGCAGTGTTGCTTCGCCAGCGATAGACAAAAAGAGATCGAAAAGGAAGTTACAGCACACCTTCAGGTGATGAACACATTATGGCCAGAGGGATCAAGCTCAACCCCAAGAAATGTATAAGTGGAGTAGGCGCATGAAAGTTTTTATGATACAAGGTATCCTCAAAAGGTATCCAAGCCAACCAAGAGAAAATCCAAGCTATAGTAAATCTTCCCCAGCCAAGAACAGTCAAAGAAGTGAAATTCTTAATAGGACCGCTAACAGTGATTAACTGGTTCATCCTGAAAGCGGCGAAAAACACTTCCCACTCTTTTAAGTCTTCAGAAAAGCAAAAAAATTTAGTTGGACCAAAGATTGTCAGAAAGCGTATGTTGGTTTAAAGGAACAACATCAAGCATTGCCAACATTAAAATTATCTGTCCCCGGAGAAACATTATACTTATACTTGGCGATCTTGTAGAATATCGTCAATTCAATTTTTGTTTGCCTAGAGGGACAGAAATAGGTTCCAGTCTATTATATCAGTAGAATATTGCAAAATACAGAGAAAGCGTACATGCTAGTTGAGAAGCTAACCCTGGCTTTAGTATACTCGGCACGAAGGTTGCGAATGTATTCCTATAGTCACTACATAGTGATCTACACAGGTTTTCCAATGAAGAACATTCTTAACAAGCCCGAATCTTCAAGCAGATTAATGAAGTGGGCTCTAGAACTAGGGCAATTTGAAATCCAATTTCAACTAAGAAGAGCAATCAAAGCTCAGGCATTAGCAGATTTCATTGCAGAAATGGCAAGTGAATATGCATAAACAGCAAAGATGCAATAAAATCTGAGAATTGAAAGAAAATCAAAGTGGGAAGACATGGCATGGACAATGTTTGTTGATGGTGCGTCTAGCAGAGAAGGTTGCAGGGCCGGATTACTGCTGGTAAACCCAGAAAGAGGTGAAAACAGATACTCACTCTGTTTTGAGTTTCCACTCACTAACAACGAAAGCGGAATATGAAGCATTGATATATGGATTGGACCTAACCGTTAGAATGAAAGTAAAGAGTGTTTGGGTATCCATTGATTCACTAATTGTAGTAAGGTTAGAGGAGACTACGGAGTACGAGAAGAACAACTTGTGAAGTATTTAAAGAAGATTCATCAACTCATAGCCCAGCTAGGGTATTTTAATATTCAGGATGTACCAAGAACCAAAAATATGAAAGTGGATGCGCTAAGTAAGCTAGCAACAGCTAGATTTGAGTCTCTGAGCAAACATGGAGACGTGATAGTAGAATTTGTTCCATTCAGAAGCACAGAATCAACAACTGTGTCATCAGTACAGACAGGGGATGTGAATTGGATGACACCGGTAATAGAGTACTTCGCGAAGGGAACATTGCCAGAAGATAAGGTGCAAGCCAGAAAGTTGGAGTTACGTTCTAAGAAATAAACTCCAACTTTATGGCTTGTACATTATCTTCTAGCAATGTTCCCCTGGATGAAGTGTGTAGGGCCAGTACAGGCAAAAGAAATCCTTAGAGAAATCCATGAAGGACTGTGCGGAACGCATCAAGGAGTAAGAGCAGTCACAAGAAAGATCATCTGAACTGGATTCTATTGGCCAACTATATTTAACGATACGTACAACTTCATCCTTAAATGTAGAAGTTTCCAGATCAACGCTTCGCCACCACATAAGCCACAAGTTTCTTTGCAAGGGATATATGGAGCTCGGCCATTTGATAAATGGGGATATAACTTAGTGGGGTCATTCCCAAGAAGCGAGGGAAATGCTAAATTCCTAATCATGGCAATCGATTATTTCACAAAGTGGGTGGAGGCAAAACCATTGGGACAATTAACAGCTGAAGTAACCAAAAAATTTGTCTGGCAGAACATAGTGTGTCGCTTAGGGGTGCCATGTACCCTCGTCACGGACAACGGTACATAGTTCACAAGCAGTACATTCATTGATTGGTGCTCAAAGCTTGGGATTCTTCAGAAGTTTACCTCTGTGGTACACCCTCAAGCCAACGGGAAAGTGGAAGTAACGAACAGGACCATCGTTCAAGGAATTCAGAAGCGACTGGAAGGAAAGTGAAGTGGATGGGTGAATGAAATACCTAACACCCTATGGTCATATAGAACGACCGTTCGAGCACCAATGGGTAAGACACCATATAGTATGGTTACGAGGCGGTGATACCGGTAGAGATTGGCAATTCAAGCCTTCGAGTATACGATTACATGGAGAAGGACAATCTGGAAATGATAAAGTAAAACTTAAATGAGCTGGAAGAGAAAAGAGAATTGGCAACGATCACGGAAGTTAAGTATAAAAAAAGAATGGCTAGAGCCTATAATCAGAAGGTAAACAAAACATGGTTTCAGATTGGCAGCAGGTGTTAAGAAAGAATGAGGCAAGCCTAGAAGAAGAATGAGGTAAGCTATGCCCAAAGTGGGAGGGACCCTACAAGGTCACGAAGTCTCACAAGTCCAACAACTATGAACTTGAGAGGTTGGATGGCACCAGTGTTACCAACACATGGTATGTGATCAATCTGAGAGAGTTTTATGTCTAGATTTGAAGAAGAAGAAGATAGAAAGCATCAACCTGTACAAAAACAATGAGATTATCATTGGTTGTATTCGTTCCATTGTTCCTAAGGCGACATTATCGCAATAAATATTAAAAAACCATCTTTCCGGGCCACAATTACACTTTTAGTCTTCTACTTACAAATCTTAGATGATAATACATTGGTAACATATCGTAATGAATGCCAAATTTGAGCATAAGGGCATGATCTGCAAGCTATAGATCTTGTACAACTACCAATACTTGCAAGCTTTTGATCTTGTAACTTCGTAAATCTTACATTCGCAAGCTACAGATCTTGCACAACTACCAATACTTGCAAGCTTTATATCTTACAACTCAGGAAACCACACGATTGCAAGCTATATATCTTACAACTCAGGAAACCACACGATTGCAAGCTATCGATCTTGCACAACTATCGAGCTTGCAAGCTTTAGATCTTGCAACTTCATGAAACATACACTCGCAAGCTATAGATCTTACATAATTACTGATCCTTGAGAGCTTTGCATCTTGCAACTCAGCGAATAATATGACCGCAAGCTATATATAGATCTTGAACAAGAGCAGATTTTCTTATAAAAGCTGATGCACACAAGAAATAGACCTTGCACGTCACGAAACACAGCCTTTACAGCATCCAACTGATGTATTCAGCAACTCCACTCAATAAAAAAAGACTTAACCAATCAGCAAAACATGAGAAAAACAACTTATTGACATATAGCGAAGACGCAAGTTCAGAACGTCACAAACAAGGTTATTCAAAACATTACAGGAAAATAACTTAAAGCAAGGGATCTATCTACGCCTAGATGCTCTTGATGTTCCAGAAGAGGATGAACCACCACAATGATAACCATGCTCAAACTCATGATGGGAATGTTCTGTCCTACGCCGGTCCTCTTCAGCCACTCACTCCTCGGTGACCATGTGTTCGTATCGCCACTTCATGTATAAATAAGGGGGATGTTGTATAAGACCCCTTTGCTCCATGTGGCTAAGATGTTCAGCAAATAGGCCTTAAAGTCGTTTATAGGGCCAAACTTCTCACGATCTAGCTGCATACTCAGAACATTCAAAATCTCTTCATAAGAAAAAAAATGAGAGTATAGGCCCGGCTAGGCTTACGAGCCTAAGAAAATATGAGAGGTCGTGTGGAAAAAGGTGAGAATGTGAGTACCCTTTGTATGTTAAAGCTAGGATGAAAACCCGAAAGGGCCCCTAGGAAAAATGAGAGATATTGAGAGAAAAAAACTAGGTTGATGATACATTTGTCTCCTTGGTTGTAACTACGTCGAGAATCAAGAGTTATCTCTATGTTACAACCAAGTTGACGACTCTTGGATTTCCTTGGTGGATATTGTTTTTGGAGACGACTCTTTGATTGCTTTCGGGGATCATTTTGGGAAAGGTAAGCTAGATTGATACTTATCTTCTTTGCTTACCATTTTCCGCATTTTACTTTGGGTGGTTAGATTACTTAGGTTCTTTGGGGAGTGTGAGAGTTGTGAGATTCTTACTCTTTTGGGGAAACAGGGTTATCTAGGAATAAATTGAATGCTTCGGTTAACTTATACATGCACGAAACATTTTGCTTAGTCCTTTTCCTTGTCTTTATTACCTCGAGGATGAGTAAAGGGTTAAGTGTGGTGGGTCTGATGTGCTTCATTATGCGTGTGTTAACCATTGAATTTGGCATAATAATTGGCTTGTTTTATATGTTGGATTGCTATTATTAGTTGAGTTTAAGTGACAAGGGGTTTAGATGGCCATGTTTGGTTTTCTTGTCTAAATCCCATGTTTTGTAGACATAATTGGAAGTAATGGACATCTAGTATCCATAGGCACCTAGATCTTCCTTTGTAATCATCCCTAGTAGGTCACTTGTTGATACTTTTCATTACATTTTATGTGAAGGTCATTCACAAGGGCGGTAGAAGATATTGAAACTTGTTCGCAAGGATGGTAGAAGAGATCGAAGGCCATTCACATTAGAATAGTAGATGAAGGCCACATACATCAAATCGTAGTAGTAGAAGGATGGAGCGGGAGGTCGTTGCCGTATCTCTCAAAGTTATAATTTATAAGCCCTAAATGCTTACTAAATACAATTGAGTAGATAGTGGCAAATCAGGGTCGTCCACGAAGAAGAGTATTTTCTTAAGCATTTAAACATATAAGGCGGATACTAGACTAGATTTAGATATATACAAAAGCAATTAAAAGGGGGGGTTTGGTTGGTTTTTCCTAAATTACGAATTTAGAGACAAGATAAATAGCGAAGTCAAGTAACTATGCTAATCATGCAACAAACAAAGAAAAATGGGGGTAAAAACTACAAAAGACAAAGCTTTGGGGGCAATTGATTTCCACTTCCAAACATCTTATCTATCCTTGAATCTACAACCTATTTATTACTTTAACTACTTGTTGTGAAGATAAATCTTCTATCCTTCTTAGATAGTAGTTTGCAAGAGTGAATTCAACATCTCTTTTAAAACCTCACTAATGACTCCTTTAGTCTAGAAATGGCTAAAAGTATCCCATTAATGGCATTGAGCACGAAGAATCAACAAGCTTGGTAACACTTATAAACACTACACTGTGTCTAAGCATTTAACCACTTCATGCATTTACACAATATTAGTCAAGAACGTTTAACGTTCATAGACCTCTCCTATTTGCTACATTAAACAAACATGACAAAGAATTCAACATCATCACAATCATCTAGCAATTATCAATTCGTCAACACTCTTGTAGGCTTATTCTTCTTGGATAGTTTTAAGAACTTGGTCCAAACGTCCCGGTCACAATTCATCCACTTCTTTGTCTTTCTTCTTTGACCCTTTTATCTTCTACCACCTTTTGGCTCGTGGACTTCACTGAACCACTCCAAAGGGCTCATGAGAAACCTGCAAATTAAGCTCACAAAAAAGAATCTAGATGCTCGTAAGTACCGAAATTCCATTAGATTAAACATAGGTTACAAATTGAAGGATTCAGATATGAAAACCGAAAACGATCATCAAAACCCCTTATGATGTAAAACTACCCAAATCTAGAAATCTTACAACAAAAAGATGACAAAAGAGATGTTAAATTCTTCAGAAAATACATCCATTTGACGTCTCATCATGGAGCCAAAGATTGGCGGCATTGGAGTTCAAAACGGCCAAGAAAGAAACGAAGAATCGTGGTCCGAGAGTTGTGACAACTTATGGGAACAAATCAAGAAGAACCAGCCTTCAAGGTTGGTTCCATTGGATTCGTCTCCTTGAGAACCATAAAATCAGCTACAAGAACTCTCAAAACGGACTAGATAATCCGTAGCAAATGAGAGAGGTTTAGCCAACCGAAGCACAAATGGGTCGGCGCAGACCGCTCATGGGTGGCACCAACGGCCCACACAAGACAACGTGGTTTGTGTTAAGGGTCTTGGCACACACTGTGCCAAGGTCCAGTGCAGACCACGCCTAACCCGTTAGGCCACGTACGGACTGTATAGGCGCGGACTGTCATGTTTTCAATGGCTCGCGCCGTTTCAAGACCAGCCACCACGATGTGAAGAATTGAGTAGCCTGCACTAAATTGTTGAGCAAAATGTGGTTTCTGATGACGGTATGTGCCAAACGTCACATCCCGCGAATCAAAAGTGAAAAACGACCATTCTGACGATGGGCCGCACCAAGCGCACTTGCATGAACCGCGCCAAGCACCTCAGTCCCTGCCAAGGAAACTATGTGGACAAGCACATATCACACAGTCCGCACCAAAGAGATGCACGGACCACGCTAGATCCTGCAGTCGACGCCATCGCGGATCACACGGGTCACACCAGATCTGGCGCCCTGCGTAGACCAAGTACGTTGTGCGGACCATGCCATCCACAATGGTCTGTGCTAAGCAGCGTCTGAACTAGAGTTTCACACTTTTGGCATATTTTGGGCCTATTTTTAGGCCCAATACTCTACTGCTATAAACATAGCCTTAGTCTACTAGGATATAAATGATCTTAGACTTTAGAAGCTACTCTTGTAATTTGGAGAGCATCCAAGAGAGAGAAACATTTTCTCCTCTTTCTTTCTTTCATTTTTTTCTTTCATCCTAAGATGTGAAATTTAAAGCTTGATTTTAATTCCATGTCTAGGGAGTCTTTTTTTTATAGCTTATGTGTTGATTTATGCCTTTGAGAGATTCTTAGTTCATCCTAATTATTGTGCTTGTGATATTATTGTGACTTGTTCTTGAATGATAGAATTGCATGAATAGTACACTCCATTAGCACACACTCTAGTCTATATTCATGTTGGTGCAAATATTGATGCCCCCCGGGGAAGAGAAACCTCAGATGTGTTATGGACAGCAGGGTATGGGTCTTCGTGGGTGTGTGCACAGAGGTCTTTTCCAAGTATTGCTCTATTATATTTCCAGCACACCAGTCTTAGCTGATTACATATATTAGTCCGATGGGTTACGGGTGGAGATAGCAAAAAGTAGCAAGCTAGGGTTGTAAGAGGCTTTAGTGTCATAAATAAGTTGGCTACTTCCTTTTGCCTCGTTTATAGGCCTAAGGAGTAGAGCATCCATGGTGGAAGGCCCGAGATGTAATTTTATGGAGTAGAAACAGGCCTACAATATCGGTCAGACCTTGTTGTACTCCTCTAATTACGAAGGTGGTGTTGATGGACTGTTGCAAGCGCACCCAACATAACAGGTATGGGGAAGTGTATGCCATCGACCAAACCACGTGTTATGAACACTATATTAGGTTTTTCTAAATCTCACATGTGAATGAATTGAGGATTAAAGCATTAAATCAACCATGTTACGCAAGCATTCCCCAAGTTCTTATCTTATATAGTTTAAGTGCTTTTTCCTTTTCATGTTAGTAGTTGTTAGTTGAATACTATCTATTCCTAGCAATACGTAAAGATTGACAACCTGGACGTGGTTGTGTGTGATTGACTTTTAGGCCCTAGTATCTTAGTGGACATACCCAAGGCTTACCGCTAACTACCCTATCGGTAGCATAGTAGTGAGTTGGGTATAGAACTATAAATTTTATCTTTGACCTTTGACCTCGGTCTAAGCCTTCACTCAGGTTAGTTAGCTACAATTAATGACACTGAGTGGAGGTGGGTCATAGCCTTCTCTAAGGAGGGGACTAGACATTGGTACTCTCGATTCCATTTTTCCACTCCTCTAGCTTGGCGTTGGCCGTACAAAGGGATGCATGAACTAGATCCATGTTATCCCAATGTACCTGGGCTTTGTGATGATAATGCTCAATGATCTTGTAAGGCTGAGAAAATGAACCTCCCCAAAGCCTTAAAAGCTTTAGGAACCCAATGCACTCATGCATCAGACTAAACCCGACTTGTGTTGTGTCCTCTTTGAGGACCTTGTTGTGCTGAAATTCAAGGAGGCATTAGTCCTCCTAGATTCCATCCTTAGCCACAACTAAGAAGGTCCCTGTCTCTCATGAAGGCTATTACGCCAGGCTAATCTCCTCATAGGCAACTCGAAGCTCTTTTTTGGGTCGAACAGATTTGTACGAGAATCAAGAGGCCTCGATTCAGTGCTCCCATGCCCATTATTCATTTCGATGATACCATTCTTTCATAACTTAGAAGAAGAAGTTAAAGATGATACCCCCTTGTAATTGGGGGGTGGGGGTAGGACACCAAGTCTTGGATCTGTAAGTAACAAAGAAGTAAAAACACATAAGTAATAGAAATAACTTTCATTCATAGTAGGAAAAGGAGTACATCAAAGCCCAATCAAAAATAAATTCATACAGTTTCCCTTTCCACTATCTAGGCCCCGCATGGATCTTGCGTCGGGGTTTTGGTTGAGTAAAGGGGTCCGGCTGGATCTACTCGTTGTTCTCGTCCACTCCCAGATTGCAAATTTCCTCCACAGAAAAGATTTTGCCAAAGGTCTTCAGATGCTCGAGTAGTGGGAGTTTGATACCCCCATCCTGGATGGACTTCCACCAAAGGTAGTAAGCTGAACTGGGTCAAAGTTGTTTCTATAAATGTTATCTATTGTAGTGTATATGGTGGGTAGGTCCTTGCAGATGTAATAAGTAAGAGCATTCCGAGTGACCCCCACCAAGACTCCGGGGAGGGACGAGAAGAAGTCTTGGATACCCTTGGTCTTCACGAGCTTGTTGGTGTAAGCCTTGCGATGGAGGCCTGTTGCTCAATGGAGTTAAGACTAACGAGCTTAGCATTTTCACTGGTCATGGTTTGAACAGACGTCTAGGCCTCTGACAGCTTCTCTTATAGCTCCTTTAAATGATCCTCGTTCTCGGAGCCCACCTTCTTCAATTCCTTCTCATGCTGGGAGGACACCCTCTTCAACTCTTCATGTTAGGAGGCCACTTTCTTCAACTCTTCATGTTGGGAGGCCACTTCCTTCAACTCCTCCTTATGATCAGAGGCAGCCTTCTTGAGTCCCGCTCCAAGCTCGTTCACTTTGGCCTCATGGACCTTCTCTAAGTCCTCCACCTTGGTTGCAGCCTCTTGAGCTTTGCTAGCCTTCGATAAGAGGGTCTGGAGGACAGAGGCCAGAGTGATCACAACGATAGCCACCTCCGGAAGAGAGGCAAGGGTCGAATTAACCACCTCCAGATAGATGATACTACCCTCCCCCAAATTAATCCTGGCCTTGAGGTCGGCTTGTAACTCAACAAAAATAGTTACGTTAGTCTATTACCATAGACGGGAAGGGATGTGAGAAGAGGTGCCCTCACGGAGCCTCTTTTTATTCACCAAGGCACTAGGGACCTCTGGCTGGACCTGCACCTGGGGTTGGGGGTGGACCTCCGGGTGGGGCTCCTCATAGACCATCTCTTCTTCTTCTTCCTCATTCAAAAATTTGAAGATGTTAGTGAAACTAAAATAGACAAAATAAAGAAAAGTTAGTTGAGGAAACAAAAAAGTAAAAATAGTTAAGAAGAAAGCTAAGATGTCGTAAACACCTTCGAATGGTGAAGAGGAACTCCTAGATGGGTCCTCCATGGTATTATCAGGCTCTAGTGGCTCCGAAATGACTTATAGAGGTCTTGAAACAGGCTTAGGGGGCTTTGGAGAACTA
The DNA here is from genome assembly GCA_037428765.1 of Rubia yunnanensis. Classification (NCBI taxonomy): domain Eukaryota; kingdom Viridiplantae; phylum Streptophyta; class Magnoliopsida; order Gentianales; family Rubiaceae; genus Rubia; species Rubia yunnanensis. Next base: position 52,687,739 of record CM075064.1, on the reverse strand, counting down.
GCCTTTGTCTTCTTTGGCCTTTTGACGGCCACATCCTCTGCAATTAGAGGGACTTTTCTCTTAACTTTCTTGGGCTTATCACCCTCAATTATCTTCTTTTGCCAAGTACAGAAAATTCCTAGAAATATCTAGGGGCTCACTTAATAGCCTATCTCTATCCACTACCACATTATCTGGAGTGGAGTAATTAGCTATGTTCTCGAACTTGAGTATCAAATTCCACCCCGAGATGTAATAGCTCTCGGCCTCACTATCAAATGTGTAGATAGGGAGACTTATGCCAATCTTGGCAGTTCGAAGAAATATTTATGAGATGGTTTGAGAACCTATTGCAATGGGTCAGGATCCACCTATTCCCCCCCCCCATGTTTTATGGCCTTGCTATAGGAAAGATAGTACAGGGACCTAAATAATTGGTAGCCCGGGGTGATTCCTATGCTATGGCAATGGGTCATGAACACCGTAACATAAAGTATGACGTTCAAATGAAGTTGGGACAAACTTACCTAGTGCTCCTTAAGAAGATGAGAGAGGATGGTGGCAGGGGAAAACAAAGACCAAATTTAAAGTGGCGCACTTAAACGACGCACCTTCCAGGCCTCGTATCCCTAGGGGTTTCATCTTCTGGAAGGGCCTTCAATCTCTGGTCCCCCGAAACCTTAATTACGGATGGAAGGGTCGAGATATCTCCTTAAGGGTTGGTTGGGGGCTTTCGGGAACAGGGGCTGGGATTTTCTCAAAAATAGGGACGACCCTCATCATCCTTCTGGATGGTGGTTTCCCTCGCAACCCTCTCCTTTGATACCACCCATTACCAGTGATAGCCTGGAGGCAGCGCTAGACAGCTTGCTGGATTTCCTCTGTCTCCCCTGCCAGACAAACTAGGGTTGGCAGCCGATGATGGGACATCACCGAAATCTTGAAGGCAGGAGCTTTCAACTCCGCTGGTAGAAGAAACGATCGGAAAATAGGCCGGGATCAACCCCCCAATGGCATTTGCGACATCTTATAAAAGAAACAAATGATTGAGTAAGGGAAAAATTAGTGGTTCTTGGCCAGAGTGTTTGGCAAAAGTTCTCTGAAAATGTTAGCGAGTGAGGAGAAATGCTCTTATTTGCTTTGAGTGAGAGAGAAAGAGTTTGAAATTTGAAAAACAATTTGGGTGAAAATTAATTTAAGGCGTATAAAAGTGCCTTATATAGATAGAAAAAAGGCAATGATTACCTCGGGCCGCCAAATAATAAGTGAGAATGGGGGTAAATGGGCCGCATTGGTGATAAATTCCAGGCATTAATAGAAGAAGTGGTGCACGTAAGATCCAGCCTGGACCTCACGCTCTTAAAGGCATGAGTAAGCATCATACCCCTCATGACTTTTCCACTTCTCATATTGGAGCCCTCTTCTGAATAGAGAGACCTCTCCCCCCGATTCCTTACTATTGAGGCCCAAAGCCATGCCCTCATGATCTATTAAAATAAATGGGGCCGAAGCCATGCCCTCATGATCTATCACAGATTAGAAAGCTGAGGGTCGAACCCCCCCCCCCTCCCCGCCCAAACAAATTAATCTGCTTCGAGGGGAAAATTCAAAGCTAACTTGGAGGATCCCGTCTGCCCTGGAACCAAACCCGGAAGCATTCCAGAGGCTCAAAAATCATACCCTTGAAGCATTGTGGGGATCAGAAGTTGCACCCCTGCTCAACACTGAATTCGAAGCAACCTTGTCAAAGGGTGAATCACCAAATTTGTAGGAGCACATCCAAATTCAAACCTAAGGCCTTGGGATGAATTCAAGGGCTAAACCCTAAACTTTCCAAGGGCTTATTGATAATGTGTAAATTCGTACTGGGACCAAGTGCCTAGTTTAGCTGGCCCAGGTCTCCTATTTTACCCCTTGGGTAATATCCTTTAGGCCGGCCCAGGGGAAGAGTACTTGCATCACAAGCAAACAAAACAGTTTCCCTACTTACCAACCTATATAGAGGCCAGAGGTAATCCTACAAAATCAACTATTCATTCCTAACTGCAATATTGTTTTTCGACTTGATCGTTGGAGCCTCTTCCCCTCGGAAACCTCTGGAGGCTTTGTCTTGTAGATTTCGGCCACAATGGCGGTAGACATAGTAGTGGTAAATTGGGGCGCATCAGGCTCCTAGGCAAAATGAGAGAAATTGATAAAAAATTGGAAACTAAGTTGAGGATCTTTTGAATTATCCTTGGTGGATTTTTTTGGAAACATCTCTAGGATTTCTTTAGGTGGCCTATTTGGTAGAGTAAGCTAGTTTGACACTTATCATTTTTGCTTACCTTTTTCTTCACACAATTTAGTTGTATAGACTACTTAGTCTCTTTGGGGAGTGTGAGAGTTCTGAGTTTCTTACTTCTTTGGGGAACTAAGGAAATCTAGAAATAAGTTAAATGCATTAGTTAACCTATCCTTGCACTCTACATTTCTCTTGAATCTTTGCTTGTTTTTGTTTACTGGAAGACGAGTAATGGTTTAAGTGTGGGAGAATTGATCTGCACCATTATGTATGCGTTAACTAATGCATTCAACACATTTTTTATTATGTTTTGTTTGGTTGATTGCTAGTTTTAGTTAGGTTTACGAGAAAAAGGGTTTAGATGACCATTGTTGGTTTTCTTATCTATATCCCAAGTTTTGTAGACTTAATTGGAACTAATGGACACTTTGTATTCATGAGCACCTATATCTTCCTTTGTGAGAATGCTAGTAGGTTAATTGTGAGTATTTTATCATCACTTTGTAGAAGGCCATTTGCAAAAATGGCAGTAGATAGTAGAAGGGCACTTGCAAGAGCGGTAGAAGATTAGAGAAGGCCACGAGCTAAAAGTGTGGTAGTAGATGGAGAGAAGCCAAAAAAAAGGTGGAGCCAAAGTTCAAGTTCCAAAGACGAAAGATAGTCGCATTAACCAACACGGTCTATGCCAGCCAACATGGCCATGCCAGAAGGCACCAGCATGAGGCGCCTGGAGCAGCATGGCCCGTGCTAGAAGGCACTAGCACAAGGCACCTGGTCCAGCACAGCCCGTGCCAGTAGCTCTAGGCACGAGGCCTCAACTACCATGGCCTGCATTAACTTCCTTTGGCATGAGATGCTGACATCAGCACGACCCATTTTTTCCAACGTCCCAAATTGGCCAAGTATAGATGTGTGTCGTTTCCCTTTAAACGGTCCATCGATGGGGTGTGGCATTCTTAACCGTGCAATCATTTTTCTTAAACACTGACTCTAAGTCGATGCCCCATGAAGTTCCACACGGTCATTACCATTCAGTTACTTGAGACACCACTCCCAGTCGGTGGCTCACACCAAACAACATAGGCAAGCATGGTAAGAAAGCTAAGACCGAGCACCAGCCGACAGTCTGTGTCAGCCGGTATGGCCCGTGCCATGGGTTGCAAGTATGGACCGTGTCAGTCACCACAGCCTATGTTAGAGACATCCAGCATAGTCGTGCCAGTTTCACCCAGCACCCCATGCCACACAAAATGGCCCGTGCAAGTTGCGGCTGCATGGGTTTTTTTGGCCTATTTTGTGCCTTTTTCTAGGCCTATTTCCCTACTACTATAAATATAAGCCTATGTCTATTAATGTTTAAGTTTGGAACATTATTCTACTTTTGGAGAGCATTTTAGAGAGGAAAAGGGAATAACCCTTCTCTCTACTCTTATTTCTTTTCTTCTTTATTTTTCCCAAGGGCATTGAATCCAACAAAATGCTTGGGTTCAATGCTTAGGTAGTAGTTAATTTACTTGGGGTTAGTATTTGTATTCATGAATTAATGATGGATTTCTGATGTTCTTAGATTCTCCTATCTTTATGTCCTATGAATTTTGTGCTTAATTTATGCTTTCTATTCTTGTGAGATTTATTCTATGCCATTGTTATAATGCATCCATACACATTCATGGTGGTGTAGTGTCGTGCTAGGCTTCAGTGCAATCTTAGGAGTGTTAGATTATAGAGTAGGTTCAAGAACACCACTGGGGAGATGAGTGCATTCATGTTACCTTGAGATTATATCTTCCGGTTGATTAAACCATAATTCTAATTGGCTATTTATGTGAGGAATCACATGCTGAGGACGCTAGACTAAACCCTAACGAGGGGAAACCTTGGCTTACCCCAATAGATGAGCATGATTGTTTGTAGCAACTAGCTAGAGTTGTGTCGACTCTTGAGTCATCACAAGATATAAATTCATTTTCCTCTCTAGGCCTAGGGATTGATATCCATAGTGGAGTGCCCTAGATGTACTATCCTCACCTTTATATCTAACTGTTGTGACCTAATACAAGGCTTTGTTCTTTTAAGCGAGGGCGCGTTAGCATTTGAAATGAGATACTGGGGATGAAACGTGGAGTCAATGGATTGGAACGTATGCATCCCTAATGCTAACGCATGTATTCGTGGCAAGTACCTTTGTGTGACATGCGAGGGGAAATGTCGGGCTATCTCCCCACTATGTGACATAGGCATAAGATAGGTTTATATATTTCGTGTGAATGGATCAAGAATTAAAGTCATTCATCGATCATGTTACGTAAAATACCCCAAGTGCTAGTATATATGGTTTTATTCTCTTGTGACCTTGCATGCTTGTAGTTGATAGTTAAAAACCCCCTCAAAATCTATTTTCAATATTAGCTATTCCTAACACACGTACAGATTAATGAACTGTGCGTGCCTATGTCTAGTTGGCCTTTAGACATCTAGCATCTTTGTGGACAAATCTTGGCTTGCCACCATCTACCCTCGAAGTAGCATAGTAGTAAGAACGGGAGCAGAATATAAATCTTCTTTTTTTATCCCCACGCCTTCGTTCGGGTTAGTTACTGATTTTTATGATCCCAAATGGAGGTGGGTCCCCCCAATTATCTATTGAAAGCACTAGCTATTCCCGACACATGATCTGAGTGATACCCCATTATGGGTGGTGTAAAGCTAACTTTTGAATTCTAGTATCTCTGTGGAATACCCCGGCTTGCCACTAGCTACTTTATTTTAGTGGAAGTGAGTACAAGAGAAATAATACAAATTTCTATCTTTGATACTTTGCATTTGCGGGTTAATTCTGAAGCAAGGTAAATGAACTCGTGGGGTGAGGATAAAATTTTGGCGCCGCTGTCAGGGATACTAGTTTTAATTTGATTGTTAGCTTACATAACTATCTGGTAGAAGTGGTTTATGCTTTTTTGTTTTTGTAGTTCTATTGGTTGTTGTGTAGAGCTCTTTGATAGATTTTCTTTTTTTCTCCTAACTGGTATGCTAGTGTTTCTTTGTGGACTAGTATTGTGTTGCCCCTAGTTTATGGTACTTACTCGTACACTAACCAAGGAGCCTTATTCTACTTACTGGAAAACACAGGTAGACGACGAAGGAAGATGAGAAGGGTTAGTGGGGTAGTTCCGCAAGGGCCGACCGTAAAGTTAGAGATTGAGAGATAAATCATGGTGGAGGACAACAGAACCTTGAGGGAGTTGATGGCTCCTAACAGTAGTCAGGGAAAGAGGCCGTTGAAGGCAGTTATATCAGACCAGACAAGGCACTTTCAATGTGTCTTCTCTGGTTGCACCTTTAATCGCGACCATTTAAAGGCGGTCACGATCCACCTTTAAAAACACCCATTAAAGGCAGTTATGGACCGCCTTTAAATGGCCAAAGGAACTGCTTTTAATAGGTTCTGAACCCGAAACCAACAGAGAGTCTCATTGGCTCTTGAGGTACCTTACAAACTCATGACACATATTAAAGGCTGTTATGAACCGCCTTTAAACGGCTGGAGAAACCCCCTTTTATAAGTTCCTCACTCGGAATCAAGGTGATGTGCACCGTAGTGCATGCGTTAACCAATGCATTCGGCATAATAATTAGCTAGTTTTACTTGTTGGATTGTTAGTATTAGTTAGGTTTACACGGCAAAGGGTTTAGACTACCATGTTTGGTTTTCTTATCTAAATCCCTTGTTTTGTAGGCTTAATTGATACGAATGGACACCTTTTATCCACATGCACCTAAATCTTCCTTTTTATCATCATTAGTAGGTGGCTCATGGGTACTTTTCATCATCATTATATAGAAGTCCATTCGCAAGGATGGTAGAAGATATCAAATGCCATTTGCAAGAATGTTAATATATGAAGGCCATGGACTCTAAAGCATGGTAGTAGAAGGATTGACCTAAAAAAGGTGGACTTGAAGTTCAAAGAACCAAGAAAGAAATGGAGGATTGTTGTCCGGGAGCTGCAAAATATTCTGGGAAAGATCCGAGAAGAATCAGACCTTGAGGATGGCACCATTGGATTTTTCTTCTCAAGTGCTTTAAAATCGACTAGAAGAAATCTCAAATCTGACCAACGGTTCATCTTAGCAGAGCAAACAATTTAGCCAGATGAACCAGCCACAGGTAGCACAGACCTTTCATGGCCAGCACAAGGCCAAACCATACATGGCCCGTACCACACCACACGGCCAATGTCACCGGCCATTGGCACGAGCCATGCCAAGCAACACAGGACATGCCAAGCCCGAGCACGGGGCGTGCCAAGCTCGGTTGGCCTTGTCCTCAAGTCCTCTTTTTCACTCCAAATTTGGCTAAATATGGGCGTCGACCGTTCCATTTCACACAGCCCACAATGTTCCAAATCACAAATGTCAAGACCAGCCCACGGAGTGTGAAAAATGATGCGGCCCATGCCAAGTAACTGAGAAAAATAAAGATCCAATTAAAGACCAAGTGCAAAAATATAGCTCCAGACGACGGCCAGCGCAGGTTGACACGGACCTGCCAAGACCGGTGCCCCATGCCAGCACGAGCCACACGGCTCATTCCATGACCAATGGGCCGCCTCAACATGAGGCCACATCAGCAGCATAGGCCATTCCAATACGACGCCTCGTGTCTGTGGCGGCTTCTAGGGTTTTTGGCCTATTTTGGCCCTATTTTTAGGCCAAATCCCCTACTACTATATATATAGCCTTTATTCTACTAGGGTTTATAGACTAGATTAGTTTTCGGATTTCAAGAGTAGCTTAGAGAGAGAAAAACACTCTCCCTTCTCTCTAGGTTCTTTCTCTTTCTTTTCTTTATTTTGCTTTTGCCCAAAAGTGAGGAATCCAATGCAATACTTAGAATACATGTTCAGGGAGTAGTTCTATAGCTTGGGGATAATATTTGAATTCATGTGTTGATTTATGTTTTGTGAGATTCATTAGATCTTTCTAATTCTATGTGCTTGTGACATTATGTTGGCTTGATCATGAATTGTTATAATTGTATGAATGATATACTCCATCAGCACACACTCTAGTCTACATTCATGTTGATGCACATATTGATAACCCCCCCCCCCCCCCCCCGCAAGAGAAACCTAGATGTGATATGGTAGCGAAGTCCGGGTCCACGTGGATTTGTGCACGTAGGTCTTTTTTTTGTTTTACCGCTATGATGACAGCACACCAGTCGTAGTTGGCGAGTTGGTCGAAAGGGTTACATGTAGATATAGCATCTAGTAGCATAACTAGGGTTTAGCAATCCTAGTGCCATCGATAAGGTGCTTATTTCCCTTTTCCTAATTAGGCCTAGGGGTAGAGCATTCGCAGTGTAGTGCCCAGGATGTAATTGTCCGAGGGAGAAACATATTAGTGCAACGATAGGGCCATTGTCGCAATACCAGCCACGGGTAGAATAGACCGTTCATTGCCAGCACAAGGCCAAACCATACATGACTTGTACCACACCACACGAACAATGTCAAGGGCCTTTGGTACAAGCCGTGCAAAGCAACTCGGGCCATACCAAGCCCTAGCATGGGGCATGCCAAACTCAGTTGGCCGTGTCCCCAAGTCCTCTTATTCACTCCAAATTTGGCTAAATATTGGTGCGAACCATTCCATTTCACACAGCCCACGATGTTTCAAGTCACAAATGTCAAGACCAGCCCAAACGGCACCGAGTGCGGATCCGAAGTGCCAAAAATGGAGCTCCAGACCACGGACCGCACTGATTGACACGGACCTGACAAGATCGGCACCCCATGCCAGCATGAGCCACACAGCCCATGCCATGACCGATGGGCTGCGCCAACACGAGACCACGTCAGCAGCACAAGCCATTCCAATCATGATACCTCGTGTCAGTTGCTGCTGCTAGGGTTTTTGGCCTATTTTGGGCCTATTTTTAGGCCCAATCCCCTACAGATAAATATAACCTTTAGTCTACTAGGGTTTATGTACTAGATTAGATTTCAGATTTCAAGAGTAGCTTAGAGAGAGAAAAACACTCTCCCTTCTCTCCAGGTTCTTTCTCTTTCTTTTCTTTATTTTGCTTTTTCCCAAAAATGAGGAATCCAATGCAACACTTAGATTCCATGTTGAGGGAGTAGTCCTATAGCTTGGGGATAATATTTGTATTCATGTGTTGATTTATGTTTTGTGAGATTCATTAGATCTTCCTAATTCTATGTTCTTGTGATATTAAGTTGGCTTGATCATGAATTGTTACAATTGCATGAATGATATACTCCATTAGCATACACTCTAGTCTACATTCACGTTGGTGCACATATTGATACCACCACCCCCGGGAAGAGAAACCTGGATGTGATATTGGTAGCGGAGTTCGTGTCCATGTAGGTTTGTGCACGTAAGTATTTTTTTAGTTTTACCGCTATGATGATAGTACACCAGTTGTAGCTAGCGAGTTGGTCCGAAGGGTTACATGTAGAGATAGCATTTAGATCATTACTAGGGTTTAGCGATCCTAGTGACATCGATAAGGTGCCTATTTCCCTTTGCCTCTTTAGGCCTAGGGGTAGAGGATTAATGGTGTAGTGCCTGGGATGTAATCGTATGGGGGAGAAATAGATATGTGCAACGGCAGGGCAGTTTTCGCACTACCCTAAATATGGAGGCAATGCCGATGGAAGATTGCAAGAGCACCCTATGTGACAGGTATGGGGAAGTGCTGACCATTAACCACACCATGTGTTATGAGCACTAGATTAAGTTGTTGGTGTCTTATATGTGATGGAATCGAGGATCAGAACATTTAATCAACCATGTTAGGAAAATATTCCCTAAGCATCTATCTAATTAAATTTCTCTTGCTTTAGCTTTTATGTTAGTAGTTGTTAATTGAAAAACCCAAAACCCCCCATTTTACAATAGTAGTTATTCCTAGAACACAGATGGATTGACAACTCGTATGTGGTTGTGTTTAATTGGCTATTAGACCCTAGCATCTTTGTGCACAAATCGAGTATTGCCACTAACTATCCCATAGGTAGCTTAGTAATGAGTTTGGGAGCAAAACTATAAATTGAAATTTGACATCCCTTTCATTCCTTCTTGTTTGTTTGGAACGACTTCGCTCGGGTTAGCTACTACTGATTTTAATAACCCTGAGTGGAGTCGGGTCATAAGGCAACTCACTCGGCCTTGGGGGTTCATTCCAAACTAAGAACAACACTGTGTTCCTCACTTGCAACCAAACTTGGATCCTATTTTTGGTCCTATGGGATGCCCATTTACGAGTTTGGAACCCCACTTGGATCCAATGGTAAAAATACTATTTTCATTCATTTTCTTGTCTCAAAATAAGCCTCATATAACAACGACAATTGTAACCCAATACACAGAAATGTTCTACAAGCTAACAAAAATATATAGAAAATGTTGACAGAGAAATAATCTATAGATATGAATAGAGATCAATAAAATTCTATTCCAAACTTTCACATCATACTAATTTACCTAAGTTGTGTTACCTACCAAGTTAGGGTTCAAAAGAGTTGCTGAGCAGTTGAGAATGAGATGTCAAGCCAAACAATTTCTTGCATTGTTGATGTCTTATTTTGAATAGGGCCTTGTTGCCTTTTGAAGAATCTCCAAGTAGCAAGTTAGCAGGAAATATTATACTATTAATGTTTAGTTGAAGCAAATGTATAAATACCTTGTCAATCTCTAGTAAATCCAACTTCATGCATCCTATGCACGGTGTACAACATTGCATAATAGCCGCACTCCCATTTTTGCACTTGTTTCTTATACTGATTTAAACCCACATAAAATTTGAAACGTCTAGAAACACAATAATAAATTATGTTGGAAGAAGCAAAGCAATTGTACTGTATTATACCTTGCTTTTGGCCACTTCAAATTTCATTGCAACACATTTGCTAGTGTCCTTCATAGTGGACTCCAAAATCTTGATAAATGATTCCGATGGTTGGAAGTACAATAGATCCATCCAATACACCCGCTTCTTATCCAGAACAATCATGATCAATCACAAGTGGTCCCTAAAAACTTAATTTAATGTTTAATAAAATGGGTAAATGATATTTGTAAACGTAATGAAGGTCGTAACTATAACCTTTCAATGTAGGGCGAAACGAATATTTTCTTATCCTTTCTGCCATGGTTTTTGAGAATGTAGTCGATTCTCTCTTGGTTTGTACAACCGATCTCTTGAGTCATCAACGGTCACTTGTATACTACCCATCCCCTTCTTTTAGTTATACATAAAATACGTGAACCTTGAAATTAAGATTTTTTTTGCACTAGTTGTAAAAAAAATTGAAAGAAATAAATAGTAAACATGAATTAAAAAATATATATATATACTACCCACAAGATGTATATATACATTAGCGTCTAATTAACTTGCTCACGTTTCCACATGTCCTCGAAATCACTCCATAGCGCGATGATATCTCTTTTCCCACCAAATAAGCAATCGTTTCCCAAGAATGCATAAGTTGAGTTGTGTTCATGTGGTTAAAGGCAATCGTATAGCACTCGTACAAAGTAAGGCAATTTTTTCGGGACTTGTGCTCTTAGAACTGGTTGTCTATTCATGTCTGATGTTGTTTGGACTGGTTTAGGAGTCATATGGACCGATTTAGGTGTATTTTGGACCACTTTAGGTGTTGCTGGCTGTTTGACCTTCAAATGGCGATCCTTTATAGGATCAGAAAATATTAGCTGACGCAGTCACAAAAGAAACATTCCACGAGCGGGACCAACATTCTTGTATTCTCCGTCCGGAAATGGAAATAGGGCACCCTTCACCAATTCTTTCTCCAAAGAAACTCTTGAAAAACCTTCTGCAATTGGTACAGTGTGATGATTTTTCATTTGTAAAAATCCATCGGTTACGTGGAGTGGTCTACCATCTATGTCTTCATCAGTGTATAGCACACACACATGTGAACCCTACATCTCACCAATTACATTTTTTAAATATGACTCAAACTTTGTATTACTGATTTCATAAAGGTTAAATGTCTACCTTTATCCCTAGAGAGGATGCCTTGTCGAGGCTGTCAGCTTCGTCTGCAGAAGTTTGAACGTTTGCCTACATCTTCGGAGAATGGTGCGAGCCTTTTGATGGCAGAGTACAATTGGGTGTCAAATCATCTAAATTTTTTGGAAGCGCAAGGCCTGTGTGTTGGATCAACTTCCGAATGAGAATGCCTTGTTGCTCAATTCGTTTCTCTTGTTGAAGCGCTTGTTTTTGCAATGTGTGGACCAGCGATAGTTGTGCACGACCATGTAGTAATTCCAAACGCCTCACGTTGGTTCCAGAACGCACCCACTCCCTTTAACACACCCCGGGTGGTCAGATATCAAAATTATAGGAGTTTTTTTAGAATACTTGGATAGGAAATATGTGAATGAAAGAAAAAAATATATTTATAAGGTTTACTACTTGTTCCGTAATTTTCGTTCGGTCTTCCTTCTCATATATACCCTTCTCATTATGTCGCCAACCGATGGAAGAAGATGAAAGGTGCTCACACTAATCTTGCTTTTTCTTCAACTGATCGAACAAGTCTTCAAGGTGAGTACAATTTTAATCAATGATCAGTGTCTTTTGATGGGCCTCGCGAGTCTTGCTTGCATCATAATTTTTAGCCTCCTCCTGTTGTCAAAGCATCTAAACCATGGTCAACTGTTGATGGTGAATAAGACTATTTTTTGGATGCAAATCCCTAGTAAATAACGCTCCCTAGTAAATAACGCACAGTATCCTGGGTGTCCTTTACAGTCTTCTCCCACTTCGCTTTAAGATCATTAATACCCAAGAGCATGTACTTTAGACGAATGCCTAAAGATAACGCCCATTCTTGGAAATGGGTAGGGAGGTTAAGCGAGTGAATGTACACACCAGCAGATTCAAGATCAACCAAACTGTGAACAATATCCTTGCCAACCGATTCAACATCGTACCCATCGGGAACAAACTTAGTGCAATGACATGTAGTAGATGAAGATGGAGATGGATTTGAAATAGGAAGTTCACATCCAATGCATAAAGGGAAGCGACTCCATACGAGAAAAGCAATCAGAAGAAACAAGCCCACCATATTCCTTAGTTAAAGATTGAGTAGCACGAATGAATCTAATGGGGCAGTGAAAATCAGGTGGCAAAAATTTGTTGCAATCAGAAAATCGCTCAGTAGACAAAAATTTTATGATCAACAAAAATATCAAAGCACTGCATATAAGTAAGTGCAATGAGAGGTCTTAAAAGAAGAAGGATGGACCAAAATTAACAACTACAGTCACACAAATAGTACAGACATACACCAGAATGTTGTCTTAAATTACAACCAAATACCCAAAATCCCAATTTACTAAGAATCAACTAACTTCAGAGGTGGAGGTAGGAAAAGTCTGGACAATAATAGCAGTATCTTCCTCACTTGGTTGCTGAGCCGGGACTTCAGTATTTGCATTGGCCATAGTTTCCTCATTGATATCAGTATTAGGTGGTGGCATAATCGTGTGAGAGACAAATGGAAGGTCCTCTAGATAATCAACCTAACACCCCTTTAACTCAGTTGCAGAAAGAAAACAAAGAAGGCTAGCAAGATACAATAGCAAGGCGTAGGGGTGTCCACCATCAGCAATCTTTTCAATAAAACCATCGTTGAGTATTGCCTTCTGCTTAGCCAATGCTGCAGTACACTTCTTCAAAGAGGACATGTTCTTCAGTGTCGAAGTTGGGTTCCACTCGCACATGTCTTTCACAGCCTCACAATAACCAACAGTGCAAGCAGAGCTGGATACGTCCTCAAAAAATTTGAAGAAATACTGTCTTGCAAATCTGATCCACCAAAATTTGGGATATTCAGGGGAAGCAAGCCCATTGGTGCACATCTCTTTTAGCTTAGAACGAAGTTTGGTGACTTCTTCCTCTGCGTTCCTGGCAGCTCCTCAGCAGTGCTTGCACATTCCTGGGTGGGTTTAAGGGAAGTCTCCAAGGTCACACATTTCTTCTCCTTTTCCTTATACTTTTCCATGAGTGACTCATCCGCAAGGGAGAACTTTGAAAGCCGCTCACTCACAAGGTGAAGGCTCTCACTGATCTTACAGAGCCAAAAGACATAGGATAGGGATAGTCAATATTCTAAATAAAAAATATCAAAGAATAGCAAGGCCACTCAAATTAAGCAGCAAACTTACCACAGCCAAAGTATCAAGCAGAGAAAGTTGTTCCCTCCTCAAGTAGATTATGTCTGCAAAAAATAAACACCACAGATCAAACAAACGCACATAGGAAGTAAAGGTTTGTAAAAAATAAGACACAATACAGATCCAATATAGCAAAATAATAACAGTTCATTACACCTTCATCATCAAAATCAGCATGTCGGAGATGTTGTGCATCAGCGCGAAGTGTTATCGCGATCTCGGTTTCAACAGTAAAGTGAACACTTAAAGCAGGAAGCTTAGATTTGGGAACTTTGTAGTTCCAAGATAGAAAGGCTACTTTGGGGTTTTGTTCAGTTTTACAAAAAAATATTTTGTAAACAAAGACCACGTTGCTAGGAAAACCACTCACAAGTTCAGCCCCAGCTATCACAGGATAAAAAGTGAATTCATCTATGGTAGTTTTGACTTTTTGAAAATGGTAAAAATTACGAAACAAGTTAAGGGTGAAATGAACGTTCACTTTTTCACCCACCTGAAGAAATCCCATTATGATAGCAATGCACTTGGGATGAAACTGGGATAACGCGGTTCTATACGAACGTAGAAGGTCAACAACATATTGAGGAAGAGGAAAATAGAGACCAAAATTCAAATAAGTTAAATAGCATGATATATAGCCAAGAGGAGGATTGCGAATGCATTCAGATTTTGCAGGAGCACGAAGCTCAAACTAAGAGAAAAATGGAAATTATTTCTTCAGATCTTCTAAGTATCGATCGGTCAATATACTGCCTATGTTAGGGGGCCCGGTGATGTTACCGGAATCCTTGTCGGAGTGAACATCTTCTACAGGAGACTCGATGTGGTTACAGGAAGATATTTGGATGGACAGTGATCCAAGAGTCAAAAATAAAAATTTTAATCATGATTGCAAACCTAGGAGGTAAACTATTCAGAGCAGAGGTCAAGAATCAACAAAAGGTTTGTCGGAGAAGATGACCAGAAATTGGTAAAGCAAAACCACAGGTGATAAAATTGCAAGAAATTGAAGAGAAGATACCCTATTAAATTTATCACATGCAGAAAAGAAATCGAAGATAGAGCCAGAAACAAATTTACTCTTATATAGGATGTAGGAAGGTGATTCGCAGAGGAACAAGAGATAGCCGGAGAAGATGAATATTTCGGTGACAAGGGAGATGAATTGAAATAAATTTTGATAGTTAAATAATGAGGAGGAAATGGAAAGAATGAGAAGATCAATCAGTTCAAAAGCATAATGATTACCTGACACAAAAGTAGGTTACCTTTTACAGATATCAAAACGACAATGGAAGGTGAGTGGACAGCACACTAAATGATGACGAAATTAAATTAATTGTTTTTCATTCCTTATTTAAGAAATGGAGCAATAACAACAAGCAGAAAAATCATAACAATACAGTGAAGAAGGAGGAACGAATCTTGGCCCTTAGAAACAAAATCTAAACAGTTGTCCTTATCACAAAGATGACATGGACAAGCGAAATTCAAAAATTCAAATTTTGAATTCAAAACAGTTTGCTGGGTTAAAGGTTTAGCCAAAAAGATAAAGTCATTTCGTAGGGACAACAAGAATAATACTAAATGACAAACAGATTGTTCGTGTACAACATTCGTTTGCATTTACTTTACAAGTAATGTCATCGCTTCATGACTTTTAGTCTTCATGGCTAGGGGGCTTGTGATGTATACCCAGCCCATAAGCTCTATAGCACTGGGGTGCTAGCCCAAATCATGTATAGGTTCTACAATAGACCACAAATGGAACAAGAAAAGGTACAAGTAGGTCAAAGGGAATTAGACCACGAACTGAGAAAGGTGGGAGCCACGATCAAGCTTTCAGACATGAACCGCCTTTATTAGGACCACAATCAAACCCACGATGGAAAATTTGATGAAATGGAGCCACGCTCATAGCACACTATAAAAAGGAGAAGAAGGATACCAATACAGGTAAGTATGACTATACTAGAAATTCATGTTCTTGAAGAGAGAGACTGACTTGATCGTTGGAACTTTTCTCCCGAAATCACTTCCACGACTTGTTTTGCAGGAGAAGAGATTCACGGAGTGAGCAGTGATTGGTTTGCCTGGCAGGATTGCCACATCAGCGTCGTTCCAAAATTTCTATATATATTGAGCCCACCAACCTCAAAATCAGCTCAAACATTTACTTTCAAGTTTCCCTCGAATTCCAATAGTCCCCCACCCCTTCTCATCTCTTCTCTTATCAAAGGTATGATTTTTCAATTCTTCCAACTCTTTCATTTTTGTATTATGTCCTTAAAACTGTTCGTATAGATTTTTTATTGTGTGAACTTTCCATATATGTCAACCTAGGTACTATGTCTTGGTATGTTTTTGGACAATTTGGAGTCATTTTTATGTTTACCAAGCATGATATTTTCTGGGATTCTATGATTTTGGTTATAGTTACTAGGGTGAATGCGACGTCTGTGGCCAATCGGTTCACCTTCAATTTATGCGATTATTTTTGCAAAGTCGTTCATTCAATTATTATTTTTTTAATGGGATGTCACACCTGTGTCGGTTTGCTTATTGCTTAAATGAAAGGTTACCAACCTCGCTTATGTGTATTTGCAACACAATGCAAACTCGTTTGTCTATCGGTTACAATGTTTGATCTAAATGACTGTTGCGCGACATCACGCATACATGTTGGCCATGCCAGTGTTTAGGACCGACACGTATGTGTGATGCATGGCTGACGTCACACAAGACTTTTATGATCTAATCATTTTCTTGTATATTTTCAGGAGTAATGGTTGACGAAGTGTCTTCCAATCGCTCATTTTTCTAGGCAAATGACTTATTTTACATATATTTACATCTATATATGAGCTACATTAATTTTATGTATTTACTTATGTGTGTGTGTGTGTGTGACATTTCATAATTCATTGTTTCACTACAGTTCACCTCACAATAGAGCACCACCCCAGAGCTTCTCATATTCCATCTTGAACCATATATGATGTGTCCTGATAACCCCAGATTCAGCTTCACCCTGAAGTAGCAAAACTTCGGGACTAACCTCAATTTGGTAAGGCACCCTGGTGTGCTAAATGCATGTAATTATTTGATTTTCCATTCATAATATTGGTTGTTTATTAATTGCATATATATTTATAATAGCTGATTTTTTTTTGTGATTCAGTACATCCCGAGGGACACGGTACCACTCCTACCAAGTCTGAAGATCCAAGTTGTGCTGAGGTGCTATGGGAGAGAGTAGTGCATGAACTACTTGGGGGACAGGAACACCAATGCCATGTCCCCAAAGGGTGTTTCTGAGTTCCTTGCCGACAACCGCCTATGCATTGGGGACACCTTGTTCTTGGAGCTCATAGAAAGTGGTGGGAGGGGGGAGCATTGTCTTCAAGGTCATCATAATCTGAGCTGATTGATTTTATTACAATTTGTGTTTTGTTAGAACAAAAATATTTCTATTGAATTTATGTACTAATTGTAAGGATATTTTTGTGGCTATAGTTTTTAATAATTAAAGTACCTTATTTGAACAGTAATTGCTATATGTACGAATTGAACAGTATATGATTTTAAAAACTATTTTCAATTGTATCGTTCAACACCATTTTCTACACTCATTTTCAAAGCCATTGAAAAATATTTTTGTATACGAAAGTCAATCGTTTTCAAACAAGTTTAACCTCTAAAACAGACGTCGGTTGTCCATCGCATCACATGTCGGTAAAAATGACATATAATGTCAAATTGGCTCTTCTCATAAAACAACATATGCGACATTGCACGTCATTCAGTAAGAACATTTACTCTTATCCTATCATCATCCTACTCCACCTCCTCTCCATTTCCGATGCCGCCTCCCTCTAAACAACCAACCACATCCACCTTCTTCCTCTCCATTACTGCCGCCACCTCCTAAACATCCAACTCCCATCACCGCCACCTTGCTCCCCCCCCCCTCCCTACATAACCGCCTTCTTCCTCCTCCCGCATCATGTTTTTATAATGGTTTTTTTTGGCTGTCTTCATTCCTTTTTCTAGGTGATTTTTATATATCGGTCACTATTTTATTCTCTCAGTTTTGATTTTAGGGCATCAAATTGTCTGCATTTTGTGATCTAAACTTTTAGTTTCATATGATGAACAAAGTTATCGTTGACTTGATTCTGAGATTTTAAACTCTTGTTCAAAATCCCAAGATTATTTGTATTGATTATCCTATTCTGGAATTCATTGGATTGTATTAATTTATCTAGTCTAGTCATCTCGGTTAATTTATATTGTTCATATTTTTGTAGTTTATGTGTTTTACACACCAATCTATTGAAGTAACCAGAAATTCGTAACTCTATGAGTATGTTTATGACATTTGTCTACTGCATGACATTTTCTGCATTATGTATAGTTTCTCTGTAAATTGTAGGTTTTTTTTTGTAACTAATGTGATATACATTATTGTGGGATGTTTATGTGTTTGTGTTTCAGTTTTAAATGTTGTCGAACAACTACAATGTTTTGAATGAATGACGAGTTAGATTGAAGGTTTAAAGGTCTTTTCCGTGCTTCGATAACGTGTACTTGATGTTTAAACTGTTGAAATATTACAGTCTACCAGGGCCAGGGAAACTTAGAGTGTTTCAAATTGTTTGTTCATAAACTTTTTGCTTCCGTGGCCCTGCAAAACTGCTTTGTTTCGACATTTTAAATGTCGAAATATGCATTAGTTAAAGGGCACTGTATTGGTTGCCTTCGATTCGTGTATTGCCCTTTAACTATGTATATAAAAATTGTTGTTGTAATATCAAATTTCTAGCACTGATTTTGATGACCGGTGTCATAGTAACTACGTTTCAGCACCACCCTACTTAGGCACCATTTGGAAGGAGGCACGAACGACCGGTGTCGTAGCCCCCAGTGAGCGGTGCCATAGAGGGGTACTCCCAGTAGTGTGTGACACTCCAAGAAATCATGTGTTAAGGTTGTCGGAGAAGAAACGCGAGGTGGATTTGTGGTTGTTGGATTAAAACATGCAATAATTCTCTGCAAGTCAAGTGGCACTTTCCTCCCATTCGATTCTCGTGAGACATAAGCCACTAGTTGGTTCAATGTAGATTTCAATGTATCAATCTCTCTTTGTTGACAACTTGACGCAATATCAACCTTAGGAATTTGGGGTTTGACAAAGATTTCCCAATTGCCAAGCGCAACCCCTAGTATGTCCTTCTTTCCAACACCGATGAACTCGCTGGACTCTTGTTTTCTTTTTAAGTCCTATAAATACCAATAATCATTCTCATCTAAATTTTACTTGAACAAATTCATTCATAAATATCATCTAAACCACATTCAAAACTTACAATTTGTTTGGCAACAACTTCCGCATCTTTGATGTGGAACTTACCCTCTATCTTCCCATGCCCTTTGTAGCCTTTTAGCCATTTCTCAAATCGGAGAACCTCATCGGGCATGGGATATTCCGTTGAAGTCCTTGCTTCCTCATTCGTCATTCCAAGCTCCACCTTGTCGAACACTCTACCCTCGAATATTTCCATCATGATTATTCTTGTAGCTAGTGCAAATCCTCCACAGCTCATTGTGTGGTGCATCTTGTTTCCTCTTGCAAGATCACTTTTTTCCCTTAGAACATGTAAAATCATTAGATCAAATAGTTTATAATACAAATCAACAGTGTGAATCAACTTCGTAACACACTTCCCCTGTTGTGACCGACATCAGACACAAGTTGATAAGAACATCGCATTTACCAACAGGCACCTATGCGACATCGTATATGTTATCGGTCCAAGACAGTACCTAAAGTAATTGTACTCACGACGTTGCAAACTAGTCGGCTGTAACGATTTACAGCACGATTAGTACTCTGCGACGTGCATGTTTAGCTAGTGCTACTCTTTTCCAGGCAAAGGATGGACCTTTACAATCATGCACAACATACACATTTGACGTTACCAAAAAAATCTATGATCAAGCATAAATAAAACCGGGTTCCAATAATATAATGCATGTATATATTTATAAATATGTACACATTGAGTATGTACTTGTAAGCATGTCAATGTAAATTCCTTACCGATTTTTCATCCGCTAGTTTTCTTGTAACATTCCAACTCGATTCACTTATTAATGGATGGTTAATCCTTGGGTTGCAACTCTTCTTCTTACCGAACACGTAATCGCTAGCCAATTTTGTTTTGAAATCTCTCCATCTTTCACAAAGCACTGCATGGTTCTATTTTTCAATTTTTCCATATCATCACACTCGATTTTGAAGGCATAGTGCATGTCCCTCCATAGTTTATCCTTGTAAGCATCATTAACATAAGGCCACGACTCGTACAAGAAGATGTCTACCTTTGTCCTAGCAAATCAAACCAATGTAATTAGACCACTAATTACTTTCCTCCCCTATGGCATTCCAAGTGTGATCAAACTTCATAGGACATTCGGTACCCTTCTTCACCATGTCTATCAATTTTTTGCAAACTGCCCTACCCCAACCTTGCCTATGTCTTTTCGATTGATTCAAATCTCCCCCTTCTTGGGGCCGTTTCCTCTTATCGTGGTTAATGACTACGAGACCTAAAAGTAGAGTTCAATAAACACAAACTTAAATGATGTAGTCACCATAGGAGGTAACATTCACTAGGGAGACAATACAAGATGTAGTCACCACACCACCACAAACATGTCACTCCCTTGCAAGGTACATACTTCATGTAGTGTTTCCTCACCATAACAAAATGGTGAAAATGAAACATTTGATGTTATCTCAAAGAAAAATAACATCTATTAGCATGCTTCCACATGTTGTACACAATATACATTTGAAAAAATAACATCTTTAATGAAAACATAACAACCCTAAATGTATATTGTCCACAATCTAAAAGATAAAGAAATGAAAAATAATGAAACATAGCAGTCTTAAACACTCTTTCAATAATCAATCCCAAGGGATGTGGCCATAAACAATTTGATCATGTAAAGATAAAAATATGGAACCTTACCACTTTTTTTATTCATGGAATCCCCCACCATGATAACCACATAATTTTCCCTTTGTTTCTTCATTTGGGTTGAATATGGTTGTGGAGGATTTGGGAGTGTTTGGTGGTTGATTTGTTGGAGGTGAAAGGACATGGAGATGATAGATGTTGGGGTATTTGAGGGGAGAGAGCGCCATGTTAGGCAATAAATGTTTTTTAATGAGTTTTGGGGTTTTTTTACCAAGTATATTGCATAAAGGTACTCTCCCGCTAGAGGTGCAATGTCTCACATCTCTCGGAACAGGTCGATCGATAACACTTTATGTATCTATTTGGGTCAAAATTGGCCCAATAGGCCTGTCTCTTTTAAATGTCCGACCTCACAGATATGTCGGTCAAACATTGGCACATATAATGGATTTCACAATCTCGGCAATACATACTGTTTATTGCCAAGTCTTGGCCATGTGGTTGGATAAAATTGCCCATTCCCCTGGAATGATCGACGTCACCATGCGCTCGTCCTCTAGTCGCTAAGAAAGAATGATCGTACAAATTTGCATTTTAGGTTTTTAAATTTATATGAATGGAAAATAAATTACTTACATAGTGTTTCCATTGTAAGATAACTTTTTGGAAAAATAGATACACATTTATGGGTTTGAACATTACCTGCTCGACGGTTGTTTTTGTTAAAGACCTGTAAATTCCTTGCCAGTGCCATTCAAGGCCAGAGCTTATTATGACATCGTAATTATGAAGGGATTTCATTAGAAGCCCACAGACATCAACCTCATTACGTGAGTTAGCAAGATAGGTGCGGGTTTTGACAATAACTAGTTGAACGGCTATCGTAGAAGGCTACTCCGTACGTTAGTCAACCAAATTTGATCTTGCTCTGGGCCAAAGGTTATCACCTCTTTCAATTACAAAAGATATTTAGTTTAATCACACGATAGTCAACCACATTTGATCTTGCTCCAGGCCAAAGGTTATCACCTCATTCAATTACAAATGGTATTTAGTTTAAGCACACGATAGTCAACCATATTACACAACTGAGGCTTTAACAATATCCCGTTTATCACACAAGATGGTTTAAGGCAAGACATAGTCATTCTCATAGAAGTAGCATATATTTACTAGCTTAGTTGATTGCATAGTATTTAATTTAAACCCCACGGACTACGAACTGCATTAAATGGGTGAGGCTTTTAGAATTATTGGTTCGGTGGTTATGATTATGAATCCCTGTCATAGCATATTTCAAGGAAGACACATGGATTATTTTAATTTCAACCAATTACTGGGGTTTTTAATTTCATGAGACCGATAAGTCAACCTTATTACACAAGTTAGTGTTCAAACATTATCCTAACAACGATAAAAGGACATTTTTACTACTTGTATGAGTAGGGTTTTCTATTATGAAGAATTTAGAGGCCGGGAATTAGCCATCTTAAAATTTTCCATCGATGCTTTTACTAATAATGGTACTAGTTAATACTATTCCCATACCATTTGAGTTGGCCCTAGCAAATGGGTTAGCATATATTGATTTTGGGCTGAAAGGCCCATCCACTTAGTGCGAAATGGTTTCAGGGTCACAGCTGAAATGTTTAGGATTAGGGGCATACTGTTTATGTGTTTTGAGTTTGTGTGTTTAGGCTAAGGGGCAATGTTTGGGTATGATGTTGATTATTTTTCTTGATTTCATGTGGGTTGTAGTGATTATTTTGCTTGATTCGTGTGGGTTTTTTGTATGTTATGTACACTTTGAACACATATCAGATGGGTTATTTGGCCATGCGATGCCGTACATTCATAATTGTGAAGCTGCAAGTTCACAATGGACATATTGGTCATGTCGATGTGTCTGCGAAGTGCATGCAAAGTAGAGCTTCGGTTACATTCTAGTGCAATGTTCATTATGTTGTATTCAGATTTGCATTTTTTTGTTATTCAATAGATGTCCCAGTGAAGCAAATAGCAAAAAGGGGCAAGGACCAGAAAGACGTTGCATGTTCATCCCACTCCAAAAAGGCGAGGACCGTGGATGCCACTGCGTTTCCAACGTTTGAAAAAAAATGCTTCTCACCGAGAAAAATGAGAAGCATTTCAAAATGTTGAGGCACAAGAGGGTAAAAAAGGTTAGGGTAATGCAAGGCGAGGATGTGGAGCGGTTCTACTTGGACATTTTCCTTGAACCATTCAAACCTTTGGGAATGGTGGGGTTGATTTATCTCGACAAGTCAACCTACGAAATGGAGGTGAAGGAGTTCTACACCAATTTCACATGTCTAACCAGCTCAAACTATTCCACAAAAGTCAACAGGGTGAACATGGTACTGACATCAAAGTTAATCAATGAGATGACTGGGGAGGTTGTGCCAATACAAATATACTGTAGGGATGCATATCCTCCTAGGGCCAATGAGGATGATTTGACGGGGCCCTCGACCCCAACTGTATGGTGGAAAAGTACTTCAAGATTCAAGTGGGTAACAAGACCATAGGGCCGAGGCAAGTCAAGATTGATGTACTGGATCTTGTGGAGAAGATGGTGTTCAATATGATTGTACAAATAGTAATTTCGGCCGGACATCCTTTCGAGTGCACTATCAACAGGACAATCTTGTTTTACCACATTGCTGAGAAGAAAGTATTCGACCCTAGTTACACCATCATCAACAAGATGCACATGGTCTCTCCGGCTCCGAAAAGTCAGACCCTCCCCTACAGCAACATCATCACTACCCTGATGGAGAATCAAAGTGTTAAGATCAAATCAACAGTGAAGATTCAGCCGAGATACTATGATAAGAGCTGCTTTGGCAAGAAGCACTGGCATTATGAGGCAGGGATGTGGATTAATCACAATGTCCCCAAGGCCAATCTTGAAGTTCCAGCCCAGCCCCCTCCCAACGGTACTCCATTGGCATCGGCAGCATCGAATTATGTGATTTAAGCTGATTTAGGAACTAACTTGGATCGATGGGTCGGTGCGACATCGTTATGAGTAATTCCCTCTTAACAAATTACTCACCGACTAGTAGTGCAAGTTTGTTTGCTATGTTTCAGAATCAATCCCTGAACATTGCAACTTCACAGACGTAGTGTCTGATTAACCGATTTGTCAACCAACTAGCATGCGATGTCAATTAATAACTTCATGTACACATTCATGGCTTCACTTTTGGATTAAAATTGAAATAAAATTGATTTACCAGTTACATTATAACATGAAGAGTCACATAAATAGCCATCAAGGTAATCTAAAATGATGTGTAAACCCAATCCATATCTTCTTCTTCCACTTCTTTTATTTGGGCTGCCTTTCAATCCACACGCCTTCTTCATGGTCTCTCCTCAAAACTAGTTCCACCCCATATATCCTGCCCAACGTTACTGGTGCTTGATGGAGTGTGTGGACTAATGTCAGACAGTGCAACTGTACAAGAATCTCCCACAAATTGACTTTTCTCATAAATGACCACTGACTTGCTAGAACCATAAGGATCGGAAATATAAACACATGTACAGACTGCGAAGAAAGGATGTAAGGATTGCTAGTAGAACGTATCCTGCTCAAATCGATAACTGTAAAGCCTAGGTCGTCCATCGGTACACCGGTATTGTTATCAACCCATTTGCATTTGAAAAGTGGTACCCTAAAACTTTTGTAGAAGAGTTCTCATAATTTTTCAATCACGCCATAGTAAGACATGTTCCTATACACAGGATTCTTATCCTTCCCGCTAGTTACATGTAAAGCTTCCACAACTAGTCTGACACCACTATTTTTTGTAGCAATGTGTGTGTGTGTCCCATTCTAGGGTTGATAAGGTAAACCCATTCATGTCATAGCCTGTGAAGGAAATCGCAGTTGCAGAAGGCATGATGACTAACAAATTCAAGGTGTCTCCGTGATTGCCTTTGACCACTGTATGGCGTAACCAATCAATGAAAGTGTCATTATGTTTAGCAAGTACGTAATTGCCGCTCCTTGATAGTGGCAATGTACATATCCATGTACGGGCGAACCACATCAGAGTTTCGCATGACATATAAGCGTGGTTTCATCAACTTGTCACATGTTAACCTAGTAGTTCCTTTTCGCAAACCTTTGCCACCAACTCCGCCTACATGGTGTGGTTTTGGTACAACAACCGAATCCTCATTCTTTAAGAATTCCATATAGTATTCTACCACTTCATTGGTCACATACCTCTGTACAATACTAGCATCCAGGTGATAGAGATTTTTCAAATAACCCTTGAATATCTTTATATACCTCTCAAATGGATACATTCATCGAAGATACACAGGACCACATTTCAATTCTCTCGTACAACGTGAACCAACAAGTTCACCTGATGTCAAAGAAAGAATGAGGGAAATACATCTCTAACTCGTACAACACAATTACTATTTCTTCCTGCAGTTCCTCCAATTTTTGAGTCCTAATCTCCTGACAACAAATGCCTTGAAGAAGTGATATGAAGGTGTTGAATGTTGGGGATCAATGGATGGATTTTGATGGGTTGACTAGGAGCAATAACTTGAAATTCTTCTTGACGGTGGTGTATGGCCATAATACCATTGAAAAGAGAAAACCAATGTGGGAGTTCCTAAAGGGGCAAGGGAGTAGAGATGATAAACCATGGCTGATCATAGGAGATTTTAACTCTCCCTTGGATTTTGGGGATAGAGAAGGTGGAAACGATGTTGAAGAAAAGGAAGTCTTGGATTTTCAAGGCGTGATGGAGGCTAGTTTGTTGGTTGAAATTAAAACTATTGGCCAAATGTTTACTTGGAGCAATAGAAGGGAAGTGGGGGAGTTGATACAAAGCAAAATTGATAGGGGCATTGTAAACCAAGAGTGGGTAAGGAGGCTTGGCCAAGCCTTTTGTGAGGTAAAACCGGACACACTCTCGGACCACCATCCTATCATTTTGAGTTGGCATAAGGAAGACAAGAAGAAGAGGAGGAGCTTCAAATATTTCAATATGTGGGAGGCCTCACCACATTTCAAGGGGACAATCCAAGCTGTTTGGAGGAAGGTGAGTACAATGAAGGATTTTGGAAAGCTTCTTGAAGACATGGAAAAACCTTTGAATAGGCTTAATAGAAGGGAGTTCTCTAAGATTGGAGAAAGGGTGGAGAAGGCTAAGAAGGAATGGCTTTTGGCACAAGAGAGGTTGAATGAAGAACCAAGGGATGAAAGGAGGCAAAGGGTGGAATTTGATGCAAGGAAAGTGCTTGAAGAATTGGAGGAGGCTGAATACAAGTTCTTGCAACAAAGAGCTAAAGTGCAATGGCTTTATGAGGGGGATAGGCCTACAAAGTTGTTTTATGCTTCTATGAGAACAAGGCAATACAAGAACCAAATTTTGAACATAAAGGAGGGGAGTAGATTACTATCCAATGTAGACCAGATTAAAGAACATTTGAAGAGACACTATGAAAGCCATTTGGGAGTCTATTGGGAAACTAAAGATTTGGAGGAAAACTTGGCTATTTTTGGTGGAGTTCTAAGCATACAACAACAAGCATCCTTAATCCAACCAATTGGTGAAAAGGAGGTGAAGAAAGCACTTTGGGGGATTCATCCTAACAAAAGCCCGGGGAGAGATGGTTATACAAGCCAATTTTTTAGGAGCAATTGGGAGATAATTGGAGGAAGTATGGTGGAGGCCGTACAAAGTTTTTTCAAGGGGGGAGAAATTCCAAACTCTTTGAATCAAGCCGTGATATCCTTGATCCCAAAGGTGAGTCAACCTCAATATGCATGTGATTATAGGCTTATTACTTGTTGCCCCGTATTTTATAAAGTGATAACCAAAGTAATTTGTGCAAGACTTTGTGAGGTGCTGCCTTGTTTGATTAGTGAGAATCAATGTGCTTTTGTGAAAGGTAGGCACATATCACACAACATCCTTTTAACACAAGAATTGTTGCATAAGTACAATGTTGATGGCATGAAGAGAAGTTGTGTTGTTAAAGTGGATATTAGCAAAACCTTTGATTGTATAAGCTGGAAATTTCTTGTTAAATGGCTTGAGGTTTTAAAGTTCCCTGGGTTGATGATTGATTGGATCAAGAGAAGTACAATGAAGTCATCATTTTGCTTGGTTTTGAATGGGAGGTATTCTGAAGGATTCATGGGTAGAAGAGGAGTTAAACAAGGGGATCCTCTATCCCCCTTGTTGTTTGTTTTAAGCATGGAGTACCTTACAAGAATGATGGCAAAGGAGTACAAGGAGCAGCACATAGAATTCCACCAAAGATGCAAAAAAGGTTGGTGTGCATACTTTGTTGTTTGCTGATGATTTGCTTATCTTTTGTGGAGCAAACCAAAAATCCATGAAGGGTGTAAAAGGTTGCTTGAAGAGGTTTATGGAGGTCTCGGGTCTTGCAATAAGTGAGCAAAAATCTAGAATTTATTTTTCTAGAATGGATGAAGAGGAGAAAGACTTGTTGGCTGGAGTGTTAAATGTAACAAGAGGGGATTTTCCTATGCAATATTTGGGGCTGCCTTTGTCTAATGTGAAGTGGAGGAAGCAAGATTGTGAGCAAATGGTGGATAAAATTAGAAGAAAATTGCATAGTTGGAATTCAAGTGTTCTTTCTTATGCAGGAAAGGTGCAATTGATCAATTCGGTTTTACTAAGTATAGCTGGATTTTGGGCTAGTATACTAAGTATACCTGAGGGTGTTCATGAGGAGATTGTGAAAATTTGTAGATATTTTTTGTGGGGAAGAGAAGAAAGGGAAAAGGGTTATACTCCTATCTCTTGAGACACAATTTGTAGAAGCAAAAATTTTGGAGGATTGGGGATTAGAGATCCTTCCATTTGGAACAAGGCAGCACTATGTAAGCAATTGTGGGATTTAAACTCAAAGAAAGATATTCTTTGGGTAAGGTGGATTCAAGCATATTATATAAAGGGTGGATGTCTACAAGGAAGCAAAGGAGGGGTAAGTTCTAGTTGGCATTGGAAGATGTTGTGCAAATTGAAAGATAAACACTTCCAAACCCTTGGGAGTTGTTTGGACAAGGAAGGCAAGTTGAAGACAAGGATGGTGTATAATGAAATGAAGGGAGGAAGCAAAAGGGACTATGCAAAGGTAATTTGGGACAAAAAGCTTTTACCTAAGCATAGAATTTTCCTATGGATCCTATTGAAGGGAGGGCTGCCCACGGTTGATAGATTGCAAAAATTTGGGATTTTGAAGACACAACAAAGTTGTAGTTTATGTGATGAGGTGGATGAGACAGCAACCCATTTGTTTTCGAGTTGTACATACACTAGGGGGTTGATGAAAATTTTGAAGTTGAGGGATATGAGCAACATGAGGCAAGTAAAAAGATGTTTGTTGATGATGGTAAGAAGAAGGCAAGACTTGATGTTGATGAAGATTACTAGTGCCTTGTATAGAATATGGAATGAAAGGAACAAGAGGATCTTTTGCCAAGAAGATTTGAAGATGGAGACCTTGGCTGCCCAAGTTGAAGCTGAATGCAAATGGAGGAGCAACAAGAGATGGAAAGAAAATTTTGAATATGAGCCTATATAGAATATAGAGCTGGTTGTTTGTTTGATTTTAAATAGCAAGTTTTGATAGGGGTTTTTGCTTGTAAAAGGCTAGGAGTGATAGCCTAAAAAATCTTTTGGTTTGATTTGATCTATATACAAAACTTTCATAAAAAAAAGAGTTTGAAGGTGCCAATTTTTCCATTACCTCCACCTCCGTCGTAATTAGTGGAAGAGGAAAAGCTTCACGTTCCTAATCAACATGATAATACATAGGGATGATAATAGACAGGGTGGGCAAAAAAACCGAAAACCGAAAATTGAACTGAAAATCGAATTATTCGAATTCGAATAAGTCGAACCGAATTTAAAATACGGTTTTCGGATAACCGAATTGAATAAACTGAGTTTTGAATATGGTTTTTGGTTTGGTTTTGGATGATAAAACTCAAACTGAAAATCGACCAAAATACCGAATTGTAAATAAATAAATATGATATATATATATTAAATTCTGAATAGAGAATTTTAATTAAATAGACTTGGGCCAGTTGAATAAATGTATTTGCTTAAGCCCAAATCGGACAAGCCCATAAATTTCACAATCTCCTAACCTTGGTCCAATAGGGTTCGCAATCTCCTACCACCACATAAAAATAACACACTTTGTCAGCTCACATTTCTTCAGTAGCTGATACATTCATCTCCGGAGCTAGGGTTTAGGCGCACTCTCCTTCACGCCGCCGCACCTGCAACCAACGACGCTCGATCTCCCATCATGGCAGAAACGGTGAGTATCCCGCCACCATTGCAGTCGATTCAAGCTTTAATCTCGATTCAGCATGATCCATCCTATTGTACTGACGATAGATAATAATGTGGTTTGTACTGTTTGCATAATGCCAAGACCTTCTTCAAGCTGCCTAAGGTGTTATGAGCACCAAGAAGACAGCCAAGGGGAACAAACCTGGCAAGGGAGGAAACCATTTCTTCAAGAATTCAAGACTTCTTGTGCCATTATTGAAGGTATTGATTTTTCTATACGTGCGTTTGTGTTTTGGTATATCATGTTGTTTGTTTATTGAGATTTGTGTGTTTACCATGGATTAGAACCTAGTTTAGAGTTTATTTAGCTCTGGCTGTTTAGGATTTTGAGTCTTCTCCGAGGATTAGAACCTAGTTTACCTGCAGTTCACTGTGCTTAGTTTGTTTAGGAGTGATTTGTATATGTTCAACTATCTGTTTGTACTGAGAATGGACTGAAGTTCACAAATATTATTTACCCATTGTTGGCCGATTAATTTGTAGTTTGTCAGATATTCTTTTGTAGAATTTTACTACCATGGAACTCATTCATCCAAAGTTGTCCAGTTATCCCTTCTTTAGCTATATTGCAGGTTGTCATTGATGCTCACAATGCTGTTATTTCTACAATGAAACCTGGAGTGTGCTGGGTTGATATGCACGTGTAAGATACAATTTCTTGATATGGAATGAAAGTAAACTGCAGGAGCAGTGAATTACTATATTTTTCCTGACTTGTGTAGATTCTTTCATTTTATAACATTTGATAATTTGCATATAAAATATGTTAGATAAATAGACACCAGCTATATTCCCCTTAACCTTCAGTATTCTTCAACAAACAATTATTTGGCATGATTGTGATATTTTTCCTTCCAAACCAGATTAGCTGAGAGGATTACTTTAGAGTCGTTGAAGAAAGGCGGCCTTCTTCAAGGAGGGGTAATTACCCTACTTTGATATTGGGATTTATTTTGATACACCTCGAGTACTATGTGATTTAGTGGTTTAATTTTGTATATAGCTTTGTAAATATTATCCCAGCGATATTGATGCCATGGTTTCAATGAGATTAGGGGTTGTTTTCATGCCTCATGGGCTTGGCCACCTCTTAGGAATTGATACCCTCGATCCTGAAGGTTATTTAAAGGTAGTAGTGATTGTATTTTTCATTTATATGTTTGTTTCAATTTCCCGAGGAAGAGAATCTATTCCTGCTAATTAATTACTTCTCCATTGCTGACTAATCTATAGGTTAGAGTATAGGTTTTAAAAGTTAGTCTGAATGTGTGTTTTTTTATTGCAAAAATCTAACAAGTTAACCACTATGGATGTTTAGCCCCAGCTTTGCTTTTGAATTTTGAAGGTAGTTTCTTCATCTTTTGCTTTAGATGTTGTATAGACCTAATCTAAAGGGTGGATTTGTGGGATTGAATGATTAGGAGTATTGATCCTAACCTTGTTCTTGTAAGCAGACAAATTTGGAGGATTGGTGTTTAGTGTGCAAAGAGGACGGAGAGGTTTGAATTTGCGATTATAGGTGAGTTTGTTTGAAGGATTCTGAGCCTTTTCTGTCCTTTTTGTTGATTTTGTGTTTTTGTACTCATGTTGATAAGTATTTGAATGAACCAGAACTGTCCAAGTTATTAGGTGATGATATCTGTTAATGTGGCATGAGAAAATTCTGATGAGTTCTTAAATACATTTTTTTGAAACTTTCTCTTGGGTTGAATGTCTGTATGTGTGTGATTCCATCTTAAGCCTGTTATGCTAATGGTGTTAGAATCTTTGCAGTTTTATGATCTTACTTATTGTTGCTTTCCTGTTACTTTGTTACAAGGAGGTTTCAGTGGAAGGAATAAGGAATTAATCAATCATAATAGAGCCTTTTCTTTTTTTGTGCTGATTCTTCATACATGTTCTCACATATGAATTCGGAGTAAAGTTGGTGTTTGTACAAGCTGTGTTCTATGTAGGTTTGGTTTGACTATAGTTGGAGGACTTGACTTCTAGCTATTGTTAGGTTGTAACTTGATTTGGTATACATCATTTAATGAAATGCGGAGTATGATATCAAGATGGTAATAAGCCTGGAAAATAGCATTGAAATGATGCATTGGGCTTGGATTTTGGAGTGGATGTTGTGGAAGATTTTTGTGTTTTGATTTTAGAACGGATGTTTTTCCTATAGTTTTACACGATCTGTATGTTCCAAATAAAGTCACATTTTAACTGAATTTGAAACCATGTTTACAAGTTTTGATCCGAGTTTGATTAACTAAATTTATACTTCCACTAAACCTCCTTGTAACAAATTCTGATTGATTTTACTTTCCTGTTACCTTGACAAAATGGTTGATGTAATCTTAAAGGCTACTGATATGTACATTGTTTTCATGTTAGTTGATGTTTTAATGCTCTCAATTCTTTGTATTTTCATGGTAAACTTAAAGTGCTTCAAGTCTTGAAGAAATGTGAAGCTTTTGAAGATAAATATTAAAACACACTATTGATTCTTGATATTAAGTGTAATCCATGGTTGAATTTGTATTACATTTGTGGGATTTTAATTCTGAAAAACTTATTTTGGTGATGTAGAATTTAAATTACATATTCAATATTTTTCTTAAATTTTGAATTAAGTAATGTATTTTTAATATTTTAATTCAAACCGAAACCAAATTCAAAATTCGGTTCGGTTTATTCGGGTTATTCGGGTTGTTTGGGTCGGTTTCGGTTTTGGAATTTTTAGAAAAAAAACTGAATAACCCAAACCGAATAAACCAAAAAATGAATAAACCGAACTGACGTGAAATTCAGTTCCACCTAAAGTCTATACTTTTATGACAAGTTGTTTAACTGTTTGGTGTTAAAACACAGTAAAATACGCAGTGCACACACAACTTGTTTACGCAGTTCGGTGCATATACACCTACGTCTGCGGGGCCTTGCCCAGATCAGAAACCATTCACTAGAAAGCAGTCTTTAGTACAAGAAGCTTAACTTAAATACTAATCCATTGCTAACCTATTGAGTGAATGTTGTGAGATCCCCTCACTACCGATCCTACGTCGTTGAACCCCCACGATCAACACGTCTTCCTGGATCTCCTCCTCCCGAGGAATTAATGCTTCCTTGTTTCTGATCTTTACGGACTTGATTGATTGATTTAACAAACCTCCAAAAACTCTAGACAGATAGCTCCCAGAATGTATCTCAACGTAGAGATGAAAAACTGGTTCACCGTTTTTGTTGTGTCTTCTTTCTTTTATCCCATCAAACTCCTTCCTTGTGCAAGACTCTTTCCTTGTCTAACTCTACCAAGAATAGACTTCTAGACTAAGGAAAGATCTAATTCTAATCTGGTATTTAAATGGACAATCCTTGATCAACAGGACTTGTACCATAAATAAACTACTTAATTTATTCCTAACTATTACAAGGAATATTTGTTTACCAGAAATATATTGCCACGAAATCACACATTGATCTTACAATATTCTGTTCTGATCGCATGATTATACTCCATAATTTGCTCCATAAATCGTGGCTAGAAACTTGCTGTCTGGAAAAACTGGATTGATATGGTGTTAAAACACCACATCACTAGTTCACACAATATGCCACAACTAAGTCCAACTCCCGAGGACTTTACAATCTCCCCCTTGGCATATTTGTGAATTCATCAGCAGTGACAACATAAACAACCATATAACACAATTATCCAAACATCCAAACTGATTCAAAAATCAATCAAAATCCAAACTGATTCAAAAATCAATCAAAATCTGAACAACTGATCAAAATCACAATCTAAATATCCAAGTTTCTCCCCCTGAATTCATTAATATGTCAAGAATGCCGTTTATTCCAAATTGTCATCAGAATCATCCGAACCGCCATCCTCTGAAACATCAGCATCCTGCTCCTCTGAAGCATCCTGCGTTGCGGCAGCCAACAATTCTTCTCGTTCAGCGTCCAATGCAGCCAACTCCCCCTGAAGCTTTGCAACAGCAGCTTGATGACGTTCAAGCAATTCCTGACACACTACAGCTCGTGCCTCAATAGCACTCAACCTCGCTGCACCAGCATCCGAGCAAGCTTTTTCCGGAAGTATCCAAGGTAAGTCTTTGATTATTCGACCACTCAATGTTCTGAGTGTCGGTCTTAAGACTTGAGGAGATATCCACTCATCAGAGTCCTTCATAGCTGCTTCCCTTTTTGCAGCACAGTGGTGATTACACACGGATGTACCAAAGCTTCTTTCCTGGTCTTGCGAGCACAGTCCATGATATCATTAAACACCAGTCTACCCATATTGACCTTATGTCGGCCCCCCAAACTATATAGAAGTGTAACCATCTCTTTGGTGACACTTGTGTTATTGACAGATGGAATCCAATTATGCACGGCTACCATATACAAGCAGTAATACCTGGAGGTGAGGTTGGATGCAGTTATCTGCTGTCGACCAGTCAAAGGCCATGTACGTTCCACTCCACCAGTGAGCTGGCATCTGGTGTTTGAACACTGATTGTTCATTCCTTGACATGCCACGCTTCAGACATTTGTTCACTGCCTCTGGTGAGAAATCAACAACCTCCCCTCGCACATACACCCTATGAAACCAAGGAGATTCTTCATCTTCACACTCAACCTTCAGATTTGAATAGAATTCCAGCACGAGTTGCTTATTATAATCACACAACATGTAGCAGCCTTCAACACTTTGAGATATTGTAGATAATCTGTAAATCCACAATCCCTATACTTCTCGGAATCAGCTGGCCTTTCCGCCAGTATCTTTCTGCCACAGATAAACTCCCATTTTTCTCGGCTTGCCTCATAAAAAAATTCAGTGCTAATTGCTTGGCTAGCCTCAGGTGCAGGTTGTGCACAAGGCTCCATTGTCTCAACTGGTCTCTGCTGCCTGCCAGCACGTAACTTCTTCAGTTTCAACCCAATCGGCTCATCGCTGTCCTCACCTATGTCCATAGCCTTATCTCTCTGCATCTCTTAGATTTTCGAACACCCTTGGAAGATGAGGCCGCACTGCCCCTGGCCTTCTTTGTCCTCTGAGTAACATGAATTCTCCCAGACTCTGGTGGTGTTTCAACACCCACCTCCATGCACTTCCTCTTTGATCCACGTGTCTGTCTGGTTTCTGGTGGTATTTCAATACCAACACCAGTTTCCTCTACCAAATTCTCATCCTGTGCTTGATTCACAGGTACCTGATCATCATCATTTGAGTTCACAACTGGTGTTTGAATACCAGAACCAGGCACTTCAGCACTCTCTAAACTTTTCACAGTTATGTCCTCATCTTCTCCATTCTTAGAAGCTGACTTCAAAAATTCTGACAGAGCCTCACTCAGCACAGAGGCATTTTCAGGTTCCTTCATCATCGATACTGTTTCAGCTTCACCAGCTCCCCCTGCACACACCGTCTCCTCTTCACTATCACTGATTTCCACCACCGGGATGGGCAATCGTCTTAAAGATTCATAGAAGCATTAAAGCACTCCACCTTTTTGCCACTTGCTCTAGCAAAATCAGTGGACTTAACCACTTTGACCCAGGGTTGCAAAACAACATCATCCCCTATGCTCCTAATAACAGGCCTGTGCAACGAGGCTATCCTCGTATAGATTGTAAAATAACTGTCTACTTCTTCCTCCACTCTGTACTTTTCACCGTAATCAACCCCAACCAGGGTAGCATGAAAATCACTGATCTTATCAATTTCCCCAATGCTACCAGTTAATAGTGTCTCTAAATCAAACCCATTAACTTTTCCATGCAAACTCTTAAACTTCCTAAGATCAACATAATCTTGGTTCTGAACCTTCCATTCAAGAAACTCAAGAACCAAGCAAAAATAAACTCCATCAACAACAAAAGAATGATCAAACCTGACCTTCGGTCGTCGACGATTAACTCCGTCCCACTTTGTCAACTTCTGTTCTCGAGCTCCGCCGCACTTATCCAAGTTCACATCTGAGTCAAGTTCTTCAAATCGCGAATTTTCTGGAATGCTCACACTTGAGAACCCTCCAAACCACTTCTTGAAGGTGAAGTTCACCATTGTCGATGGGTTTTGTGTGGGCTATGTAAATTTGTGGGGTTTTGAAGATTTCAGGTCGCCGGAAACACTGTTGTGCGAGCTCTGTTCTAGGAAGATGAACAGTTGTGAAGAAATTGAATTTGTGTGGGAATCAAACACTTGTCACTTTCACGGTCTTTTTAGCAAACCAAAAAACCCCACATCTACTTTCAGACAACCATCATGCGCACATTTAAGCCCATCATCACAAATTTCTGGCCCAAGTTCAGCCCGTCTGGTCTACTTCCCACTTAAGTCACTTTTCCAGTAGCCTTATCCCTCGGTGTTTAAACACCACTTCACATATTTTTGGTATTTTTCGATTTTCCTATTTTTTTAAATTTTTTTTCGACTATATTTAAAAGAAGGCAAAACAGTAAATAATACAACAGAATGAACAAATCCGTGTACCTTACATTCGACACACACCCCAAGTGCTGTCTGAGGCCTTCAAAAGTCTCACCATCCAGAGGCTTTGTAAAGATATCAGCAAGTTGTTCTGATGTTGGTACATAATGAACTGTGACTTCTCCTTTTTCGACCAAATCTCTAATAAAGTGATGTCGGATATCGATGTGTTTTGTCCTAGAGTGTTGCACAGGATTCTTGGAGATATCAATGGCACTTTTGTTATCACATAAGACTGTCAAACTTACATCATTGAATCCATAGTCTCTCATCATCTGCTTCATCCATAATAGCTGCGCACAACAACTTCCTGTAGCCAAATATTCTGCCTCAGCCGTAGACAAAGATATAGAGTTCTGCTTTTTACTGTACCAGCTGACAAGATTTGATCCAGCAAAGAAGCATCCACCAGTGGTACTCTTACGATCATCAGCATTCCCTGCCCAGTCAGAGTCACTGAATCCTACCAACTGTGAATCCTTGTTCCTAGAAAACCATACTCCATACTCTACTGTTCCACTTATATATCGAATAATTCTCTTCACAGCTGACATATGTGATTCCTTTGGATTAGCCTGGCAGTGGGCACAGATCCCAACACTCAAACAGATGTCTGGTCTACTTGCAGTTAAATATAATAGGCTGCCAATCATACTCCTGTACAATGTTTGGTCAACACTTTGACCCAGTTCATCTTTTGTGAGCTTATCGGTGGTAGTCATTGGGGTGCGTACTGCCTTTGCACTTGCAAGTCCAAATCTTTTGATCAAATTCTCAGCATATTTCTGTTGGTTGATGAACAGACCATTCTTCTCCTGAGTAACCTGCAACCCCAGAAAATATGATAATTTTCCTACCATACTTATTTCGAACTCTTTAGTCATTAGGTCAACAAACTCCTTCACTAATGCTGAAGAGGTAGATCCAAAGACAATATTATCAACGTAAATCTGTGCGATTAGAATATTTGTCCCCTTATGCAGCACAAACAGTGTACGGTCCACTCCCCCTCGACGATATCCCTTCTGAATCAGAAAGGTTGTCAGTCGCTCATACCATGCACGGGGTGCCTGCTTGAGGCCATACAAAGCTTTATTCAACCGAAAGACATGGTCAGGAAAATGTGCTTCAAATCCCTTAGGCTGCTCCACGTAAACTTCCTCCTTCACTAGACCATTCAGGAATGCACTCTTGACATCCATTTGATGAAGAGTAAAGTCCAGAATACAGGATACTGCCAACATCAGCCTAATTGACTCCAATCTGGCTACAGGTGCAAAAGTTTCATCAAAATCAACCCCTTCTACTTGTGTGACCAAGTCGAGCTTTATTTCTTGTGACGTTACAATCTGCATCAGATTTGTTCTTAAAGATCCACTTGGTTCCGATCACATTTACATCAGCAGGCCGCGGGGTGAGGTACCAACCATTGTTTCTTTCAAATTGCTGCAACTCTTCTTGCATCGCCAAAATCCAATACTCATCAAGCAAGGCTTCTTTGTAATTCTTGGGCTCAGTAAGAGAGATAAAACATGATAATCCTGCCAATTCTCTATAATTTACCCGTGGCTGATCCCGTAACTGCATGTGTCTGGCCGAGCTTCGTTCAGATTCATGTGCTACTGTTTCCGGAGTTTCAACACCGGTTAACTGTGTTGGTGTTTCAACACCAGTAGGATTCACTGGATCGAGAATATCACTTTCACCCAAAGTTTCTTCTTCTGAATCATCAACAACCACATTAATAGACTCCATGACTGCTCCAGAGCATTGGTTAAGAACTCGAAAAACTCGACTAGTAGGGGAATAACCCAAGAATATACCGATATCACTTCTAGACTCGAATTTAGCTAAGGGCTCTCTATCCTTCAGAATATAGCACTTACTCCCAAAGACATGAAAATACGACACATCTGGTTTCTTCCCTTTCCAGATCTCATATGGTGTCTTCTCAGTAAATGGACGCAGATATACTCTGTTGATAGTGTAGCATGCTGTGTGTACCGCCTCAGCCCAATATCTAGCATGAATTTTTTTCTCGGCTAACATTGCTCGTGCCATTTCCTGCAGCGTCCGGTTCTTCCTTTCAACTATACCATTTTGTTGAGGAGTTATGGGGGCAGAGAACTCATGGTGTATACCAAGTGTCTCGCAAATGTCATGAAACTTAGAATTTTTGAATTCTTTTCCATGATCACTCCTGATACACAATTCTTACTTGAGCGGTTCCCTTTTCTACATGAAGCCTGTGCGCCAAGTTTTTGAAAACATCAGCAGCCTCTGACTTCTCGTTGAGAAATGATACCCACGTATACCTCGAGAAGTCGTCTACACAGACAAAAATATACTTCTTCCCCGCCACACTAGGGGTGTTGACTGGCCCTATTAAGTCCATATGCAGGAGCTCCAAAAGTCTTGACGTTGAAACATCATGTATGGCGTGGTGTGGTATCCGGATTTGCTTTCCTTCTTTACACGACCCGCAAACAACCTTCTTGTTGTCACTGATTTCAGGAATACCTCTGACTGCATTCAGTCTGGAAATGCGTGCTAAGGATTTATAATTTATGTGCCCCAATTTTCTATGCCACAAAGTACTGACTTCCTTCTTTGAACTCAAGCAGGTGACAACTTGATCGAGCAGATAACAATTATCCATTGATCTTGATCCGGTGAATACTCCAGTCCCATGGTTTACTACACATTTCTCTTTGTCGAAAAACACTGTCACATATATGGCTGATGCTCAACAAGTTTGCCTTCAGACCTTCCACTAGCAACACATCTTGGAACACTGGAAGCCCTTTGATGGCTAACTCACCCTTGCCGATTATTCTGCTCCGTTTCCCATCACCAAATCTAACATGTCCGCCAAATCCAGGTTTGAATTTTCGCAGAAATTCAGGAACTCCAGTCATGTGCCTTGAACACGCACTATCGAAATACCAAGAATTTCCTGTATGTGCCCCAAAACATACAAAACTTGAAAAACAAACATCTTGAGATTTTCGAACCCATACCTGGCTCACTGGTCGAGTGATGTGATGCGGACTTTGGTTGACACGTGTGTTCAGAAATCCGGTTCTGTATCCTTCAGTGTTGAAACGGTGCCTTGTATCATATCCTGACACGGTGTTGAATCTTCGATCTGCTGAATTAAAAGACAGTGTCCTAAGCAGCTTAAAACATCTATTTCTTACATGCCCTTGAGCTCCACAGTATCCGCATCGTCTAATCCTTTTGGTAGGGCAGTTTCTCTCGATTGTTCTTGGAGATGACGCACCGTGATCTGCCTTGTTACTCCATGAATTTACTGGTGAGGATCCTTCATAACCAATTCCGTACTTGGTCATCTGTCCCATTCTTAGACAATCTTCGAGCTTAGCTTTTCCTGTATTGAGTCGTCTAATAGATTATTCTGCTGCCTCTGCTTGTTGCACCATTTCAGCAAATTCCTTCTTGAATATTTCCAGTTCGCTGATTGCCTTTTCCTTTTCAAGTTCCTTCATTTTAGCTTCTTCACTCAATCTCTTGTTCTCAGATTTGAGCACTTTGTTTTCATCCGCCACTTTTAACCACATCTTGTACATTTCCATGCTTTCCTTGCGAATGTCATCATCACTCATGCTCCTAGTCTCTTCATCTGAGCTACCACTCTCATCTTCATTCAGCCTACTGAGACCTTCCTCGAAAGAGTCTTCTAACTCCACCACTGACACACCGAAAGCAACATGATTGGTATACTCCTCTTCATCCTCACAATCATCTCCTACGTCATCATCACTCCAGGTTGTGGCATACGATTTTCCTTGCCTTTTAAGAGTATTGGCACACTCGGCTTGTGTGTGCCCGAAACCTTCACATTCTCTACACTGGATTTTCCTGTTCAGGTTTGGATTTGTTGACTTAAACTTTGGTGTTTCAACACCAATTGCTTGGCCAAATCTTGGAGTGGAGTTTGCGTTTGGATTTTTGTTCCCACTTGACTTCTCTTGTGGCTTCCTGCCCATCTTCTTCATAAATCTAGAGAAGTTCCTGGTTATGTTTGCAATTTCATCGGACTCTTCATTATCTGAATGTTCTTCTGACTTTCCAGAGGTTATGGTTGAAAAGGCCATTTCTTTCTTTCCTGCTTTCGTTTGCAGCATTTCCATCTCATAAGATTCCAGTGATCCCATAAGTTCATCAAGTGTCATTGTCCCTATCCTTCCATTTTCATTAATCGCTGTGACCTTCATGTTGAAACGTGGAGGTAATGCTCTCAGCACCTTCCTGACAAGCTTTTGATCTTTGTACTTTTTGCCGAACTGAAAAGCTTTGTTTGCAATATCTCGAACCCGTCCATTGAACTCAGAAATAGTCTCATCTTTGCGCATCTTTAGTTCTTCGAATTTTGACGTGTAATACGGCAGCTTTGATTCTTTGACGGAGCTTGTCCCCTCATGATAAGTTTGTAACACATCCCACGCTTCCTTAGCAGTCTCACAGTTTGAAATCATCTTAAACTGATCTTCATCCACTGCCGTAAAGATGGCATTCAATGCCTTTGAGTTGGACACGTGTGCTTTGTGCTCCTCGGTAGAGTATTTGGAAAATGGTTTAGCCGTCAGTGAGCTTGATCCTCCAGCTTCGTCACTTGTAGGTGTAGTGTATTGATTTATAACATAGTTCCAAGCTTGATCATCTAGTGCTCTAATGAACACCTTCATACGTGCCTTCCAATAGGCATAATTTCCTTGTTCCAGCAACGGTGGTCGCGTGACTGAAGCCCCCTCCTTTGGTGCCATGGTGAAACCTGATCTCACTCTTCCTGTATAGGGGTCAGCAAGTGCCGCGCTCTGATACCAATTGAAATTCAGTTCCACCTAAAGTATATACTTTTATGACAAGTTGTTTAACTGTTTGGTATTAAAACACAAAGTAAAATACGCAGTGCACACACAACTTGTTTACGCAGTTCGGTGCATATACACCTACGTCTGCGGGGCCTTGCCCAGATCAGAAACCATTCACTAGAAAGCAGTCTTTAGTACAAGAAGCTTAACTTAAATACTAATCCATTGCTAACCTATTGAGTGAATGTTGTGAGATCCCCTCACTACCGATCCTACGTCGTTGAACCCCCACGATCAACACGTCTTCCTGGATCTCCTCTTCCCGAGGAATTAAGGCTTCCTTGTTTCTGATCTTTACGGACTTGATTGATTGATTTAACAAACCTCCAAAAACTCCAGACAGATAGCTCCCAGAATGTATCTCAACGTAGAGATGAAAAACTGGTTCACCGTTTTTGTTGTGCCTTCTTTCTATCCCATCGAACTCCTTCCTTGTGCAAGACTCTTTCCTTGTCTAACTCTACCAAGAATAGACTTCTAGACTAAGGAAAGATCTAATTCTAATCTGGTATTTAAATGGACAATCCTTGATCAACAGGACTTGTACCATAAATAAACTACTTAATTTATTCCTAACTATTACAAGGACTATTTGTTTACCAGAAATATATTGCCACGAAATCACACGTTGATCTTACAATATTCTGTTCTGATCGCATGATTATACTCCATAATTTGCTCCATAAATCGTGGCTAGAAACTTGCTGTCTAGAAAAACTGGATTGATATGGTGTTAAAACACCACATCACTAGTTCACACAATATGCCACAACTAAGTCCAACTCCCGAGGACTTTACATGACGCCCACCCCTAATAATACACACCGCCTCAGTCTCCTCCCGCTGCTGCGCCTACCGCCACTGCACCGCCGCTGCTTCCAGGATTTAGAGCCGGAGCGGAGCTAGATCCAAAGCAGGCACCGACGAAGGCATCAACGAGCAGGTACCAGCTCTCGCGTGGATCTTTTGTGCAATTTTTTTTATAAAAGTCCTTTTGAGCACTTCAACTCTTGTAGAAGTACTGTTTTGGATTGTTTGCATGAAGTCGTATTAGCTTTCTATATTGCTGGCTTTCTCAGTTCTGCTCCATAGCATTTTTCTAGTTCTCTTAAGAAAGTCACCACTTCATATTCTCACCTAATCCAATTTCATGCGTAGATAGCGTTTTTTTCTGGCTACATTTTGATCTTCACCATTTGATGTCTTGATGATATTCAATAAATTTTCAATGATGTTCATACGTTTATATCATTTTTGTTGATGTTTATACTATTACACTAGTTTATTCTTATTGGTTAATTCTATTCTGTTAGTGTTTATACTACTCTTAGTTGATGTTTACGTGTAGTTTATTGAGGTTTCTGCTTTTGAAGTTGATATATAATTTGATGAATTTTAATTTTGACGATTATGTTGATGTTTTATTAGTTGGAGCTGATATTTTATGATTATCAGTTTGACCATTTTATTGATGTTTTGTTAGTTGTAATTGATGTTTATAATTTTCAGTTTGATGATATGTTTTGAAATATTTTGTTGATATTTATTTAATTTTTCTTTGATATTTTTTGCAAATTGTAGTAGCAGGGCGAAGAATGAAGAAAGAATGGGAAATGCCTTTGGGGAAATTTTGGGAAAGGTCCCTCAGAAAGAATCAGAAAGAATTGGGGAAAGGATCAATGCGGAGGAGAAGATAGAGAAAGAATTGCATCTAGCCAAAATTTACCCATTTCCATTTCCAATTCCAATTCCAATTTTTTTTTATTGTTATATGGCAAAGTTTTAGGAAAGAGATCCCATAGGCTTATCGAAATGCAGTGTTTAATTAGAATAATAGAAAATAAATGGTTTTAGTTGCAATATTAAAAATTTATTATGCAACATGTAATAGTTATAAGCTTATAACCCAGTTCATGCAACCAAAAAATTTATATTCATTTATTATAATTTACACATTAAAGCTTAATTTTTCCATGACTTATGAAAATACCATCTTTCAAAAGACGGACTCTTGTATATTCAAAAAGTTTAATAATTGACATAGGAATTCGGACTAATGGTCGGGAGGACTAAACTAGAATATGTTAAAATGTAAAGGTGGTATTTGCAATAGGTGGTCAAACGAACGTATAGAATTTCACGACTTCCTCTGTTCTGTCCCAACTATTTCTGCAACTTTTTTAATCGAATTTTTCATACAATGTTTACGTATATTAATATTGTATTATTGATATTTTAAAAAAAATATGATGTAGAGAATCTAATTATATCTTATATGGTGACATTGTTATATATATATATATATACTAATTGAAATTTATGGTCAAAACATGTACTCCCTTCGTCCAATCTATTTTGCACAAATATTTTCACTACCTCTAATAAATATTTTTTACTGTAAATATGTATAGCTACGAAAAATAATGACATAAATTTTATATTTGGAAACTACATGTTACGATAAATCTAATCATATTTCAAACGATAAAATTATTGTTCATATATATATTTAAATATGTGATCAAAGTCTAATATTTTTTAACAAAAATTCTTTTTGTGTAGAATAGGTTGAGATGGAGAAAGTATTGAGAAATTGACAAAAATGTATTTGAAATATTGCTGGACAGATGTTTCAATTACGCTCGGTTGGGCCTTACTATTCCCCTTTTCCATTTATTTTTTAATCGCAAAAAATGGTGACCGCACTGCTCACCGATAAACATGGCCTTACAAGTTGTATCCTCATCTCATTCTTAATCACCTTGTTCCCGGCAGAATTTATCACACCGTCTCTTCACTCAGGCGGATCTCCTGGTTTGGAAGCTTTACTTGATTGGGGGCCAGACGCTGCACATCATCAGGGCTAGTTTCAGCTAGCCAATCTCCATCCGAGGTAGTTTTTCTTTTCTGTAAATTGGTATCACTCAATTGTTGTGTAATCTTTCTGGGATCTCTCTACCTTTTAGTTTCTACTTA
Source organism: Rubia yunnanensis (assembly GCA_037428765.1). Taxonomy (NCBI): domain Eukaryota; kingdom Viridiplantae; phylum Streptophyta; class Magnoliopsida; order Gentianales; family Rubiaceae; genus Rubia; species Rubia yunnanensis. The sequence goes on along the minus strand of CM075064.1, from coordinate 52,644,486 downwards.
GATATGCCTTTTTTAAAAAAATTTATGAACCCAATGTTCCTTTTTGTTTTTGGGAACACCAAGTCAAGTATTGTTGATGATTTCTTTGCTGTGATGTTATGCAGCGAAATTTGTATAGTAGCTGTTGTTTAGTTCAATTCGTCTTTCGGAGATCGGAATCATGTAAGCAGTTTCTATGATTTTGTTTTACAGGTCTGCGATTGTTGGATCGCATTTTGTTGCTTGGTTTCACGAAGCATGCAGGTTTGTGGCATTAATAATTCTTCCATCTTGATTTTGAGTGAATCGCAAATAAAAAAAAAAAAATGCTTTGTGTTATAGGGCCTCTTTGGTTCAAGGGAATCGGAGTCATTCTTATAGATGGACCACTTCAAAATTTTGAAGGATTTTTCAAAGGCACACCTCCCCCTTGATATTGATTCCTATTCCAGCCTACTAATTCCAATTCCAAAACCAAACGCCCCATTTAATTATCCAAACTTCAATCGTCATCTTAGTAATGCTCTCTATACAAATTTGAATGTGCTGTTGTTGTATACTCCTTTTGTTTAGTTTATTCTTGAGTAACGAAATCTAGAAACGGACAAATGAACGACTTTCAGATTTTGTTAGTTTTTGATCCCTTAATTGTCATTGGTTTGTTGACTGAAAAGTTTGTATTTCATTATATTTACTGCTGATAGAGGTAAGAAACATATTAAAGTTTTCTTCTGTATTGTGGTTTATATCATTCATCACGTTGTATAGGCATCAAGAGCAAGACTGTTCAAGGAGCACAAGGAGATTCAGAGAGAGAAGTCAGCTGATCCGGATATCAAACTAGTTTGTGATGATTCCAATATCTTTAAATGGAATGCTCTTATAAATGTATCCTTCATTATATACTTTAGTCAATTTTATTTTCCCTTCTCTTTTGTTGGTGTCTCGGAGGAGGGTGCACGTGTTCGGCTATCGAATTTTTAATCAATATGGTGTCCAATAATTTAGGGGCCATCAGGAACTCCATTTGAGGGTGGAGTTTTCCAGCTTGCATTTTCAGTACCAGAGCAGTATCCTCTGCAACCGCCACAAGTTAAATTCCTGACCAAAATATTTCACCCAAATGTACATTTTAAGGTTCGACTCAGTCTCTGTACATATCAGTGTGTTTCTTTCGGTACCTGAAAGCTTATTTCATACAGTTTTATTACTCTTGTCTGGACTGGGTATCTTATTATTTGTTTAGCTTTGTTTTAGTTATCTTTCCATCCTCTTAATGATATATTCGTATGTGTCATTGAAAGATTGTAATAAAATGTTAATTTTGGCTTGGTTCAGTCGGTAATTCTTTTTTAAATGCAACTTTCATCCTTCATAGGCGTTTGATCAATCCAGCACTGTTGGAGGAGAGAGATCCTTTTAATATTTGTAATGACTATAAATTTGAACGGTTGATAGTTGCGAGAATTCTAATCTGCTCTGATATGATGCAGTCAAGCAAGTGGAAAGGAGTGTCTGTAATGTGGTTATCTTTACTGAAAAAGATGTTCCTGTAGAGATAAGGCCTAAAGGAACCTCAAAATTGATTTTTAACAAGTGGACATTGTTTTTCTATTATGCTTCTGTGCGCTTCTAGGTATTCGACATAATGTTTATAACTCAGAAAGTAGGAGGTTAGATGGATGGAAAGTTGTGACCGAGAAAATGTATTTCTTTTCTGCCAGAGTACTCAGGCCTTATTTATGGCTTTCCTTGGGAGGAAGATTAACTTGGTTGACATGTTGTCAGTATAATGAATTTTATAGAGCATGTGTAATTTCTAATATTGATCATGCTTAAAGCTTTAAATTCGTATCCAGACAGGGGAGATTTGCCTTGATATCTTGAAGGAAGCTTGGAGTCCAGCTTGGACACTTCAGTCGGTTTGTAGGGCTATTATTGTTTTAATGGCTCATCCACAACCTGATAGCCCACTTAACTGTGACTCAGGTATTGTCAATGTTTTGTAGTCATTCGAGATGGAGGTTACCTGTCATTCAGATATTACTACTCTAGGCTTGTTTCATTTTCCAATTTACTCCCAATGTTCCATGTGTGATGGACTCGGGTATGAGAACTGAATTCAATGGTGGTCTGGGTGCCTGAATTGTCGATGATGTAAAATTGGTATTGCTGGGACACAAGGAAGAGTCAGATTTGAATGTGTCATTGTGCTGAATGCATAGCTTTTTCCTCAGATTAAATGAATGTACCTTATTGATGCAAGTAGCTGGGTAATGCTGCATTTTGTCTGGGAGACACATGTCTATAGAACGAGTAGTATTATATATTGGTTACAATGTTGGGGATGATGTGATCAACAAGATAGGTATTTCTCAAGCTGGTTAGCATTTATGCATCTATACAACTTGTATATCTGGTCTTGCATAATGGACATCAAGGACTCTAGGAAATTTGGAGAAGTTCATCCTTCCTTCTTGTTCAGAATCCAATAAAAATAGCAATTCTTATCACCACTTTAGAAATAGAGTAGTGAACAAAGTCGACTGATATAGAGTTCGAACATGGACTGCCAGTATGGACTGTAATGGCTCACAAGTCACAACAGCACTGATGTACAGTTCTTTTTCAGGGAATCTACTCCGATCGGGAGATATCAGAGGATACCAGTCAATGGCAAGAATGTACTCCAGACTTGCAGCCATGCCCAAGAAGGGATGATTAAGACTTTGTAAGATCTTGCCATGGCAGTCACTAAACCATGTAACAACTGAAATGTGCTCTTCAATTTGTAAACTTTTAGTCGGGGATGTCTTGTGCTGTGTTCCTTACAAGGATAACTAAATAAGGAATTAAGTGCATCAACAAATGCTGTTTGTGTCCTTGATTCACGTTTTGCGCACTGTACTTCATTCTTGGGGCAATCATATGTATATCTTGAGCAACTCGAGACCTAAAAGAAAGTTTACAAGAGCATCAACAATTATGGTAGCTTCTTACACCCACTTTTCTTAATAAGGAGTCCTCCTTAGTTTATAAGAGCATCAACAATAATGGTAGCTCCTTACACCCGCTTTTCTTAATAAGGAGCCCTCCTTAATTAAAGAGGACTGTTGTGAAATTTTAAGAATCAGTCCTTATTAAGGAGTTGCACCTTACTTATTAAGGAGTCGCTCCTTACTTAAAATTAAGGAGTTGCTCCTTAAAATTAAGGAGTTGCTCCTTACTTAAAAGTGGGTACCTCTTTATTTGGGCAATGCAGATCAATCAATGATTGACACTTTGCTTTGTAAATTTAATTAATTATAATTTGAAATGAAAAAGAAGGCCTTAATAAGTGTTTTCCATTGTTGGTAGTTGGTTCTTACCTTTTATTTTTATCAAAATTCATGATGTGACATTTAAAAGATGCTCCTTAGGTCTACTACCATTGTGAATGTTCCAAAAACTTGTACTCCCTCTATTCCACTATAAATTGCTTAATTGCATTTTCAGTCTTCAATACGCATGTTTGACCATAAATATCTCTAGTTACCTATAATATTGTAGCATAAAAAGTTGATATTTAGAAAATAGATGTTGAGATTAATCTAACAAGATCTCACATGATATTTTTATTAGAGTAAAGTGCTCATATAACCCTATGTTTTGGTTGTTTGTGCTCATATGACCCTGTGAAGTTGGAAAGTGCTATTGTAAGCCAGTGTTTTGCTAGAATGTGCTAATATGACACTGGAGGCCTGAATTTGACTGGAAATACATGAAATGACTATTATACCATTGTTTTTTAAAAAACAAAAATTCAGAACAAGTGAAGGGACAATTATGCCCTCATTCATGTATTTCCTTATTCTTTGTCGTGTTAGGATTAAGTGAGCGCATTTTTTTGTTCTGGTTTTTGGTGCCAAAGAAGGTTTTTTTCCTCCGCTCTGCCGCCGCCACCTCCGCTCCGCTGCTCCACCTAACTTCACAACTTCGCTCCACCTAACCTCCGCTCCGCTCCACCTAGCGATTCGACGGAGACGGTGGGTAAGGCACAACGGCGATCCCAATTCTAAGCCCCCACAGCGGAGATGGCAGCGGCAAGCCCGATTCCATTTCAGTTTAGTCGGGAAGTTTGATTTCATTTCAGTTTAGGTTTTTGGGTTTTTGTTTGAGTTGGCCCGATTCAGCGGAGGATAGGGTGAGGGGTGGTGGTGGTTGGGGCTAGTGGTGGCGGGGCTAGGGACGAGTGGTGGCGGGACTAGGGTTGAGCGGTGGAGGTGGTGGTTGGGACGAGTGGTGGCGGTGGCGAATCTGCGACGATGGAGGTGGTTCAAGATGTGGCATTTGAGAGGTGGAGTTCGAGCAGCAGTAGCTAGTTCGAGAGGTGGCATTCTAGAAGCAGTAACTAGTTCGAGAGGGGTGGCGTCGAGCTTCAGTGGGAGTATTCACCGGTGCTAGGGTTTGTTGGGGTAGCGGAGGTGGTGAGGCGGCGAGGTGAGGCAGCGGTGGTGGTGGCGTGACGAGGTGGTGGCGGACTCCAGTTTGCTCGCCAAATCTGGTATACTCCTGATTATTGTCTGGTGATGGTTCGTTTTTGTCGGCGGCGGAGAGGTGGCGGCGTTGTAGAAAAGAAGAAGAGCTAGGGGTAATTTTGTTTTTACATTTTTAGTTTTAAGGCTAGGGTTATTTTAGTCTTTTTAGTTGTGGTCAATGCCGGAAAATGTCAAGTCAATGCCAGAATAGTGCCACAGGATTATATTGGCACTTTTGATGCAAAACACAGGGCTACAATAACGCTTTCCAACTTTACAAGGTCATATCAGCACAAACCTTCAAAATATAGGGTTATATCAGTATTTTGTCCTTTTTATTATATATAGATTAATATATATTTACGGTCAGATTTGTAAAGTTTGATCCCAAAAAGCAATTAAACAATATATAGCGGGACGGAGGAAGTATGAGATGTGATGAGATAACTGATAAGGAACTAACATGCAATTATTAAGAATAAAACTTAACATGGGTACTAGTAATTTTTAAAAACTTAACCTATCCTAATCACGTGGAAGAAAGAGAAATTCCTGGCGCGCGTGAATAATTGTTGCTTTCCTTTTCTTTGCGTTTGCTAATTATTCTCCAGATTGTTGCTTTGCTGATTCTTTTCCATTTAAATTTGATCCCTGCTCTCCTTTATTTAGGAATCTATATTTTGATAAATAATTCAGAGTTAATATATTTAGAGAAAAACTCTTGTGAGACCATCTCACCATAGTGGTGAGATCAGGGATAAGACTACAATAAATAGGAAGACAGCTAAAAAATAGGGATCATGCTGCAAATAGGGAAATAGGCTAAAAAATGAGTAAAAAATGGGTTATAATAAAAATAGGTCCAACCCAAATTTCCCACTCCTCCCAAAATAACTACCAGATTCTCTTTCCTCCCAAAAATCAAGTAATCTCCTCAAACTCAATCCAAATTCAAGCTACTAAACACTGAAATCAAGCGTTGGAATCACCGATCAAATCTCCGGTTGAAGCTCGCGGTCTGCAACTTTGCGATCTCCGATTGAAGCCCACGATATCCGAAATCAGATCTGCAATTTGGCGACGGAATTACATCGAATTTGCTTCGGATTTGCGCCGGAATCGGATTCAGAGACGGAACTTTGCGACGAAAACATCAAAGAAAGCTTCTACATCTGCGAAGGTAAGATCTGCGATCTAAGATCTTAGTTTTACATTTTGAAATCTTAGTTTTAACGGCTGAAATCTACGATTTAAGGTGGTGTTGTTATAAATTATGGAAGACGAAGCACTTCAATGCAATGAAATTGTTTTGTATGAAGGAGAAAGCAACGTTATGTTCAATCTGAAAATTCAACAAGTTTACATCCAGTATTCTTGTTTTGATTTTGCATATACAGTTAAATGCATGAAGTAATTCCATGAAAACGTGAAGTAATGTTCTTATATTGTGAATTTTTTGTTGCAATATCTGGAATTTAGTTATATGCATGTTGTGAAGAAAATGTTGGTGTTTTATAAATTTCTGAAACATATTAAGTAATATGATGAACATTGGATGTAACTGCATGGACACATGAAGTAACACGAGTATATTCCGATGGACAATTCCCCAGGGTCTGAAATTTGGTTATATGCAATTTGTTGATAAATTGTAGGTGTTTTTTTTTAAATTTTATGAAACATATGAGGTAATATGATGAATATTGGATGTAACTGCATGAACATATGAATTAACATGATGATATTCTGATGGACAATTCCCCAAGGTCTGAAATTAGGTTATATGAAATTTGTTGATAAAATGTAGGTGTTTTTTAATTTTCTGAAACACATGAGGTAATATGATGAATACTAGATGTAACTACATGAATACAAGAATTAACGTGATGACATTCTGATGACAATTCCCCAAGGTCTGACTATTCACCATCTCTACCCGCAACCTCTCGGACAATAGTTACAAAGTCAGCTAAGACTGGTGTACCATACGAGCATATCCCAAAATGTGTACTTATATGTGGTGTACTACTCATGCATTTATAACATTTAAGAACAATCACAATACTATCATAAACATAAAGATAGGATGAATCTAATAAATCTCATAAAGCATTTAGAGCATACCAAGTGCCAAGATGAATCCCAAGCTAAAAATATACTCTACTAAAGTTAGATCCATGGAAAATATTAGATTAGATGCCATGGATCTAGAAAATAAGATGAAAAGAAAAAAAGAAGATAAGAAAAAGAAGGAATGAGAAGAAGAACTCTCCTCTTCCTTCTCTTTAAACTAGAGAGAGAATCTACTCTACATTATGCCTACCTCTATTCTACTTAAGGTTTACAAGAAGGCTATGGCTCCTATATATAGTAGTAGGAGATTGGGCCTAAAAATAGGCACAAAATAGGCCAAAAGTAGAAAAACCCTAGGTCAGCCACCAAGGTTTCACTGACCGACACGAATGTCACGGTCCGTGAAGCCTTCAAGCACGAGGCATAGGATCTGGCGTGGTCCGTGAACATTCAGAGCCGCGAGGCATGAGATCTGGCACGGTCCATGAAGCAAGTCTCATGGTCCATGAAGATTGTTACGGATCGCGAACAGTTCACGATTTTTGCTCAGAAGTTCTCACGGTCCGTGAAGGTTTTCATGGACCGCGAATAGTACATGGCCTCACTCAAGAATTTCTTCATGGCTCGTGAAGGTTTTCATGACCCGGCTCCATAATTAGCCAAATTCTTCACCTCTTTATCCCCTTACTTCACAGCCCAATGCTTTTGTCATGGCCAGACGCCTTGCCTCGTGAAGGTCTCGTGCTGGTCTTGTGCATGTCTTCACGGAACCCTGGATTCTTGTGTAGTGCAGGCCGTGAAGATTGTCACGGGCCGTTGGTGCTTGACCATGGGCGGTCTGTGACCGGTCATTGGCGCTTCGCTGGTTGAACTTCGTTTGCTTGTCACGGGTGAACCGTTAGTCTGAATCAGGAGTTCCAGTAGTCAATTTGTAGTACTCGAGAAGAAGAATCCAATGGAACCAACTTTGAAGGATAATTCTTCCTATATTGTTCTCGGAATAAGGCAACACTCCTCTGAGCACGATTCACCATTTTCTCCTTTGGCCGTCTTGAACTCTGAAGCCACCTATCTTTGACTTCAATCTCCTTCTACCACGCATTGATGTCCGTGGACTTCATATTTTACCATTATAATGTGAATGGACTTTGCCTCTTCTACCATCCTTACAAACAACCTTCAATCTTCTACCGCTCTTGCGAATGACCTTCACATAGAATGTAACTTAAAAGTACCCACCAGTGGCCTACTAAAGATGATCACAAGGAAGATCAAGGTGCCCGTGGATACAAGATGTCCATCAGTACCATTAATTCTACAAAACGCGGGATTTAGACAAGGAAACCAAACATGGTCGTCTAAACCCCTTGTCACATAAACTTAACTAATACTAGCAATCCATCAACTAAAACCAACTAAAAACTATGTCAAATGCATTAGTTAAAGCATGCGTAATGGTGTGGATAATCCTAAATAGCCTAGTCATTCCAAATCGTGTTATTCTCAACATAAAGGTTATTCAATCAAGAACCATTCTCTATAAACATTAAACTCATGGAAAATCATATCAACCCATCAACAAGATCATGCAATCAAGAATCATCCCTCCTAAATCACCACAACAAATGAAGATCATATCATCAAAGCTCAATAGCACATCAATCCACCCACACTTACTTTAACACAAGATCATTTAGATAACTCAAACAACTCAAAAACATACGCACTTTCAAGATTCAAACTTCACATAACATAACCACAATGCTAAACAAAGCAAGTAAACAAGAATCTCAAAGGACTACTCGGAATTTGAAGCTAAGTGTTGAAATATCCACACAAGAAGAAGCAAAAAATGCTAATTTTTAAAATGCTAATTTTTGAGAGAAAAACTCCATTTTTTTTAGTTTACCAAGAGAATGTGTGAGCGAGTGTTTCGTGAAAAGCATGAATGTGTTAAATGACTCAACTAGGTGGCAGAATGTACCAATAATCTTAAATTTCAGCAAAGGAGTGATATGGAGGGGAGGTACAATTAAGATACAGATGGAATTTTGAAATTGCAAATTTAGGGAACAAGAGTACCAATCTATTCAATCACATGGGATGTTTAAAGTACTATTTACATAAAAAAATTCTAAGGAATAAGGGAATTTCAAAAATATTGAACCAAAAATGCATTTTTTAGATTAAAATTCAGATTTTTAAAAAATCTGCATCTGTAGTCCAATTGATAGCTCAAATGGGGTGCCGACATGTGTCCCCTCATGTTGAGAGCACCCGCATGGACCCCCATCATGCTGAGGGTGTCTGGCACGGACCCCCCTCATGCTGAGGGGCTGTGACACTAGCTGTATCTCGTGGAACAGACCGTGTTGAGCCCTGGCACGAGGCTACCAACATTTTGACCCCTTTTTCCTTAGTTTTCCCTCTTTTTCAAAAAACCGTGTCACTCAACAAGCTCTATTTCTATCCAAACCAAATCACAAGACTCGAATCCAAATTTACAAATCAATCAGAGTTTCATCTCAAAATCCTTATCACACACAAAAACATGCAAAATCTATCCACTAAAAATCATGAAACCAAATAAAAAAGAAACACCATATCTTTATTGTCGTCCTCACAACTTATATTTTTTCATGCATTTTAATATAAACAACCTACCGTTGAGCCTTCGGAGTCTCCATCGGCAATTCTACCCATGATGACATCATTGTTGAGAAGTCTATATAACGTGTCATCCATACCTTTAGACACATTGTTCGCCATTGTTGATGAATTCACGTACCTTGCTAATGCTGAGTCCTTAAACATTACCTTGGGTTTAAGAGGAGGTCGAGGGGGTTATATGCCCTCACCACTCTTTCCATACCGCTGCATGTTAGTGAGCATAGAAAAATATTCTGACACAGATATGTCATCTCTAGAATCATGCAATGTAAATGACTCGTCATCAATATCATCATTATCAAGGAATTCATCTAAGCATTCATTCTCATTGGTTATGCAAGAAGTGTCAACTTGATAATGCTCATCAAATAAAGTTACACATTTACACACAAAAGATGAGTTAGATGAATCATGCCGAGACTTATATATGTCAAACCCACCTTATCCATATTTTTTTTCTAGAGTTAACGTTCCCAAATGGACATCGATATTCATCCTTGACATTTCAAGAAATGGTCTCCCTCATAGTATTAGGGGTGCACTTCCGTTGTGCACCATGTCAATGGTGTAAAAGTCCACCAGGAACACCAACTTGCCAAACCGAACCATCACATCCTTCACTAACCCTTGAGGGCTAGCTTCGAAGTGATCGGCGAGTTGGACAATCACCCTAGTGTACCTAAGTTCACCTATATCTAGGCGTTCATAAAGACTATATGGAATCATATTAATAGATGCTCCTAAGTCAATCATGGCATTTTTAACTAACTTACCACCTAAGGAGATAGGAATAGAAAACATCATGGGGTCGTTGCATTTTTTAGGCAAATTCTTATGGTTCAAAATGGTGCTTCCCTCCCACTTTCAAATGTCCTACCTTTCTAGTTGGTTTATTTCTCTTTTAAGTTCAAGCAACTTTCAGAAATTTAGCATATGATGTCACATGTTCAATCAACTCTAAGATAAGAATGGTTACCTCAACCTTTTTGAAGACTCTCTGGATGTTTGCATCATTTGTTGCCACCTCTGGCTTCCCCCTTAATGTATTTGTAAAGGGTGGTGGAAGCTCTCTGGAGGGTGTTTCCTCGACAATGATCTCATGCTCCTCAAAATTGGTCTTGTAGGCCTCTAAGATCTTATCATCTTCTTGCAAAACCTCCTTCTCGGGCTCAGAACCTCTTTCTCGTTTCTCAACTTTAATGCATTCACATTCCTCGAATTGACCTCTGGTTAGGAAGGAGGTTTTTCGAACTCTTTGGTCTCAAATCGGCTCACCGAGGTGGCGAGTTGCTTGACTTGGATCTCAAGATTTTTTATGCTCGAGAAGGCCCTATTGCTAAGATCTTCAATTTTACGCCTTGTTCTTTCCGCGAACACCTCCTGCTTCTTTCCCAATTGGCCGATGAGTTCTAAAATTTGTTCCCGACCTGACTTGTAGAGAGAGGTGTGGTTGTTAGAAGGACCCTCATCTCTTGGATAGGGTCTAGGTGGAGCTTGTCCACCTCAGTACCCTTGAGCTCGGTTTTCCTCCTTCCAACGGAAGTTAGGATGGTCCCGCTACCTTGGGTTGAAAGAGTTTGCGTAGGGGTTTTTCCTTGCATCTCCTTGGTTCCCTTGGAACCCTTGTCGTTGCCCCCTAGAATACTGTTACCTATTCCCACTGTTGTATTCCACTGCTTTCACCTCTTCAAGTCCTCCGCTACTTGTGGTTAAGCCTTGGTGTGATGGTCGAGATTGCATAAGCCAAAAATCTTGACTTGGTGAACCTTCCCTATCAAAATTTCCTTCATCATTGAAGCAAGAGTTTGGACTTTCTCTTCCAACTTGTGGGATTGAGATGGTTCATCCAAAGTTTTCACCGTTGACATCGTATCAAATTGCCTCATCCCATTAGCCATATCTTCAAAAGGGGCCACAACATCTTTTGGACTCTTGTTGGCAATTTATCCATTGCAAGCAACGTTCACCATCCTCATATTGTCGTCGTACAACCCCTCGAAGAAGTAATAAATCAAGTCCCCTTCCTTGAACCGGTAGTACAGACAACTGGCTAACAGTCTCTTAAATCTATCCAAGTAATCATATAATGATTCATTTGCGCCCTGAGTGATGTTGAATAACTATTTTTTTAATCTGTAAGACTTGGAGGCTGGGAAATACTTCTCGAGGAATCGCCTCTTCATGTCCATCCATGAAGTTATACATCCAGGTGGGAGGTTGTACAACCAATATTTTGCGGTGTCTTGAAGTGAAAAGGAGAATGCCCCCAGGTTGTAGTCTTCATTCGAGACCCCATGAGGCTTCATATTCGTGCAACAAGGTGGAACTACGAAAAATGTTTGTTGAGATCCTCCCTGACCATCCCGTGGAAAGTGGGGAGACAGTGTATCATCCCATTTTCAATTCACAGTTCACGTTGGTGGTAGTGGAGAGAGGTAATACACAAAGGTTGGTTCTCTAGATTTGGAGCCATAACCTCCCTCAACGTCCAAGTCTCTTCCGACATTTCAAGAGTCTCCTCTGGCATTTCAAGAGTTTCCTCTACTACTAAAATTGGTTCAGGTGGAACCCCTGCTTTAGTTCTCCATCTCCTCCTTCTCCTACCACCTGTGTTCTCAGTCGGAGAGTGTGAAATCCCTAAGTTCTTTGCATGGCCGTGTACCATAAACTAGGATTAGAAATAGCAAGATCATCATCACAAAGGTTGGACACCAAAAACCAATAAAACAAAAACAAAAAACAACACTAACTACTCAACTAATGTGTTATGCAAATTGATAATTAAACTTTTAAAATAGCATCTCCGACAGCGGCGCCAAAATTTGACTCACCTCCACTCGGGGTTGTCAAGCTGTAGCTTAAAATAACCCGAGCAAAGGCTAAGGAAGGTCAAAGATAAAATTTGTATTCTGCTCCAAACTCACTACTAAGCTACCTATGGGGTAGTTAGTGGCAAGACTAGGTTTGTCCACAGATATGCTAAGGTCTATAGCCAACTAAACACAACCACGTATAGGTTGTCAATCCGTTCATGTCCTAGGAATAGCTAATATTAAAATGGGGGGTTTTGGGATTTTTCAAGTAACAACTACGAACATAAAATATAACACAAGATAAACTATATAGACATGCACTTGGGGGTATTTTCGTAACATGATTGACAAATGGCTTCTATCCTCGATTCATTCACATGCAAACATATAAACCTATCTTATTCCTATGTCACACAGTGTGAAGAGAGCCAGGTATTTTCCCCCGTCTGTCACTCCCAATGCTAACGTGCCCTCACTTAGAGGAATACAAAGCCTGCCTAAAAGGACAATGCTTTGCATAGGTCGCAACCATTAGATATGTAGTGAGTGCATTACATCCCGACCACTCCAGTGAGGATCTCAATCCCTAGGCCTAGAGAGGCAAAGGAAAAGACACCTAGTAACGACTTTAGAGTTCGCACAACTCTAGTGGCTACAAACAATCACGCTAAACTATTGGGGTAAGCCATGGAATTCTCCTCGTTGAGATTTGCTTAATAGACCGCCCAACATGTGACTTCTCACACAACTAGCCAATTAAAATAATGTATAACACATATAAAGATATTCTCTCAAAGGAAATGAATGCAGTCATCTCCCTGGTGTTCTTAACCTACTCCACAATTCTAACACTCCCAAGATAGAAATGAAGCCTAGCACAGTTTTATACTACCACACATGCATGGGTGCATTATCGTAATGACATTGTATAGATCTCACAATATTGGAAAGCACAATTTCAAGCACAAATATTCATAGGACATAAATATAGGAAAATCTGAATCTCAAAACCCAAGTTCAAATCATGAATACAAATACAACCCCAAACTATTAAAATACTCATGGAATCCAAGTATTGCATTGAAAGAAAAAGAACTTAGTGAGAAGAAAGAGTATTTGCTCTCTCTAGCCTACACTTGAAGATTAACAATGAGCATAAACTTAAACCCTAGTAGACAAAGGTCCATATACATAGTAGTAGGGGATATGGCCTAAAAATAGGCCCAAAATAGGCCAAAACCCTAGCAGCCGCAATTAGCACGAGCTATAGCGTCTGGCATGACCCATGTCAACCGGTGTAGGCCATCTGCTGGAGCTCTATTTTTGTTCTACTGATTCGTACCTCGTGTTGTTTGGCGCATGCCGTTAACCGGATCCTTATTTTGCTCAATTTCTTAGCACGGGCCGCATCATTCTTCACACCCCATAGGCTGCTCTTGACATTTGTGACTTGAAACGATGCGAACCGTGTGAAATGGAACGGTCTGCGCCCATACTTAGCCATGTTTTGGAGTGAAAATGAGACACGTGGAACACGGGAGATTAGGATTCGCACGGTCTGTGTTGGGGCTTGGCACGGCCTGTGTTGGATAGAATGGCTCATGCCAAAGGCCCTTGACATGGGCCGTGTCGCATGGTACGTGCCATGCTTGGTTTAGCTTAAAGTTGGCCATGTGCGGTCCGTGCTGCCCGTGGCTAGTTTGGTCCTCTACGGATAAACTGTTGGTCCAATTTGAGAGTTCTTGGAGTCGATTTCATAGTGCTCGAGAAGAAGAATTCAATGGTGCCACCCTTAAGGGCTGATCTTCTTGGATATTTCCCTGAACTTTGTGCAACTCTCAGACAACAATTCCTTCATTTCTTCCTTGGTCTCTTTGAACTTCAAATCCGCCTTTATTTGGCTCAATCTTTCTAATACCACGCTTTAGAGTCCATGGCCTTCTATCTGCTACCATTCTTACGAATGACCTTTGATATCTTCTACCATTCTTACGAACGGCCTTCTATACAAAGATGATGCAAAGTACCCACGAGAAACCTACCAATGAGATCACAAAGGAAGATGTAGGTGCATGTGGATACAAGATGTCCATTAGTATCAATTAAGTCTAAGAAACTCAGGATTTAGATAAGAATACCAAACATCGCCATCTAAACCCTTTGTCATGTAAACCTAACTGAAACTAGCAATCCAACAAGTAAAACATGCCAATTATTATGCCGAATGCATTGGTTAACGCATGTGATACAGTGCACATCATAGTGTAAGCCTGGCAATTCCCTGTCACCAACCAGATATAGAATTGGGTATGGCATTTAATTAGGCCAGATAGTTAATTTGATTTGGGGCTTACTATACATTTAATTTTGAATATGTTTCTTGAAAGACGATATTTCCATAAGTTATGGAAACATCGGGGTTTGAAGATTAGAAGAAATCAAGATAAAATTTTCCGTTTGCATTAATTGGGCGTAAAACTTCTAACTAATGTACGTTGCATAATAAATTTTAAATATTGCAACTGAAACCTTTTACCTTTCTATAACTCTAATTAAACCCCATCTTTCCACATGCCTATGGAAAGACAGTCTTTCCCAATATTTTGCCTTTATTTACTTAATATTTATGAGTTTGTCTCTTGAAAGATGATATTTCCATAAGTTATGGAAAGACCAAGGTTTAAACTACAAATTAGAAGAAATCAAGATAAAATTTTTAGGTTACATTAATCAGGCCATAAACTTATAACTACTGCACATTGCATAATAAAATTTTAAGACTAAATTGTATTTTTGGTCCCTGACGCATCTTGTACCATGTTTTGGTCCCCGTTTGCACTCGTTCAGTACCCCACAAATTCAGAATGATTTTTTGGTCCCCTAGGCAGTTTTCAAGGTGGTTTCACGTGGGTGTTGGGACCAAAAGATGGTATAAGATCATATGTTAGGGACCAAAAAAACAATTTAGTCCACCTGAAAACCACCTGGAATCTGGTTTGGGGACCAAACAAATCGTTCTGAATTTGTGAGGTACTTAACGAGGGTTGTTTTGCAATTGGGGACCAAAACATGGTATAATATGCTATGTCAGGGACCAAAAAAATAATTTAGTCAATTTTTATTATTGCAACTAAACCATTTACCTTTCTGTAATACTAGTTCAACCCCGTCTTTCCATATGCCTATGAAAAGGTGGTCTTTCTCACGACTTTATCAAAATTTATTTAGATTAATTTTAATAAAATATCTAATTTAAATTAGAATACATTAACATAAGATAGTAAATATCATATAAATTAGTTTAAAATCAAATTAAAATACCAAAATAAACATCTAATTAAAAAGGTAAAACATCAAATAAAAATATTAAAAATACACATTAAACTAAACTAGTAAAATATATAATATAATTACTAAATCAATTAGTAAAACATCAAATAAAACACTATAAATATATTTAAATAGTTAAAATTCAAATAAAAACACTAAAATCACACATCAAATTAGGATATGGTTCAACATCAAATAAAAATACTAAAATCACACATCAAATTAGGCTAAACATCAAATAAAAACATTAAAACCACATATCAAATTAGAATGGTTAAACATCATTAAATAATAATATTTAAAAATACATATAAAAATTAAATTTTCAAACATCAAATAAAAAAAATTCGCACATCAAATCTAATAAATAAACATCAAACCATCACACAAAATAATTAAACCTCAAATATATTCAACAATAACACATAAAAATAAAATGGTTAAACATCAAATTAATATATTAAAAATTACTTATCAAATCTTTAAAAAATTAAAAATACCATCAAATAAATTAGTTAAATGTTAAATAAATAAAATATCAAATTATAATAATAAAACATCAATAAAAATACATTTGAATTTTAAAACATCAAAGACTTGGTAAACTTATCAAATAATTTGTGATAATTATCCAATTTATGTCTGCTACCACATTTAACACCCGTGACAATATGAATTACAAGAATCATGTCTAACAATGGTGGTTCAAGCCGTGACTCTATTGAGGTAACCGATTTTTGGTTATTTTTAAAATATTCCTTCTTTTATATTAAAAATATTATAAATGAAGTGTTAATAATTTCTTTGAACAATATAGATCCGTACTAATTTGGATCATGACAGTTCGTCCGCGATGTATACCCTCAAGCAGATATCCAAAATTTTTCCATATTTTGACCCAAAAAAACTTCGGGTCGGTTCCAATTATGGTAAGTCCCCCCTATTTATTACAAATTGAATTTCCAATTTACATTTTTGTAGATTACTTTCGTAAGTACTAACAAAGGTTTTTTGTTTATAATTTAGTACATCCCTGACAAAAATTGTGAAGCTCGTACCCCCGTACAAGGTGGATGTTGTGATCAGGTGCAAAAGGAGGGAGTATCACATCACTAGTGGAAAACAGGCCTATTAAGGCAGTTCTTTACGATCGGAGAAGTCACTTTGGGGGGTGACTTCTTTTTTCGTGCCATTGATCCAATGGGATCAAAGACGGTTCCTTGAACTGCCTTTATATGGATGCAATCAGCCGCCTTTGATTGCACCCAGAAAACGCCTTCAATCAGTTCCAAACTGGGAACAAGTTGCCCGGCAACCAAAATTCATACGTAGTTCTGAGTGTGGAACTATTAATCCGAGTCTCAGACTACCTGTAAGGTTTTGAGTGAGGAACCTGTTAATGTGTTCCGAGTGTGGAAGATTTGGTTAGACATGATCAATAGAAATGATGTTATAGACTCGGAACTCTATCTTTTCTTTATAACATGTTCCCTCACCGGGGATCAATTTTGGATATTTACACGTATTTTCTGCAAATAAAGAACTTTTTTTGTTACCAGTTACGAGTCCGGAACTGATTCATATGTATTTAGTTTTGAGTGAGGAACCAATTTTTAATACTTCATAAAATATGACAATTGGGAAAGAATGTAGTTCCTAAGTCGGAACTCAGTCGGATCATATGGTAAAATTCAATTGTTTTATTATATACTGGCTTCTCGAAAGCCTTGTGACACCAGTCCAGAATTTACAAAATACAAGACAAGATGACACTAGATATCAAAAATCTAAAGACTACGCTAAGAAATCAACAATCTATAGATAGGAATATAAGTCACCAAAAATCTATTCCACACAATTATGTCATTAAATATCTTATAATTCCCCATTGGGATGGCCAATTGAATGTGATCAGGAGTACAAAAGATACCTAGCGAAACAATTTCTTGCACTGTTGATATCATCTTGTTTATAAGGCTTGTGAACCTTTGGAAAAATAAGTGAAACAAAAAAAAACATTATAAGAATTGGCACGACATGTTATGCTGCTTAAAAACATTCTCGAAAGAATCATCTTAGTACTCACTCCCTCGATTTCTATGTAATCCTCACCCACTTGTAGGACACACTCCACTGCGTAAAACATCACACAATATCTCCATTCCCATGTAATTGATTGTTTCTTGTACTAAGTAATAAAAGTTATATTAACATGTATTTACATTAAGTAATGTGGTAATATAATTTCTTGATATGAAAAGAGAATCTCACCTTGATTTGTATTACTTCCACATCCTTATTACCATGCTCCCCCAAACCTTCGGAAGACTCAACCAATATCTTAATGAACGATTCTGATGGTTGGTTATTCAGAGGATCCATCCAGTAAATGCGCTTCTTATAGGGGACAATAAATACTTATTTCCAATGGTCTCTACAACATAGGAGAAAAATATTATTAATTGATTAGCTTAAATGAAGAGTGTGTGTATGAACCACCTTTTCTTTTGTCCTTCCTTCCAATATTTTTTCGAATGTAGTCAACTCTCTCCTAAACAGTACACCCGATTTCTTGAGTAAACACCAGGCACAAATACCCTATCCAACGCTTGTCCTTTTGGTTAGCAAAATAATATATGTACCTTTGAAATAAAATTGTATGTCATTCACGACAAAAAGTGGAGCAAAAAATTGTATAGAAAAAATTGCATGTATGGAATTATGTATAATGTACAGTAATACAAGGACATTATCGTCTGGCTCACTTGGTCACACCTCAATGGGTGTTCGAAGTCAGTCCATGATTCAATGATTTCTTTCTTTTGACCAAACATGCACTCATTACTCGAGAATTGGTAAGTTGAGTTTCTGCTTGTGTTTGACCATGAAATCATACAAGACCCACATGAAATCTGGTGACTCCTTAATTACTTGTGCCTGGGTATTAGAGGTTTTCCAATCCTCGGCACCTCAACGATGGGATTAGATTTGGCTGTTGTTGTCTCCTTGAAATGATGATCTTTTATCAGGTCCGCATAAATAAGGCGACGAGGCCAAAGAAAAAACATTCCCCATGCGGATCTCACTCTTTTGTACTCGCCTTCTGGAATTGGTAAAAGGGATTTTAGAAAATTTGGGTTCTCCATTGAAATTCTACAAATCCCATCACCAATTGGGACGGCATGATGATGTGGCATTGATTCATGCAAAATTATGTCGGCAACATGAAGTGGCCCACCCTTTTCACCTCGATCAATGTATAGCTCACACAAATTTGACAAATAGATTGTGAGGAAGAATGGAATTATGTAACATAAATTTGTAGCCAAATTCATTAAAAATGAAATCATTTTATTATACTAGCCATTTTTTCAGGCGACACAATGGCTTTGACAATTTCATTTTCCTCGTGGGTTGCTGGATCAAGAATCAGTTTATGCTTCAACTTAACTTCTCCTGGTGAATGTCGTGATCCTTTATATGGTGGCATCCAACTAGGTGTCAAATCATTCAACATATGTTGCTGCTCTATCCGCTTGTCTCTATATAGTGCTTCCTGTTGCAACACGTGGAGTCTCAACGATTTGGCCCGATGTTATGATCGAACTATCCCGAATTACTCTATTTGTTACATAAATAATCCCACCCCTCTTTCATGACTCGGGTGGTCGGGTTTACACATAGCCTCACGAAGGATATCATGCTTACCCGAAGGAATGAATCGACTGTCCAATTGGTCTTGCTTTAACTTTGGCTAGACATGTAAATAGTGTCATGAGTAGTAAACGAAGGAAAAAATTTAGCCACATTCTAATTTGAATCAACACAAAGTCTTACCACTCGTTCAGTTACTTCAATAGTGGGAGGTTTCTTGTATCCATCCTTTTTGTTTTTCCAGCTCTTCAAGAATAGATCACACCTATCTATCTCTTCCACATCTATCGGTTTGACAGACGCCCCCTCACTTCTTCCTCGCTCACCCTCCCCCCTCCATAAATTGCAGTCTTCACATCCATTTCAAAACATTCTTTGACTAATTTGAGAGCTGTTAATCCATATCCACCTTGACTCTTCTGATGTGGTGTTTTGTTTTTCTTAGCATTAATTTTTTCTTCCCTCGTACCATAGTTTGGAATATGAAAATCAATGTTAAAATGGAAATGAATGTAATATTTAGATGCACATTTAAAAATAAAAATAAAATTACTTACATATGCTACATTTTCCAATGTTCTTGTCTTATGAATTTCCCAACTATCCGGTTGAATATGTGCATATGTCAACCATGGACAAGCACCATTTTCACAAGAGAAAATGTAATCTCTAGACAAGGTGTACTTGTGTTAACTCCAACCGTTTGACATCATAGCCATAGCTTTCATCTTCAAATTATCCAAATCTGGACAAGAAATCTCGAAGGGCCTCTATATTAATCTTATAGAATCATGATCAATACACCATCCTTGATTAATTTCAACATGTAGATGAATGGAAAATGGTAAAAGCTTAATAAATGAATAAATTGTACTGGTTACCTTGCATTCCGTCCAAAAGACCTCTTTGTATTCTTTAGGGACCTCGTGCCAGTAATCGTACTTGATATCCACTCGTGTCCTACCTACTTTCTCTACCCAACTCGACCACTTGGCACGCTCATTGGACAAACACTGTCCAAATTTGTTGAATACTAAATAAGTTGACTCCTTCCTTGCAATTCTCCATTCTAAAGTTCTATAGTGTGTTCTAGCTATGACGACCTCCTCTGACCCCCCCTTCATGATCACTTTCATTGCCAATTGTATCGGAATTTCCTTTGAGTGAACCTGTTAGTTCATCGCGTGCCCTTTTCCGTGACATTGCAGTACATATGTAACTTTGATTAATACTAACCCTAACCGAAATGTAATAACTGTTCGTAAATGGAAAATAACACTACTATGATTGTATATCATATCACGCCAAATCTTAAAATATATTACGAACACACACCAAAAAAACCCTAAAAAAATTCCATAACAACTTATAGGGGTTTTAAATAAAGACCCTAACCAAAATCCAAGGTCATTACATAAATAGATAAAAAAAATATATAAATAGATCATAAATGCAAGACAGAAAAAACACATATGTTATGAATAAATTTATTGATATAGTAGGTATATGAGCACAACACCAAGAAATTTACCTTTTTCAACAATAGGTGGTGACTAGATGCTCAAGTTATGTAGTTTTACCACAATTTCCACCACGTTGAAACCCTAACCAAAATCTAAGCTGAAACTAAGTAAAATGTCATATTTATATGGTGCAGGATGAGGTTTTGGATGATTTTGTCAAAGTTGAGAATTGTAGAAAGTTTTAAGATTGGTTTTTGGGAAGAAAGTGTTAGGAGGGTTTTGTTGGACAAAATGGGAGGGAACTCCCGCCTTTGACATATGGGTATTAAATACCCATTCAAAAATTGCCTTTAATTCTGTGTTTTTTTATGTCCCGTAAATCCGTTCCAAATTTGGAAGCATGCTCAGCTGAAAGAGGTTTCAAATGAGGAACTACTTTTCCTGTTTACAAGACAAGACAGAAATATAAAAAAAACCATGATTAGCGAGTCCATCATCCCTTCAACCCTAATTCACAAAAATGTCTCCAAATCCCCAATTTCTATTGTCCAATTTACAACCACGTAACCTCCATTCAATGGGTCCTAGGTATCGTGGTGCTAAATAAAGCAGGGGTTATGGAAATGCTTCAACCTGTAGTCATCAACCATCACATGAGTTCCCCGGTGGTTTGACTCGTTTCTACAATGGTGTTGCCGAATAGAGGTACATCGCCTTCAACAGTAGGAAATGCAATAATCCTAAGGTTATAAATTCTGCCAATGTGGTGCCACTAGGTTTAGGGCATTTGATAGAAAAACTTAAGGCTTCTAGTTTTTATAAAGTGCTCCTACTAAATAAACCTGTCCATTACGATGAAGTCCTAATTTTTTACGCTAATTTAGGATAGGGGGCCAATACTAAGGACCAAACCATTGTCAATGGTGTTAGAATAACTGTTACAAATATCTCAATCAATCAGGCCCTAGGTTGAGAGTATACAAATGTAACTAAGTTGAAACCTATTGCAGAGGGTGGCCTAATTGAAATTTTCCATCAACAACACTGGCCCGGGGTTACAGATCTTACCCCATTGTGCCCTGTTGAGACAGCTAAGAAGTGTTTCAATAGGTCCAGAGTGGGACCGGGGTAAGCAGAGAGCTTTGACGTCGGGGAGTTGTCCATTGAGAATAGGTTAATCTATGAGTGGATATGCATGAACATTTTACCATCGGAGGGTCATTAATGCAATCCTACTATAGGGAACCTTATGCTTTTTTTATTACGTGATGGAGAGTATGACTCTCAACCCGGGGTACACTATTCTTATGTATATGTTGAAGGATGCAGGGGGTAAGAAGGAAGATCTACCATATAGTGGATTAATTAGGGCATTGATCAAGAATCGGAAGGTTATCCCCATCGACAAGCCAAGGCATTTGGTGTACTACGATGAGGCTTGGTTCAAACACAAGCATTTGTGTTTGAACTCTGACGGTGAATAGGTCTAGCACAAAGTACCCGGGTCGAACGCTAGCGAAGAGAGCCAGAGAAGCGAGGAGGCCTGAGTCATCTCCTTCTCATGTGTATATAAAGTTTTATAATGTCTAGTACATTCCCTTATTAAAGTATAGATTTCTAACCATATTCTATATATTGTGTGTATTTATTAGGCAACCGAAGTTCATTGATGAGTACCTTCAAGAGGTACATGAATTGCTTAAAAATCGATGTTAGTGCCACTAATATAGAGCTAGCAGTGGCCAAAGTAAACCAGGACAAGTTCATCAAATCCACCAGCCTCCATATTGAGCTTAGTGATGATGAGAAGAAGCCAAACTTCAAGCCAAACTACTCTGAGGACGATGAGACTGAGGCTGAGAACGGTGGGGATGGAGGAGCGGATGATAAGAAGACCGACTCCGAGATCGAAGAAATGTTAGGTTGATGATCCATGACTATTTAAAGTGTAGTGTTGATGACTTTGGTTAACAATCAGTAAACTTGTATTTTTATTGGTTTTTGTTGAATTCTGAATTTTATTGTGATGCTTTGTTTTATGGTTTGGTTATATGACAACTTGTTAAGGAATTATATCATGTATATATGTATTCTTTGTGTCTTCCAAAGGTAGAGTTGAATATAGGATTTCAGTAAATTCACCATAGTTAGATCCATGGAAAATGTTAGGTTAGATGCCATGGATCAAGAAAATAAGATGAAAGGAAAAAAGACAGGAAAAGAAGAAGGATGGGGAAGAAGAACTCTCTTCTTCCTTCTCTCTAAACTAGAGAGAGAATCTACTTTAAATTATGCCTACTTTTGATTCTACTTCCTTATCTACTTCCTAATAGTTTAGTAGAAGACTAAGACTCTGATATATAGTAGTAGGAGATTGGGCCTAAAGATAGGCAAAAAATAGGTAAAAAAATAGAAAAACCCTAGGTCAGCCACCAAGTCTTCATGGACTGGCACATATGTCATGGTCCGTGAAGCATTCAACCAAAGGGTGTGGGATCTTGCGCAGTCCATGAAGCAGGTCTCGTGCCCCAATCCGTGAAGATTGCCACGGATCGCGAACAGTTTACAGTTCTTGCTAAGAAGTTCTCACGATCCGTGAAGGTTTTCACGGACCGAGAAAAGTACATGGTCTTGCTTAGGAATTTCTTCACGGTCCATGAAAGTTTTCACAGCTGAGTTCCATATTTAGCCAAATCTTCAAATCTTTATCTCCAAGCTCCACGATCCAGGGTTTTTGTAAAGACCCGGTGCCTTTGCCTCGTGAAGGTCTCGTGCATGTCTTCACGGAACCTCTGGTGTCCTTCATGTAGTCTGAGTCATGTGCTTTGTCACGGGCCGCTTGTGCTTCACCATGTGAGGTTCGTGAAGTGTTGCCGGTACTTCGTTATCTGGACTTCATTTTCTTGCTACGGGTGAACCGTTAGTCCAAATTAGGAGTTCTTGTAGTCAATTGTGTAGTACGAGAAGATGAATCTAATGGAACCAGCCTTGAAGGATAATTCTTCCTGGATTCAGACTAAGGAAACACTCCTTGGACCACGCGATTCACTGTGTTCTCCTTTGGCTGTCTTGAACTTCGAAGCCACCTATCTTTGGCTTAAATCTCCTTCTACCATGCAATGATGTTCGTGCCCTTCATCTTTACCATTCTAATGTGAATGTCCTTCACCTCTTCTACCATCCTTGCGAATGGACTTCACATAGAATGTAACCAAAAAGTACCCACAGGCGACCAATTAAAGATGATCAAAATGAAGACCAGGGAGCCGATGGATACAATATGTCCATTAGTACCAATTAAGTCCACAAAATGGCCATTTAAACCCCTTGTCGCGTAAACTCAACTAATACTAGCAATCCACCAACTAAAACTAACTAAAAATTATATCAAATGCATTGGTTAAAGCATGTGTAATGGTGCAGATCAGACTCCACACGCTTAAACCTTTACTCGTCCTCGAGTAAATAGAATCAAAGAAAAAGGGTCAAGCAGAATGAAACATGCAAAAATAGCCCATGCATTCAAATTATTCCCAAGCTATCCTGGTTCCCCCCAAGAAGGTGAAAATCCTCACAACTCTCACACTCCCCAAAGTTCCTAAAGCAACCAAGCCACCAAAAACAAGTAAATGTGTATGGAAAAAAATAAGTGGCAAAAGATCAAAATAAAGCCAACCTGACTCTTCCCAAAGTGGTCCGTCCCTAAAGCAATCAAAGAGTAATCCTCAAGCAAAATAATCCACCAAGGAAATCCAGAAGTTGTCAACTTCGTTTCAATATAGGGATAACTCAAGATCTCGAGCTAGTTACAACCAAGGAGTCCAATGTATTGTCGACCTAGTTTCTTGTTTCTTTTTTTCCTTTTTCTCTCAATTTCTCTCATTTTGCACAGGAGCCCTTCCGGGTTTTCATCCTAGCTTTATCTCACAAAATGTGCTCACCTCTCACCTTTTTCCACACGAACTTTCACTTTTTCCTAGACTCGTAAGTCTAGTGGGGCCAAGCCTGTCACTTTTACCTAGGCTTTTTGACCTATCTGGGTTTTTCTTAATGTGACCCAAGTCTCTTTTTTGGGTTTTCAACTTGTCCAGGTTTTAATTTTTTTAATTTTTTTAAAAAAATTTGTTTTCAAAATGCTCTTAGAAGAGCTATTAGCTACATATAGAAACAACTAAAAATCATAAGTGCTATCTAATCCCCCCCGCCCACTTAAAGCTTGCATTGTCCTTAGGCATATACAAAATGAAAGAACAAATGTCAAGGGAAAGAAATAGGAGAACCCTTATAATGAAAAAGAAAACACTAAAATCTACCCTTGTTGGCACAATCATGGAATGTTAAGAACAAACAACCATCACCCTCAATATACTACCCATAATCTCTAATCATGAAAGATCAATCTAACCACTATCATTGACCACAAATCAAACAAGGAATTGAATCACAACGGAGAGTTACCTCTTAGGTCTCGATATGCGTGTCTCAAGGATTTTGAGGGTAGGTTTTGGGTGGTCTTTGGTGGTGGTAGGGTGCTGTTAGGGAAGAAATAGTGATTGGGTGGTGTAGGAAAGTATGTGAGCTTCATCATGCAAATCTACACGCCTCATGAATTTGGGGTTTGGGCCTCCTCCTTGTCCACCATTTTGAGCATCACGAACCATGTACGTGGTCAATGAGTTGGACTCCCCGTTTTCCCACCTTTTCCAAGAAGCATATGATCCCTACAAAACAAACATGCAAACAGTGTCCCAAAAACAGAAAGAAGCTACAAATAGAAAAATACACCAAAAATGCTAAACTAATCTAAAAACATTTTTAGCTTGGGTTGCCTCCTGAGTAGCTCCGTACATTTAAGGTCGTCGATAAGACCATAATGTTATCCATAGGGTGCAGGTTTATACCCTATCACCTTGGAAAACCAAAAATGAAGAGCAAGGGGTAAGAATCTTCTGAGAGGACGATATAGAAGAGGATGAGTCAACCTTAGAGGGAATAGGTGGTATGGAAGTTTAGCATTGTCAATTGGCTTCCCCATGGTTTCCTCTAAGGTTTCCAAAAATGTGGGAATTGGTTCTATAGGCGGAGGTAGGGGTGAAAATAGGTAATATGGAATATTAAGTACAATCATCGCTTCCTTGAATTCTTCACTCTCAACAAACCATTCCCATCCCCTTTAGATTCATCTACAAAAATTTCACATTGAACTAGGGATGGTTCATGCAATTCAAACAATTCACAATGCTAAACAATTTCATGGACCGCAAATAGGACATGGTCTCGCTCAGGAATTTTTTCACGTTCAGTGAAGGTTTTCAAGGCCCGATTCCATATTTAGCCAAATCTTCAATTCTTCATCTCCAAGCTCTACGGTCCGGGGTTTTTGCCACTGCCCGACGCCTTTGCCTTGTGAAGGACTCGTGCATGCATGTCTTCACTAAACATCTGGTGTCCTTCACGTAGTGTGGGCCATGTGCTTTGTCACGGGATGGTGGTGTTTCACCATGGCTGGTCCGTGAAGTGTCGTCGATGCTTCATTAGCTGAGTTTCTTTGCCTGCTATGGGTGAACCAAACATGGTCGTCTAAACCCCTTATCACATAAACTCAACTAATACTAGCAATCCACCAACTAAAACTAACCAAAAACTATGTCAAATGCATTAGTTAAAGCAGCGTAATGGTGAAGATCAATAAAACACTAGCAAATGGATCAAAAGGTAACAAAACAACTATCACAATAGCTGAACAACCAAATTATCTAAATAAAACAAAAACAAAAGCAAATACTAACTACTCTACAACACGTTATGCTAATTGACACTTAAGATGAATAGCATCCCCGACATAGGTGCCAAAATTTGACCTACCTCCACTTGGGGTCGTTAATCGTAGAAAATTAAAACCGAGCAGAGGCGACCGAGGTCAAAGAGATTTAAATTTAAATTTATAGTTCTGCACCCAATCTCACAACTATGCTACCTAAAAGGTAGTTAGCAGTAAGCCCTGGGAATATCCTCAGAGATGCTGGGGGATAAAGAATCAACTTAAACATAACCTTGTATGGGGCATTAATCCAATACAAGTGAAAGAAATAGTTAGTAAATCAAAAAAAGGGGGGGGGGGGGGAGGTGTTGGTTTTTCAATTTAACAACTACGAAACTTAAAATAAAAGGAACAATTAAACTATAAAGCTAAAATTTGGGTAGTCATTGAGTGTTCATACAAACCTAATAGAGTGTTCATAACACGTGGTGTGGTTGATGGCAAACACTTCCCCATACCTTTCATGTTGGGTGCACTCACAACCCTCCATCAACACAGCCATTGTAATTAGGGGAGTACAACAAGGTCCGGAAATTGTTGTAGATCTGTTTCTTCCCGGTGCGATTACGTCCCAGGAATTCCACCATGAATGCTCTACTTCCCCTTCGCCTATTGAGTTAGGCTAAGGGGTCGTTGACACTAGGGCCTTTTACAACCATAGTTTGCTACTTTTAACTATCTCTACACGTAGCCTCTAAGACTACTTTACGTAATCAGCTAAGACTGGTGCGATGGAAGATAATTCAGAGTATGACTTGGGTCTCCTGTGCACACACCCAAGCAGCCACGTACCCTATTACCCATTCAAACATCCAGGTTTTTCTTCCTAATGGGGCATCAATATTTGCACCAACATGAATATAAACTTAAGTGTGTGCTTATATGGAGTGTACTATTCATGCAATTCAAACATTCAAGAACAAGTCACAATAATATAATGAACACAAAAAAAGGATGATCTATTGAATCTCACAAAACATAAAACACCCTGCGCATACAATTATCCCCAAGCTATGGAAATTACTCCATATATATTGAATTCAAATATAGATTTGAATTCCACATCCTAGGATTAAAGTAAAATAAAATAAAGAAAAGAAAATGGGTGTTTCTCCTTCCACAGGATGAACTATAAATGAATCTAAATCTCTCTACATGTTTAACTTATATATATCCATTTTATGTGCATAAATTAATACTGTTTTGGGTAACTTTTGTGCTGGTTTATAATCAAGAGCTTGTGTTTTACCTTGAAATTCCCTTAGGAGGGGTAAGAGCAACTTTATACTCTTTTACCTCTTCTAAGTGAATTTTGCATGACAATGTAAGAACACAGAGGCATGAAGACTGGAGGCCATTAAAGATCACATTTTCGAAGACTTTTGAAGACTTGCTTCGAAGATATGAAAACCAAAGGCCATCGAAAACCATTTTTGAAGACATTGAAGACTTGAAAAATGAGAAGAATCGCTATGAAGATAAATGTTTACCACAAGAAGAAGAAAAGAAAACATGATTATATTATGGCGCTCGTCGCAGTCGCGATGGCCTCGTCGTGAGACCGTCGCAAGTCCCGACGAGCCCATCGCAAGTCGCAACCAATAGGTGCCAGAATTTATCCTTATCCTTTTTGTACAATAAATAGGACTCTCTTTCCTCTCCTTCACATCTTCTTCATTTGCATTTTTGGTATTGTTTAGAACCCTATTTTCTTCCATTTTCATCTTTGAATTCTCTTGTATTATGTTTGGTTGTTTAGCATTAATTAGTATAAACTCTTGTAGCTAAATCTAGTTCTTGGGAGCAACTGATTGAAGCTTCCAAGCTTATGTAGTAAGATTCTTCTATGTTTGCTCATTTATGAACATTTATTGGAGAGCATCTATTATGCCATTAATGTTGTTTACCTCATTTATACCATGGGTTGTTTGAGTATATGAAATGTTTGTAAATTGAAATGTTAGAGAGTTAGGAAAGTTGCAAATTTCTTAACTCATTTGATATGGAAATCCAAAAGCATGGATTTAGAACTTCTTGTGTATAATATGTGGTAATTCTTGCTAGATGAACCATGGATTTAGAACTTAATGTGGTTTGTTTTCATATTTGTTACATGGATGCAAAGAAAGGTTGAACCTTGAATGTTGTCCGTTCTAAGTTTAACCTAATGAATGCTTTGTTTGGTTAAATGATTATGCCTTTGGTAGAAGTCTGGTTGTTATCAAACCTATGGTCCTTTGGGTGAAATACTATTGATGAAATACCCCTATGATATTTTTCTAGGGTGATCATCAATGAGGTTTACAAATGGTCGTTGTTTGTCTTTGCAAACTACTCTTAAGGAGGAATGAATGTTGATCTTTGAATGAGAAGTGATAACATTCCCCATAGACAATAAATGTAATTGAATGAGTGAATGAATCAATGAGCTATATAAAGTTTGGAAGTGGAAATCGATTGCCCCTAAGGCTCCGTTAATTGTTGTTTTCATCGTATCTTTAGTTGTATTGCACAATTAGTATAGTTCTCTTGCTCTGCTAGTTGTTGTATTTCAATTTAATAACTTTGGATAAAAAACCAACCAAACCCCCCCTTTGTTTACATGTTTTTATATGTATCTATGTATGTATATGCTTAGTATGTTTTCCCATATATATGTGTAAACACTTGAAAAGATCCCTCTTCTCTTGGACGGCCCCGATTTTCCATTATCTACTTAATCATAGATAGAAAGCATTAGGGCTTGAAAGTATTAACTTTGAGAGGTACGGTGACGACTTCCCAAATTTTGGCGCTGGGCATTTATTTTTAAGTGGTTGGGCATATTATGTGTGATTATAAGCTAATTGTAAAAATATTTGTTAGTTTGGTTTTATTTTGATTTCTTAGTTGATTTGCCATTTTCACTTGTCTTAGAGACGTATTGTTCGAGTTCTTGGTGTATGGTTCGTACGTGATCCTCTTCACAAGAACCCCTACACTACGACCCCGAGGTAGAGTTGAATTTGAGACATGCTAAGAGGTTTTATTTGGAAAGTCTAAATAACCCCACTCCTAGTGACCATTTTGTGGATACATCTTTCTCTATGGAACATCAAATTGAACACGAAAATGAGCATCCGGGAGGGGGGCCTCAACATCCTCCTCTCCAAGGGAGAGCTCCTCCTCTCCACCAAAGGGAAATTCCTTTGGGGCAAGCTTTGTTAAGAGACATCATGGCCCCCAACCTCGATCAACAACCAATGTACATCGAGTATCCCGTGGTTGGACCAAACGGGCACTTTGAGCTTAAAACCGGGTTCATCAACATGCTACCCATTTTGGTAGGCAAAGGGAGAATACCAACAAACACCTCACCAAATTTCACTTCTTGTGTGGTGGTACGGTCCCCCATGAAGTGGATGAAGATTTCTATAAGTTGAAGGCATTCCCGTTCACATTAAGGGATAATGCAAGAGATTCGCTCCACTACCTACCACCCAAGAGCATTAAGAGTTGGCTTGATATGAAAATGAAGTTTCTAGCCAAATACTTTCTGGCCTCTAGATCTACCACCTTGAAGAAGAACATAACCAACATCCTCCAATGGCATGAATAATCTCTCTTTGACTTTTGGGAGAGGTTCAAGAAGCTTCTCACAAGTTTCCCTTATCACGGTTATTCGAAGGGGGATTTGGCTTATTACTTCTACAATGGCCTTCTTGATGAAGATCAAAGGTTGGTAAGAAGTTCTTGTGGTGGCACCCTTGGGAACAAAACATCCTCCAAGGCTATGCAATTGTATGAAAAGCTAGTGGAAGAATCGAGAAACTTTAGCTCAAGGGACAATTTGAGAAGGAGAAATCCAATGCCCGAAAGTGACTCTTCAAATATTGGGAAGCTCGAGGATCAAGTCTTGTCCCTTGCATCTATGGTTAAATAGTTGATGACGAAGGCCGGGAATGCGCCTCATGTTAAATCATGTGAAATTTGTTACTTGGCGCATCCTACAGACACTTGCCCTACTTTGCAAGAGGAATATGTTGAAGAGGTAAGTGCCATGGGATACCAAGGTCACCAAGGCTACAAAGGCAACCAAGGATTTCAAGGTGGGAAAGGCTACCAAGGTTACCAAGGCTACCAAGGCTATTAAGGGTACCAAAACCGGCCGTACAATTCGAGAAATCGTGATAACCCGAACCTCCAGTATGGAAACCCTCAAGGAAGCCAAAAACCCCAACCATATCGGCCTCCTCAACAACAATATAGGCCACCTCAAAAATAATTTCAAAGGCTCCAAAACAAACCCTGAGACCAAGGGGAGAGCTCGGGGCTAACGAAGGATGAGGTGATGCAAGCCATTAACCGGTTGGGCATGTGTGTGGAGAAAAGTGAGAAATTCCAAGATGAAGCCAAGGAAGTATCAAGAACTTAGAAACTCAAGTGAGCCAAATAGCTCAAGTGGTGAATCAGATGGAAGCCCGGGAAAAGGGTAAGCTACCCTCCCAACCTGAGGTCAACCCTCGACAAAATGCAAGTGCTATCACTTTGAGAAGTGGTAAAGAGGTTGGATTTCCCACGGTTGGTGAAGTTGTTGAGGATGAACCTAGGAAGCTTGAAATGCTTGAGAAAGAAGTGGAAGAGGAGAACGAGGAGGAGCTCAAGGAGCAAGCAAGGAAGGGAAAGGAGAAGGAAGAGGAGACACCATTAAAAAATCAACCTCAATTTTCGAACCTTCATCCCCCCCTCACAAGAAGGCAAGAGTAGTGGAGGTTCCTCCATATGTTCCGGAGCCACCGTTCCGGAAGCTCTAAAAGAGAAAAAGAGGATGGAATCCAACAAGGACATCTACGAAGTCTTTTGTAGGTGTGAGGTAAGTATCCCTCTTTTGAATGTGATTGAAAAAATTCCTAGCTATGTGAAATTTTTTAAAGAAATAGTAAATGGGAAACAAAGAACGAAGAACAAGCTTAAAAATGGGAGAAGTGAACATGTCTCCGCTTTGTGCCAAAGGGAGTTACCCCCTAAATGTAGTGATCCCGTCATGTTCACGATCCCTTGGATGATAGGATATACACATTTTGAAAAAGCAATGCTTGACTTAGGTGCATCAATAAACGTGATTCCTTATTCTTTGTATGAAAGCCTCAATCTTGGTACTTTGCACTAAATTGGGGTGGTGATTTAACTAGCCGATCGTTCTAATGCATACCCTAAGGGTAACGTCGAGGATGTGTTGGTTAGGGTGGATTCTATAATATTCCCTACAGATTTTTATGTCCTAGACATAGAGCAAGATAAACATGCCGCCCCAATCTTGTTGGGGGGCCATTTTTGAAGACCATCATTGATGTCCTAGGACCATCATTGATGTGCATAATGGTACCGTCACCGTGGAATTTGATGGGATTAAAGTAGAGTTTAGTATAAATGACTCTATGAAGTATCCTCTTGAAGAGTATTCTTGCCATGCTATTGATTTTTTTTGACAATGTGGTGCAAGATGTTTTTGAATTGAGTGGTGATGATTCCTTGTTAGTTGCTTTGGAAAATGATGTTGAAAATGCATGTCTTGTGTATTCCATGAGTACTAAGTTGAAGGAAAGCATTGAGGAGTTAAGCATTCTCGAGGAAGTGGTGCAAAGTCTCGACCCTCTAGTCTTAGAGGAACTCGAAGAACTAGAATTCCTCCCATCACTTGTGAAGGCTCCGGTGATTGAGCTTAAACCATTGCCAAGTGACCTCAAGTACGCATTTCTTAGGGAAAGGGAGACACTTTCGGTCATCATTTCAAGCAAGCTCACCAAGGAGCAAGAAGAAAAGTTGATGGTTGTGTTGCAGGAGAACAAGGAAGCAATTGGATGGACTATTGCCGACATCAAAGAAGATGCAAGACCCGTCTGGCAACCCCAACGCCGTTTAAACCCACCTATGATGGAGGTGGTGAAGGTGGAAATCCTCAAGTTACTCCAAGCAGGCATGATCTATCCAATCTCGGATAGCAGGTGGGTGAGTTTAACTCAAGTGGTACCTATGAAGAGTGGGGTGACGGTGGTCGAAAATAAGAAGGGTGTAATGGTGCCCCCCCCCCAGTTCAAAATGGGTGGCGCATTTGCATTGACTACCAGAGGCTAAATGCGCATTTGCTTGAGAGGTTAGCAAGCCACCCCTTCTATTGCTTTTTGGATGGGTACTCGGGGGTATTTTCAAGTGGCTATAGCCCTAGAAGACCAAGAAAAAACCACCTTCACGTGCCCCTTTGGTACGTTTGCTTACCGGCGTATGCCTTTCGGGATATATAACGCCCCTGCAACTTTCTCAGAATTTGTTGAAAATTTTGTCAAGGTATTCATGGATGATTTCACCATTCATGGTAATTCTTTTGACAACTGTTTAGCAAATTTGGCACAAGTTCTTAAACGTTGCATTGATACTAATCTTGTGTTAAATTCTACGAAGTGTCATTTTATGGTAGAGATAGGCATTGTCTTAGGCAATGCTGTCTCCTCTAAGGGTATTGAGGTTGACAAGGGCAAAGATAGACACAATTCAAGCTTTTCCTTATCCTACTAATGTGCACGTAGTGCGCTATTTTCTTGGCCATGCATGACTCCATCACCGGTTCATCGAGGACTTCTCGAAGATAGCATCTCCTTTATGCAAGTTGTTGCAAAAAGAGGTGGAATTTGTGATGGATGAGGGTTTTAAAGGGGTCTTCGATACATTAGAAGGAAGGTTAGTTTCAGCCCCTATTATACAACCCCCAGATTGGTTGTTGTCTTTTGAGATTATGTGCGATGCTAGTGATTACGCCGTTGGAGCGGTGCTTGGTCAAAGGGTGGGGAGAGCGCCTCATGTTATCTACTACGCATCCATGTCTCTCAATGAAGTCCAAAGAAACTATTCCACCATCGAAAAGGAGTTGCTAGCAGTGGTATTTTCTTTGGAAAAATTTCAAAATTACTGGCTTGGTACAAAAGTTATTGTGTACACTGACCATGCATCGCTTCATCATTTGATGACAAAGAAAGAGGCCAAGCCAAGATTGATTAGGTATATCCTGCTCCTGAGTGAATTTGAGTTAGAGGTGCGAGACAAGAAAGGCACGGAGAACCTCGTGCCTGATCACCTAAGCCGATTGGCACCCTGCCAAGATAGTGAGGTAAATCTATTGATGAAGGAGCAACTACGGGAGGAGTTCCCCGATGAACAATTTTTCGCTATCAGGGACCTCCAACTATGGTATGCCAACATTGTGAACTTTCTTGTCTCTGGTAAATTTCCTCCTCACTTTTCTAAAGCACAGAAAGATAAGCTAAAGAGCAATGCTAAATATTATATGTGGGATGATCCCTTTTCGTGGAAACATTGAGTAGACCAAGTTGTTAGGAGATGCATCCCCGATAATGAAGTGCATTCAATTCTCACCTTTTGTCATTCTCATGCATGCAATAGTCATTTTGGAAAGTGTTTTTTATTGGCCTACTTTGAATAAGCATGCATACATATTTTGTAAGGCTTGTGTCAAGTGTCAAAGAGTAGGAAATATCTCATCTAGAAATGAGATACCCCAAAAAGCTATGCTATATTGTGAAATCTTTGATGTTTGGGGTATTGACTTCATGGGACCTTTCCCTAGTTCTTATGGCTTTACATACATTCTTCTTTCCGTTGATTATGTGTCGAAGTGGGTTGAAGCAAAACCCACTAGGATTGACGATTCTAAAGTGGTTACAAAATTCCTGAAAGATAACATCTTCTCTAGGTTTGGGGTACCCCGAGCTTTGATTAGTGACCGTGGCACCCATTTTTTCAATTGGACCATAAAGGCACTCTTGAAGAAGTATGGTATCACTCATAAGACATCCACTGCCTATCACCCGCAAACCAACGGGCAAGCTGAAGTTTCCAATTGGGAAATCAAGTCCATCCTTCAAAAAATGGTTAACCCTAACCGGGAGGATTGGAGTTCTCGGTTGAATGATGCCTTGTGGTCGTATGGGATGGCTTACAAGACACCAATCAGTATGTCACCATACCGGTTAGTGTTTGGTAGGCCCTATCATCTACCGGTGGAAATTCAACATAAGGTTTACTGGGCGATCAAAGAATTCAATCTCAATATAGATGAGGCCGGTTTGCATAGGAAGTTAAAATTAGATGAACTGGATGAGATCCGGAGGGAGTCTTATGAGAATGGCAAAATCTATAAAGAGGAGACAAAGGTGTGGCATGATAAGATGATCATAGGAACGAATTTGACGTTGGTCAAAATGTCCTCCTATTCCAATCCCACCTTTGCCTATTCCCAGGTAAGTTGAGGTCCCGATAATTCTGTCCTTTTGAGGTGGTTAAGGTATTACCGCATGGCACGGTGGAGATTCTAGATCGAGCTAAGTCCAATACATTCAAGGTTAATAGACAACATTTGAAACCTTACCACGAGAATTTCGTGCCAGAAAAAGGAGAGGACGTTGATCTCCTCGATCCGGTTTGTGAGTAAACCCCAAGAAAAGGGAGTAAGTCGTGTCGACGATGTTAAATAAAATTGGTTTGATCGTCTGGATTGTCATTGGTGACTTTCTGTTAATGTTGCTTAGTTTTGGATTTTGTCATTAGTTTCATTTTTTTCTTTTTTCTTTTCACGGGTTGTTTTTCCATGATTTTGTAGCAATTTTGAAGCCAAAGAATTGAACTTTTGAATGGGAGAAATGCTTGGAGTCAAGCAGGAAAGACTTGGACAAGAGAAGGAATCCAAAAAATTTTCTAAGTACCAGGTTAGTAGTCTATCGCGAGTCGCGATCACATCGTTGCGAGTCGCGATCACATCGTTGCGAGTCGTGATCACATCATTGCGAGTCGCGATCACATCGTCGCGACAGGGCTCAGTAATTTTTGGTGAGATTTCAGCTTTCAACCTCCACTTGCCGCGAGTCGTGATGGCCTTGTCGCGAGTTGCGATGGACCATCGTGAGTCGCAATGAAGTGGTTGCGAGTCGCGACCAAATCAGGGATTTTGGCTAGAAAAATTGAGGTCTCAGCCTCCATTTTTTGCGAGTCGTGATGGCCTCATCGTAAGTCACGGCGAACCATCATGAGTAGCGACGGAGTGGTCACACAAGTTGCGATTTAATCAGAAATTTTGTGTTAAAATTCAGCTCCCGGCCTCCACTTTTTATGAGTCACGATGAGACCGTTGCGAGTTGCTTGGGTCCTCGAGATAGCCCCTCGAGACCTCGACTCGAGTTGAATCCAAAAAACCATCATCCCCTTGAGACCAACCCTTCGAGAATCATCCCCTCGAGACCTCGACTTGAGCCGAATTTGAAAATCTATCACCCTCTCGAGACCAGCCCTCGAGACATCACCCCCTTGAGACCTCGGGTCCTTGAGGCCGCAAGTCCTTGACTCGAGCCAAACCTGAAAGTCCAACACCTTCTCGAGACAAGTACTTGAGACCAACCCTCGAGACATTATCCCCTCGAAACTAGTCACACCCGTAATCCCATCATCCTTCAAGACATCATCCTCTCAAGACCTCGGGTCATTGAGGCCAAAAGCCCTCGACTCGAGCCGAAGACCTTGAGAAATCAGCCCTTCGGACCAGTCAAACCCATAATCCCATCATCCCTCGAGATCTCGGGTCCTCGAGGCCACAAGCCCTCGACTCGAGTCAAACCTTAAAGTTCATTACCCCTCGAGAGGTCACCCTCTCAAGACCAATCCTTAAGACCTCGGGTCCTTGAGGGCACAAGCCCTCGGCTCGGGTCGCGAGCTGAACCTCTCG
Organism: Rubia yunnanensis; assembly: GCA_037428765.1. Taxonomy (NCBI): domain Eukaryota; kingdom Viridiplantae; phylum Streptophyta; class Magnoliopsida; order Gentianales; family Rubiaceae; genus Rubia; species Rubia yunnanensis. Next base: position 52,608,400 of record CM075064.1, on the reverse strand, counting down.
AGACCTCGGGTCCTCTAGGCCAGCAGCCCTCGAGACCAGTGAAGCCTTTTAAACCCTCGAGAACCACTAGCCAGACCCGAGCCCCTCGAGACCAAATCTTTCATCCATGGGACCAGCCCCTCCAGACCAATGCCACACGAGACAAAATTTGTCATCCTCGAGCCTAGCCAAACTCGAACCCCTCGAGCCTAGCCAGACCTGTGCCCTCCCTACCCATCGCGAGTCACAACGAACATGTTGCGAGTCGCAATGGGTGTAAAGCTCTGCTTTTAAAAAATTGGCAGAATCTTTTTTACCACAAACATATCCACATTTTTGCTGCCGCTCTTCACCTTCCTCTGCTCTCCGCCGCTCACAACCACTACTCCATACCCCCATCATTTCTTCCCAATATCCACCCACAAATCACCATAAAAACTTTGAAGAACACAAACCCTAGAATTTGGGGGTTTTGCGACTTTGGGCAATTCGATTTCGAATTGATTGTGGGCTTCCTCCTTTCTTCTTCCTAAGCATCTAAGTTGTACATTTCTTCACTTTATTGAGCTTTAACTGTGATTATGAATGTATACTCTATTTATTGGATATTGTGTAGATTATGTGTGATGCCTTCGGAAATTAAATTGTTGGACCTTGGTTGATTTTGGTGAATATATTGTGCTTACAATTTAATTTGATGGGTATTGTGTGCATATTTTGTGGTTGCAGTTTGGATTGTATTGTGCTTGTTTGATTTTGGATTGTGTGCATTTGAGTTGCTTTGGCTGAGAATGGATTGTGACTTAGCTAGATATGAGGCATGTTGGCCCTTGATTAAACATAGTTGTTATTTGGGTAAAATGTTATTGTGCTTTGCAATGTTATTTTGCTTAGGATAGTTTAGCCATGGGACATGGATGTTGACATTGTGAATGTACTAATGGTGGCTAAACTAGTTGAGCACAACTGTGGTTTTGAGATATAGCATATTGATTTCAACTATGTGAGAACTTCATGGACCTAAGAATATGGGCTTGTTGGACATAATATGGATTTTATATGCAATTGTGATTTGGACTTAAACTAGTTGACTTGATTTTGATTTGGCTTGTGATGATGAACTAAGGTTGAGTATGAATTTGCAATATTGCACATACACATATTCCTGTGTGTTTGACTTGTTTGCTGTGGTTGTCAGATATGACCCCCACAAAGAGACCCAGGGCTCCTCCCCAAGGCGGGCGCACCGCCGCTCCACCTCCGCTTTCTCCACCGACTCCAGAATTGAGCCTTGTACCTCCCCCTCCGGATAGGTACATGGGTTTGACCCGGATCACTGGGTCCTATGATGAGAGGTGAGAGGCCCTGGCGAGTCATCAACTCAAGGAGACGAGTTTTGTAGACGTATCCACACTAGATGCTCTTGGGCTCACCCAGCCTGTCAGATGCCTCCTCACCAAGGGGGGAATGGAAGGGTTCATGAGTAGGAGCGCACCCTCTTAGCGGAGATACATGCTAGAGAACCTGTCCACGGTCAGGATTTGTAGCATGAGAGATGATCAACCATGTGAGAGGTACATTGCTTTCCACTTGGATGATATATCTACGCAAATGACCGTCTCACAGATTGAGGAGGCATTTGGATCTGACACTGCAGAGATGTCGGCCAGGCTGCACCCATAGGCCCAAGAGCAATCAATTGAGGATGACATGCAATTTTGGAATGTCATCAACATGAGGCCAAAGAACTCCCATGATAAGAGTAGTGCCATTATCCACCCTGCACTCCGTTATGTGCACCGACTGTTGGCTGGCACAGTACTTTGCTTAGCAGTGGCGACGGATGTGCTAGAAAATGACATTCACTTTTTGTGGAACTTAATGAGTGAGGGACTAGGATACGGGTTGTGGGCTGAGTTGTGGATGAAGAGAATCATGGGGGTGGCAGGAAATCCAAAGGGAAAGATCATGGTCGGAGGCATGATAGGCCTTTTAGCAGAGTACTTAGGATTGGTTCCTCCTGACTTTTTGCGCTTAGGGAGGCGCACTTCCTATCTTATCACTACTGAGAGGTTAGTTAGATTTGAGATGCTCAGTGCCACACGGACCATGGGGCTATTCCATGGTTGTATGGCACGAGGAAGGTCACATGCTTGGCACTTCCTCAGCCCAACAAGACGAAGCTGGAATTTGATACACCTCTAGGAGACTTGGAGATTTCACCTGACTCCTCATGTAAAGATGACTTCCAGCGCGAGCTCCGCGACCTTGGCCCAGCTCCCATCCAGCGCGATGATAGCACCCTACCTTTTTTGAGCCACAGTAGCAGCAGCACTCCCCCGTAGCCTCCACCACAATCTGAGCCGATGCAGGAGGATGATGTGCCACCTCACTATTCCCAGCCTCCACCAGACTTGTACGAGCGGATGATGCAGACTATGCAGGATGGATTCTGCCGCCAGGACAACATGATATTGGAGCATAATGTATTTGTCTCCCAGACCTTGATCAACATGGATGAGGAGATTGATCACCTGTCAGCTCGCATCCATGAGATGCAGTACCAGGCAGGTGGTGATAAGAGTGTAAGCCAAAAACAAAAACATGATGTGTGGCTAGGATGAAAACTCGAAAGGGCTCCTGGGAAAAATGAGAGAAAATGAGTGAAATTGAAAAATGTTAAGTGTTCACTCATTTGCCGGCGTTGGAGTCATAAGGTTGCGGTGACCATACAGATGAATCAGGTAGCTTGACATCTCGAGGACCTTTTGGGAGTGGAAAATTTAGTGGGAGAAGACGAAGTAAGTTATGAAACTCTTGATCTTTAATATGAGTCATTTTTAGGTTTATATATTGATATGAAGTGGAGCATGTGTTTTGAACCTTATACTTGTCTTTAGCTTCACCTTCTATCATTGGATTTGGGATTGTCAATTCAGAATTTGGAGATGTTTTAGGGATATTAATGAATTGATGGGTTGATATGGTTTGGGTAGATTTAGGAATGGGAGTTGTGGGAAACTTCTCATTTGACCTTAATATTGGGATGTGTGATATTGAGAGTATTGTGAGGTATTGATTTGGGGGAATAGTAGTTAGGATGTGGATACGTCATTTCCTTCGTATACTTGGATCTTTTCTTACTCGAGGGCGAGTAAGGTTTAAGTGTGGGGAGGTTTGATATGTCCATTATATGTGCATAATTTAGTACTGTTTTGGGTCATTTTTGTGTTCTTTTATTATCATGAGCTTGTTTTTTACCTTGAAATTCTCTTAGGAGGGGTAAGAGAAACTTTATGCTCTTTTACCTCTTCTAATTGAATTTTGCGTGCCAAGGGAAGAACATAGAGGCATGAAGACCGGAGGCCATTAAAGATCACATTTTCAAAGACTTTTGAAGATTTGCTTCGAAGGCATGAAAACCAAAGGCCATCGAAGACCATTTTTGAAGACATTGAAAACTTGAAAAATGAGAGGAATTGCTATGAAGATAAATTTTTACCACAAGAAGAAGAAAAGAAAATAGGATTAAATTCTGGCACTCATCGCGAGTCGTGACGAGCCCGTCGCGATTCGCGACCAATAGGTGGCCAGAATTTAACTTTATCCTTTTTGTACTATAAATAGCACTCTATTTCCTCTCATTCACATCTTCTTCATCTGCATTTTTGGTACTGTTAGTACCCTATTTTCTTCCATTTTCATCTTTGAATTCTCTTGTATTATGTTTGGTTGTTTAGCATTAATCAGTATGAACTCTTGTTGCTAAATCTAGTTCTTGGGAGCAATTGATTGAGGCTTTCAAGCTTATATAGTAAGATTCTATGTTTGCTCATTTATGAACATTTATTGGAGAGCATTTATTATGCCATTAATGTTGTGTTTTACCTCATTTATACCATGGTTTGTTTGAGTATATGAAATGTTTGTAAGATTGAAATGTTAGGGTGTTAGGAAAGTTGCAAATTTCTTAACTCATTTGATATGGAAATCCAAAAGCATGGATTTAGAACTTCTTGTGTATAATGTGTGGTAATTCTTGCTAGATGAATATGCTAATGTGATTTGTTTTCATATTTGTCACATAGATGCAAAGAAAGGTTGAACCTTGAATGTTGTTTGTTCTAGGTTTAGTCTAATGAATGCTGTGTTTGGTTAAACGGCTATGTCATTGGTAGAAGGCTTGTCATTGTCAAATCTATGGTCCTTCGTGTATAATGCCATTGATGAAATACCCCTATGATGTTGTTTGTCTAAGGTGATCATCAATGATGTTTGCAAATGGTCGTTGTTTGTCTCTGCAAACTACTCTTAAGGAGGAATGAATGTTGATCTTTGAATGAGAAGTGATAACATTCCCCATAGACAATAAATGTAATTGAATGAGTGAATGAATCAATAAGTTATATGAACTTTGGAAGTTGAAATTGATTACCCCCAAGGCTATGTTAATAGTTGTTTTCATCGTATCTTTAGTTGTATTGCATGATTAGCATAGTTCTCTTGCTCTGCTAGTTGTTGTATTTCAATTTAATAACTTAGGTTAAAAAAATCAACCAACCCCCCCCCCCCCTTTGTTAGATGCTTTTTTATGTATCTATGTATGTATATTCTTAGTATGTTTCCTTTATATATGTGTAAACACTTGAAAAGATCCCTCTTCTCGTGGACGACCCTGACTTGCCATTATCTACTTAATTGTAGATAGGAAGAATTAGGGCTGAAGAGTATTAACTTTGAGAGGTATGACGACGACCTCCCATTAACCTAGTAGACTAAGGCTATATGTATAGTATAAGGGGACCGGGCCTAAAAATAGGCCCAATATAGGCAAAAAATGTCCAAAACCCTAGGTCTGCTGCTGCTTAGTGTAGGCCATCGCGGATGGCGCGGTCTGTGCCATGTCATTGTCCTTGCTGGTGTGGGCCGGTGGATTTGGTGCGGTCCACATGGTGTCCTTTGGCGTGGGGCACTGCATCTGGCACGGGCTACTACTCTGTGCTGTTGCGAGCTACCAGATCTGGCGCGCTCCCTGTAAACACCTTGGGCATGGACTTTGGCCTTTGGAGCAAGCCATATTTTTGAAGGATTTTTTTGAGCTTCTGATCGTGCGGGACATGGGCCTTGGCGCAGACCACCATGTGAAAGCTAGATTCGCTCAGCAACTTGTCACACACCGCTTAATTCTCCACACCCCTCCAGCTGGTCTCAACATCTTGGACTTGGAACGGCTTGGGCCATCATAAATGAGACGGTTTGCGCCCACACTTAGGCTATTTTTTAGAGAGGATTGGAACTGGTGTGCGCGGCCCATGGACTCTGGCGCAGTCGGCGTCGTTGCCTGTGGTACCTTGGCCGACTGAACTTGTTTTCTTCGCTACAAGTTAACTGTTAGTTCGATTTTAGAGTTTCATTAGTCAATTTTAGAGCCCTGGGAGGTTGCCTCCGTACCTCTCAAAGTTAATACTTTTAAGCCCTATTGCTTCCGATATACAATTAAGTAGATAATGGCAAGTCGGGGTCGTCCACGAGAAGAGAGATCTTTTCAAGTGTTTAAACATATATATAGGAGAAGACATACTAAACATGTACATACATAGATATATATACATAGATATATATATATACATAGATATATATACATAGATATATATATATATATATACATAGATATATATACATATATATATATATAAGCCTCTTATCCATCACTGAACATGCAACATATTTACTACTTTCACTACTTGTTGTGAAGACTAAACTTCTATCCTTCTTAGACAGTATTTTGCAAGAGTGAACTTGACATCTCTTGTTAAACCTCACCAATGATTCTCGTAGTACTAAAAGTATCCCATTAATGGCATTTAGCACGAAGAATCAACACAAGCTTGGCAACACTTATAAGCACTACACCGTGTCTAATCATTTAACCAATTCATTCATTTACATGAAATTAGTCAAGAACCATCGACATTCATAGACTTCTCTCATTTGCTATACAAGCAACAAACATGGCAAAGAGTTCAAAATTATGATATTCATGTAGCAATTAAAAATCCATCAATACAATCAAAAGCTCTAAATCATACTCTTGGATTCCTATTAAGAAAAGGGAAAATCAACCCATTTCCCCAAACCCTAACAAGCATATCATACAAGTAATTCATGTACTCAAACTTTCAATAACATTAATGACATTAACAAACACATTCAATGCTCCATAAATGCATAATAGTAAGAGTATTAAATAAGCTACAAATTTTTCTGAAGACATGGGCTTGGAAGCCTTAGTTAATTGCTCCCAAGAACTAGATTTAGCTACAAGAGTTCATACTACTAGTTAATGCTAAACAACTAAACATAACACAATAGAAATCAAAGATGAAAATGGAAGAAAATAGGGTTCTAAATAGTACCAAAAATGCAGATGAAGAAGATGTGAATGAGAGGAAAGAGAGTGCTATTTATAGTACAAAAAGGATAAGGTTAAATTTTGGCCACCCGTTGGTCGCGACTCGCAACGGGCTCGTCGCGACGGTCTCCCGACGAGGCCATCGCGATTCGCGGCGGGTTCCAGAATTTAATCCTATTTTCTTTTCTTCTTCTTGTGGTACACATTCATCTTCATAGCAATTCCTCTCATTTTTCAAGTCTTCAATGTCTTCAAAAATGGTCTTCAATGGCCTCCGGTCTTCATGTCTTGATGCAAGTCTTCAAAAGTCTTCAAAATGTGATTGATAATGCCTTCCGGTCTTCATGCCTTTGTGTTCTTCCCATGTCACGCAAAATCCACTTAGAAGAGGTAAAAGAGCGTAAAGTTGCTCTTACCCCTCCTAGGAGAATTTCAAGGTAAAACACATGCTCTTGATAATAAAAGAGCACAAAAGTGACCCAAAACAGTACTAAATTATGCATATGAAATGGACATATCAAGCCCTCGAGAAGACAAATCTAATGGAATCATCCTTGAAGGCTAATTTTTCTTGGAACGTTCTAAGACTTTGGCGCAACTCTTCGGACCCCGATTCCCCTTTTTTTGTTGGTTGCATTGAACTCCGTTGCCGCCTGTCTTTGACTCCAATCTCCTTCTACCATGCTTTGATGTTTATGGCCTTTGTTTACTACCATTCTAGAGATGAATGCCTTCGATCTCTTCTAGCGTCCTTGCGAACAACCTCCAATATCTTCTATGCCCTTACGAAGGCCTTCATATAGAATGTTACCAAAAGTACCCACGGGCAACCTACTAAAGATGATCACAAGGAAGATCTAGGAGCCCATGGGTACAAGATGTCTATTAGTACTAATTAAGTCTACAAAATGTGGGATTTAGATAAGAAAACCAAACATGGCCGTCTAAACCCCTTGTCACGTAAACTGAACTAATACTAGCAATCCTCAAAACAAAACAAGCTAAAACTATGCTGAATGCAATGGTTAACGCACGCAAAATGAAGCACATCACCATGCCATGTCAAATAATTTAAATCGTATTTGTTTGCATGCAACTATTTTAACCTAGGAATTAATAGGAGGTAGCACATAACCTTGGCTCGCTATTGTTTCAGCATCTTTGTAAAAACCTCTCCGCCTACATCAATATTGCCAATCTTCGACTTGTACTATGGCTCGTCACTTACTTTTCAATGATCTCTAACTTTATTCTCTTTTCCTCGGTAAAGCATACAATCATTCGGGAAAGCATGAATATTTTCCAAATCCATTCCCATCAGACATAGTATTTTCTTAGCAACGTAAACACGGTCGGGCATAAGATTGCTGGAAGGGATAACATCCTTTATCAATTGCAACACTCCAGTCATTCCCTTGTTAGAGTGTCCATGTACAAATTTTAGTTTATCACGCTAAATGTCGCGCTCAACATAGTATGTTTTGATCCCTTATACGAAGGTGTTTCCTTGTTATTGTACTTACTTGTAGGACCTCCAATCTATCGACAAAAGCTACATCTTCTGCTAAATCATCCGACCTCTCATTGTAATCCATAGAATCCAAAATTCGGTCATCCTTAGCATCATCACGTACATCCCCAACTTCTCTGTGCCAAATCCACCTTGTATGTGATTATTCGAAACCTTAGAATATTAATGATCATGCAGACCAAGAACCTCCACATCAACATCAGTTTTGCAATCTTTACAAGGATAATGAATATGTGAAAATTTTGGAATCAGAAGACATTTTCAGATATTGCAAGTCCTTTTAACGGTGGTTCTGGGCTGGAATTCTAATAATGCCACTCAACCGAGCCATTAATGGTTTATTCTGCACTAGTGCACTAGATATGTTAATGTAGCATTTCAAGATTGCATGTGTGTAAGAACGTTTGTGTGTACTAAGAAACATAATTAATTGCATATTTATATTAACATAATGAATTCAGTTATTATTGCATGTGTCTCATATATTCGAAATCTTATTCCTAATGTTAATTAAGTCTTGATTGGTTGTTTGAATCAATTGATAATAGGTATCGTCATGGTTCTATTATATGGTAATTATATTTGTTGAGAGTGAGAAAAATAATTGATCTTGAATAAACTTGAGATATTTATGATCAATATGTCATGGTGATGTGTAGACATTATTATATGGATTTCTTTTATATTATTCATTAAATACTTTTTTTTATTATCATTGTTTTAAAATAGTGGTAAGAATAATTTTTTTCGAAAATCCCCCTTTTGGTTAGTTGAATTGGTGAAATGTTCTTTCTTACTTGGAGATAAAATTATTATTTCATTCGGTTTTGACTTTGCCTACCATATTATTATTTTATGTATTTAAAAGGCTTTATAAATGTACTTTGGTAAGACTGTAATGACTGTGAAAACATGCCTTGTCAATCATTAATTAAAATTTTGAGCTTTTCTCCATTAAATCTAATCATATATAGGATTCAAGGAGTTAACTAAAGAATCTCTCGACTCAAAAACCCCTAACACTATTTAAGAATATCACACATCCCAATGTTAAGGTCAAATGAGAAGTTTCCCACAACCACTATTCCTAAATCTACCCAAACCATATCAACTCATCAATTCGTTGATATATTTAAAACATCTCCAAATCCCGAATTGACAATCTCAAATCCAATGATACAAGGTGAAGCTAAAGACATGTATAAGGTTCAAAACACATGGTCCACTTTATATCAATATATCAACCTAAAAATGAAGTATATTAACGATCAAGAATTTCATAACTTACTTCATCTTCTCCCACTAAATTTTTCACTCCCAAAAGGTCCTCAAGATGTCAAGCTACCCGATCCATCCATATGGTCACCGCAACCTTATGACTCCAACGCCGACAAATGAGTGAACACTTAACATTTTTCAATTTCTCTCATTTTGCATAAGAGCTCTTTCGGGTTTTCATCCTAGCCAAACATCATGTTTCTTTGGCTCACATCTCACCTTTTTCCGCACTTTTAGCCTCTCATTTTTGCCTAGGTCGCCCTTTTAGGTTTTCGACCTATCCGGGCCCCCAATGTTGCCTAAGTTGCCCCCTCGGGTTTTCAACTTAGCGGGATTCTTTCTATTTATTTTTTTCATTTTATATTTTTTTTCAAAATTTTCAGCATTTTTCACGTTTCTCCAATCCAAAAAGTAGCAAAGTTCTTTTCAAATGTTAAGGCTAAGAAAAGTATCAAAGCCAACATTATTCAAGTACATCAAAAGAAAAATAAAAGGGAAAAATATCCATAACAAATCAAAAGAGTTATGCAAAACTATCTCCAAAAGAATCTTCAACCCCAATCATCTCAAAGTGGATACCCCTCCCGATACTTAGAACACTACATTGCCCTCAATGTGACAATAAGGCAAAAATGTACAAAACGAAGTATGGAAATGGTAAAGACATGGTGCTCACAAATCACTAATGTGATGAAGAAGGGCCACTGCCAAAATATCGCTGCTGATAATGTGCCAGCCACTCCGTGCTCCTCTGCCTCCTAGCTCTCCACAACTTCGCTCCCGGATCGGAGCCTGAGACACCGCCTTCCTGGAACTGCATCATGGATGCGAGCTGACAGGTGATCAATCTCCCCATCCATGTCGATCAAGGTCTGGGAGACAAATACATTATGCTCTAATATCATGTTATACTGTCGGTGGAATCCATCCTGCATAGTCTGCATCATCCGCTCGTAGAAGTCCGGTGGAGGCTGGGAATAGTGAGGTGGTACATCGTCCTCCTGCATTGGCTCGGTCTCTGGTGGAGGCTGCGGGGAGTGCTGCGGGGAGTGCTGCTGGGGGTGCTGTTGCTACTGTCGCTCAGAAAAAGGTAGGGTGTTATTATAGTGCTGGATGGGAGCTAGGCCAAGGTCGTGGAGCTCGCACTGGAAGTCATCTCTACACGAGGAGTCAGATATATTGTGCTTTCGCCTGATAATGTATCTCCGCGGTTTCAATCTGCGAGATGGTCATTTTCCAAGATATATCACCCAAGTGAAAAGTAATATACCTCTCGCATGGGTGATCACCTCTCATGCTGCTTATACGGACCGTGGAAAGGAACTCCAGCGTGTACCTCCGGTAAGAGGGCGCGCTTCATAGCCATGAACCCTTCCATTCCCCTCTTGGCGAGGAGGCATCTGACAGGCTGAGTGAGCCCAAGAGCATCTAATGTGGTCACATCTACAAAGCTTGTCTCCTTGAGTTGATGCCTCTTCAGGGCCTCCCACCTCTCAGCATAGGACCTGGTGATCCGAGTCAAACCCATGTACCTATCTGGAGGGGGAGGTACAGGGCTCGATTTCGGAGCCAGTGGAGGAGCCGGAGGTGGAGTGGCTGTGCGCCCGCCTCGTGGGGGAGCCCTGGGTCTCTTCGTGGTGGCCATATCTAACAACCACATCAAACAAGTCAAACGCATATGTGTATATGCAATATTGCAAATTCATACTCAACCTTAAACTAGTTCATCATCACAAGCCAAATTAAAATCAAGTCAACTAGTTCAAGTCCTAATCACATTTGCATGTACAATCCATATTATGTCCACTAAGCTCATATTCCCAAGTCCATGAAGTTCTCACATAGTCGAAATCAATATGCTATATTTCAAAATCACAGTTATGTTCAACTAGTTTAGCCACCATTAGTACATTCACAATGTCAACATCCACATCCCATTGCTAAACTACCCTAAGAAAAATAACATTTCAAAGCACAATAACATTTTATCCAAATAACAACTATGTTTAATCAAGGGCCAACATGCCTCATATCTAGCATTAGTCACAATCCATTCTCAGCCAAAGCAACACAAATGCACACAATCCAGAATTAAACAAGCATAAATACAATCCAAACCACAACCACAAAATATACAATCCACACTGCAACCACAAAATATGCACACAATACCCATCAAATTAAATTGCAAGCACAATATATTCACCAAAATCAACAAGGGTTCAACAATTTAATTTCCTAAGGCATTACACACGATCTACACAATATCCAATAAATAGAGTATACAATACTAATCACAATTGAAGCTCAATAAAGTGAAGAAATGTACCAACCACTTAGATGCTTAGGAAGAAGAAAGGAGGAAGCCCACAATCAATTTGAAATCAAATTTCCCAAAGTCACAAAACCCCCAAATTCTAGGGTTTGTGTTCTTCAAAGCTTTTATGGCCATTTGTGGGTGGAGATTGGGAAGAAAGGATGGGTATGGAGTGGTGGTTGTGAGCGGTGGAGGGAGGTTGTTAGCGGCGGCGAGCGGTGGTGAGCAGCGGTCGTTTGGTGGAGGAAAGGTTGAGGATGGTGAAGAGCAGCAGTGGAAGTATGGATGTGTTTGTGGCAATAAAGGGCTTTGCCCATTTTTTTAAAGCAGGCATGTACGCGAGTGGCGACTCGTGATAGGTAGAGAGGGCTCGGCTATGGCTAGGCTTGAAGATGAAAGATTTGGCCTCGATGGGTTCAGGTCTGGCTAGGCTTGAGGATTAAAGATTTGGTCTCGAGGGGTTCGAGTCTGGCTAGGCTCGAGGATGAAAGATTTGGTCTCGAGGGGTTCGAGTCTGGCTAGGCTCGAGGATGGAAGATGACATCTCGAGGGGTGTTGGTCTCGAGGGGCTAAAAGGCTTCACTGGTCTCGAGGGCTTTTGGCCTAGAGAACAAGAGGTCTCGAGAGGTTCGCGGCCTCGAGGACCCAAGGTCTCGAGGAATGGTCTCGAGAGGGTGACGTCTTTAGGGGTGATGGACTTTCTGGCTCGGCTCGAGTCAAGGGCTTGCGGCCTTGAGGGGGTGATGTCTCGAGGGCTAGTCTCGAGGACTGGTCTCGAGAGGGTTATGGACTTTCTGGTTCTGCTCGAGTCAAGGGCTTGCTGCCTCGAGGTCTCGAGGGCTTGTCTCGAGGACTGGTCTCAAGGACTCACCTCGAGATGGTGTTGAACTTTCAGTTTTGCTCGAGTTGAGGGCTTGGGGCTTCGAGGACCTGAGGTTTCGAGGGGATGGTGTCTCGAAGGGCTAATGGGATTATGGGTTTGACTGGTCTCAAGGGGATGATGCCTCGAGGGATGGTCTCGAGCACTCGCGAGGCCATCGTGATTCGAGGAAAGTGGAGGCTGGGAGCTGAATTTTAACACAAGATTCTGATTACATCGCAACTTGCAACCCTTCTGTCGTAACTTGCAATGGTCTATCGCGACTCGAGATGGTCCATCGCAAATTGAGATGGTCCATCACGACTCGACATGGTCCATCGCAAATTGAGATGGTCCATCGCGACTCGAGATGGTCCATCGTGACTCGTGACGAGGCCATCGTGACTCACAAAAAGTGGAGGTTGAGGCCTCTATTTTCAGTCAAAATCCCTGATTTGGTCGCGAATCATGACCACTTCGTTGCAACTCGCGACGAGGCCCTCGCGAGGCCATCGCAACTCACAAAAAGTGGAGGCTGAAAGCTGAAATCTCACCAAATATTACTGAGCCTGTCGCGACTCGCGACGGACTACTAACCTGGTACTTAGAAAATTTTCCGATTCCTTCTCTCGTCCAAGTGTTTCCTTCTTGACTCTAAGCATTTCTCCCTTCAAAAGTCCAATGCCTTGGCTTCAAAATGGCTACAAAATCATGGAAAAACATCCCTTGAAAAGCATAAAGCAAAACAATGAAACTTAATGACAAAATCCAAAACCAAACAACATCAACGAAAATTCACGAATGACGATCCGGATGATGAAAAGCAAGTTTATTTAACGTCTTCGGCACGACTTACTCCCTTTTCTTGGGTTTTACTCACAAACCAGATCGAGGAGATCAACGTCCTCTCCTTTTTCCGGCACAAAATTCTCATGATAAGGTTTCAAACGTTGTCCATTAACCTTGAATGTGTTGGACTTAGCTCGATCTAGAATCTCCACCATGTCATGCGGGAATACCTTAACCACCTCAAAAGCGAAGGCGGGATTGAAATAGGAAGAACTTTTGACCAACATCAAAATCCTTCCTAATGATCATCTTGTCATGCCACACCTTTGTCTTCTCTTTATAGATTTTGGCGTTCTCATAGGTCTCCCTCCGGATCTCATCCATTTCATCCAATTGTAACTTCCTATGCAAGCCGGTCTTATCTATATCAAGATTGAATTCTTTGACCGCCCAGTAAGCCTTATGTTGAATTTCCACCGGTAGATGGAGGGCTTACCAAACACTAATCAGTATGGTGACATACCGATTGGTGTCTTGTAAGCCGTCCTATACACCCACAAGGCATCATTCAACCGAGAACTCCAATCCTTCTGGTTAGGGTTAACCATTTTTTAAAGGATGGACTTGATTTCCCGATTGGAAACTTTAGCTTGCCCATTGGTTTGTGGGTGATAGGCGGTGGATGTCTTGTGAGTGATGCCATACTTCTTCAAGAGTGCCACTCCGATTGCAAAAATGGGTGCCACGGTAACTAATCATGCTCGGGGTACCCCAAACCTAAAAAAGATGTTATCTTTCAGGTATTTTGCAACCACTTTAGAATCGTCAGTCCTAGTGGGTTTTTCTTCAACCCACTTCGACACATAATCAACGGCAAGAAGAATATACGTAAAGCCATCAGAACTAGGGAAAGGTCCCATAAAGTCAATACCCCAAACATCAAAAATTTCACAATACATAATAGGCCTTTAGGGCATTTCATTCCTAGTGGAGATATTTCCTACTCTCTGGCATTCATCACAAGATTTGCAATAGGTGTATGCATGCTTATTCAATGTAGGCCAATAAAACCCACTTTCTAAAACTTTACTAGCGGTCCTCTTTGCTCCAAAATGACCGCCACATGCATGAGAATGAAAAAATTCAAGAATTGAGTGTACTTCATTATCAGGGATCATCTCTTAACAACTTGATCCTCACAATGTCTCCACAAAAAGGGATCATCCCACACATAATACTTAGCATCACTCTTTAATTTATCCTTTTGGGCCTTAGAAAAATGAGGAGGGAATTTACCGGCAACAAGAAAATTTACAATGTCGGCATACCACGGTTGGAGATCCCTAAAGGCTAACAATTTATCAGGGAATTCCTCCCATAGTTGCTCCTTCACTGTGGGGTTTACCTCAATGTCTTTGCATGGAGTCAACCGGCTCAAACGATCGGCCACAAGGTTTTCTGCGCCCTTCTTGTCTCGCACCTCTAACTCAAATTTGCTCAAAAGCAGGATCCACCTAATCAATCTTGGCTTGGCTTCTTTCTTTGTCATTAAATGACGAAGCGCTGCTTGGTCAGTATACACAATAACTTTTGTACCAAGCAAGTAAGATCAAAATTTATCCAAAGAAAATACCACTGCTAGCAACTCCTTTTCGGTGGTGGAATAGTTTCTTTGGGCTTCATTGAGAGACATGGATGCGTAGTAGACGGCGTGAGGCACTCTCCCCACCCTTTGACCAAGCACCTCTCCAACGGTGTAATCACTCGCATCACACATAATCTCAAAAGGTAACGACCAATCCGGGGGTTGTATGCCGAAACTAACCTTTCTTTCAATGTATCGAAGGCCCTTTTACAACCCTCTTCCATCACAAAGTCCACCTCTTTTTTCAAAAACTTTCATAAAGGAGATGCTATCTTCGAGAAGTCCTTGATGAACCGGCGATAGAATCCTGCATGGCCAAGAAAAGAGCGCACTTCGCAGACATTAGTAGGATAAGGAAAAGTTTGAATTGTTTCTATCTTTGCCTTGCCCTTAGAGGAGACAAAATGGCCTAAGACAATGCCTTGCTCTACCATGAAATGACACTTCTCGGAATTTAACACAAGATTAGTATCAATGCAATGTTTAAGAACTTGTGCCAAATTTGCTAAATAGTTGTCAAAAGAATTACCATGAATGGTGAAATCATCCATGAATACCTCGACAAAATTTTCAACAAATTTCGAGAAAATGCTTACCATACACATTTGGAAAGTTGTGGCGGCGTTACATAACCCGAAAGGCATACGCCGGTAAGCAAACGTACCAAATGGGCACGTGAAGGTGGTCTTTTCTTGGTCTTCCGGGGCGATAGCCACTTGAAAGTACCCCAAGTATCCATCCAAAAAGAAATATAAGGGGTGGCTTGCTAACCTCTCAAGCATTTGATCAATGAATGGCAACAGGAAGTGATCCTTCCGGGTTTCTGCATTTAGACTCCGATAGTCAATGCAAATGCGCCACCCATTTTGAACTCGGGTGGGCACCATTTTACCCTTCTCATTTTTTACCACCGTCACCCCACTCATCATAGGTACCACTTGAGTTGAACTTACCCACTTGCTATCCGAGATTGGATAGATCATGCCTGCTTGGAGTAACTTGAGGATTTCTGCCTTCACCACCTCCATCATATGTGGGTTTAAATGGCGTTGGGGTTGCTGGATGGGTCTTGCATCTTCTTCCAACAATATTCTATGCATACAAGGGATGGACTTATGTCTTTGATGTTGGAAATAGTCCATCCACTTGCTTCCTTGTTTTCCCATAACACCTGCATAAACTTTTCTTCTTGCTCTTTGGTGAGCATGCTTAAAATGATAACCGGAAGCGTCTCCCCCTCCCCAAGAAAAGCGTAGTTGAGGTCACTTGGCAAAGGTTTAAGTTCAATCACTGGTGCTTTCACAAGTGATGAGAGGAATTCCGGTTCCTCGGGCTCCTCTAAGAGAAGGTTTTGAGAGACTCGGTTTCATTTCTTTAAGCATGTTCAAATCCTCAAAGCTTTCCTTCAAGTTAGTGCTCATAGAGTATACATTGTGGGCATCATCACTATCACATTGCAAAGCAACTAACAAAGAATCATCACCACCTAGTTCAAAAACATCTTGCACAATTTCTTCAATGGCATCTAGGGCATGGCAAGCATGTTCTTCACTAGGATACTTCATAGAGTCATTTATGTTAAACTCTACTTTTATTCCATCGAATTCCATAGTGAGGGTACCCTTATGCACATCAATCATTGTCCTAGAGGTTTTCAAAAATGGCCTCCCCATCAAAATCGGGGCGGCATGTTTATCATGCTCCATGTCAAGGACATAAAAATCTGCAGGGAAAACTAAGGAATCCACCTTAACCAACACATCCTCGACAATACCTTTAGGGTATGCACTAGAACGATCAGCCCATTGGATTACCACCCCAGTTTTGTGCAATGTACCCAAGTTGAGGTTTTCATATAAAGAGCAAGGAATCACATTTATTAATACACATAAATCAAGCAAAGATTTTTCAAAATGTGTATTTCCTATTATGCAAGGGATTGTGAACATGCCGGGATCGCTACATTTAGGGGGTAGCTCTTTTTGACACAAGGCGGAAACATGCTCACTTTTTCCATTTTTCAACTTGTTTTTGGCCCTTTGTTTTCTATTCACAACACATAATTTCCTTGAGAAATCTAGCATATCTAGGAATTTGTTTAATGACATTCAAGAGTGGGATATTTACCTCACATCTACGAAAGACTTCGTAGATGTCCTTGTTGTCCTCCTTCCTCCTTTTGTCTTTCAAGGCTTCCAAAAATGGAGGTTCCGGTACATATGGAGGGATCTCCACTATCTTTGCTCTTTTGAGGGGGAGATGAAGGTTGACTTCGGTCTTGGCACCAATGTCTCCACCTTGCTTTCTTCTTCCTTGCTCTTTTTGGCTAACCCTTTTGCCTTCTTCTCATGGGCTTCTTCCTTCTCAACTCCTTTTTCAAACACCTCAATTTTCTTAGGCTCCTCTTCAACAATTTCATTATCCGGTGGAATGCCAACCTCTCTACCACTTCTCAAAGTGATAGTACTTGCATTTTGTCGAGGGTTGATCTCCGGTTGGGAGGGTAGCTTACCCTTTTCCCGGGTTTCCATCTGGTTCACCACTTGAGCTATTTGGCTCACTTGAGTTTCCAAGTTCTTGATACTCGCCTTGGCTTCATCTTGGAATTTCTCACTTTTTTTCGTGCACATGCCCAACCAGTGAATGGCTTGCATCACCTCATCCTTTGTTGTTGAGGTGGCCTATATTGTTGTTGAGGAAGCCGATATGGTTGAGGGTTTTGGCTTCCTTGAGGGTTTCCATACCGGAGGTTTAGGTTATCTTGATTTCTCGAATTGTACGGCCGATTTTGGTACCCTTGATAACCTTGGTAGCCTTGGTGACCTTGGTAGCCTTGCCAACCTTGATATCCTTGGTTGCCTTGGTAGCCTTGATTCCCTTGATAGCCCATGGCACTTACCTCTTCAACATAATCCTCTTGCAAAGTGGGGCAAGTGTCCGTAGGATGCGCCAAGTAACAAATTTCACATGATTTAACATGTGGCACATTCACGGGCTTCTTCATCAATGACTTGACCATAGATGCAAGGGTCGAGACTTGATCCTCAAGCTTTCCACTACTTGAAGAGTCACTTGCGGGCATTGGATTTCTCCTTCTGAAATCGGCCCTTGAGATAAAGTTTCTCGATTCTTCCGCTAGCTCTTCATACAATTGCATAGCCTCGGAGGATGTTTTGTTCCCAAGGGTGCCACCACAAGAACTTCTTACCAACCTTTGATCTTCATCAAGAAGGCCATTGTATAAGTAATAAACCAAATCCCCCTGCGAATAACCGTGATAAGGGAAACTTACAAGAAGCTTCTTGAACCTCTCCCAATAGTCGAAGAGAGATTCTTCATGCCATTGGAGGATGTTGCTTATGTCCTTCTTCAAGGCTGCAGATCTTGAGGACGGAAAGTATTTGGCTAGAAACTTTGTTTTCATATCAAGCCAACTCTTAATGCTCTTGGGGGGTAGGTAGTGGAGCCAATCTCTTGCACCATCCCTTAGTGTGAACGGGAAAGCCTTCAACTTATAGAAATCTTCATCCACTCCATGGGGGACCGTACCACCACACAAGAAGTGAAACTTGGTGAGGTGTTTGTTGGCATTCTCCCCTTGCCTACCAACGAAGATTGGTAGCATGTTGATGAACCTGGTTTTTAGCTCAAAGTGCCCGTTTGGTCCAACCACGGGATACTCGATGCACATTGGTTGTTGATCGAGGTTAGGGGCCATGATGTCTCTTAACAAAGCTTGCCCCAAAGAAATCTCTCTTTGGTGGAGAGGAGAGGCTTGCCCTTGGAGAGGAGGATGTTGAGGCCCCCTTCTCGGATGCTCATCTGCGTGCTCAAGTTGATGTTCCATAGAGGAAGATGTATCCACAAAATGGTCACTAGGAGGGTGTTATTCACACTTTCCAAAGAAAGCCTCCTAGCCCATCTCAAATTCAACTCTAAATCGGGGTCGTAGTGTAGGGGTTCTTGTGAAGAGGATCGCGTACGAACCATACACCAAGAACTCGAACAATACGTCTCCAAGCCAAGTGAAAATGGCAAATCAACTAAGAAATCAAAATTAAAGAAAACTAACAAATATTTACAAATAGAATATAATCACACATAATATGTCCAAACACTTAAAAATAAATGCCTCTTCCCCGACAGCGGCACCAAAATTTGGGAGGTCGTCGTCGTACCTCTCAAAGTTAATAATTTTAAGCCCTAATGCTTCTGATATAAAATTAAGTAGATAATGGCAAGTCAGGGTCATCCACGAGAAGAGGGATCTTTTCAAGTGTTTAAACATATATAGGAGAAACCATACTAGATATATACATACATAGATACATAAAAAGCATGTAAACAGGGGGAGGGGGAGTTGTTGGTTTGATCCTAAGTTATCAAATTAAAGTACAACAACTAGCAAAGCAAGAGAACTATGCTAATCATGCAATACAACTAAAGATAAGATGATAACAACAATTAACGGAACCTTGGGCGCAATTGAATTCCACTTCCAAGCCTCTTATCCATCATTGAACATGCAACCAATTTACTACTTTCACTACTTGTTGTGAAGACTAAACTTCTATCATTCTTAGATAGTAGTTTGCAAGAGTGAAATTGGACATCTCTTGTCAAACCTCACCAATGACTCCCGTAGTCGAAACATGACTAAAAGTATCCCATTGATGGCATTTAGCACGAAGAATCAACAAGCTTGGCAAACTTATAAACACTAAACCGTGTCTAAGCATTTAACAAATTCATGCATTTACACGAAATTAGTCAAGAACGATCGACATTCATAGACTTCTCTCATTTGCTACAAGCAACAAACATGACAAAGAGTTCAACATTATCATATTCATCTAGCAATTATCAATCCATCAACACAATCAAAAGCTCTAAATCATACTCTTGGATTTCTATCAAGAAAAGGGGAAATCAACCCATTTCCCCTAACCCTGACAAGCATATCTTACAAGTACTTCATATACTCAAACTTTCAATAACATTAATGACATTAACAAACACATTCAATGCTCCAAAAATGCATAGTAGTAAGAGTATTAAATTGGCTATAAATTGTTCTTAAGACATGGGCTTGGAAGCCTTAGTCAATTGCTCCCAAGAACTAGATTTAGCTACAAGAGTTAATACTAATTAATGCTAAACAACTAAACATAATACAAGAGAATTCAAAGATGAAAATGGAAGAAAATATGGTTCTAAATAGTGTCAAAAATGCAGATGAAGAAGATGTGAATGAGAGGAAAGAGAGTGCTATTTAAATTTTGGCCACCCATTGGTCGCGACCCGCGACGGGCTCGTCTCGACTCGTGACGGTCTAGCGGCAAGGCCATTGCGACTCGCGACCGGTGCCAGAATTTAATCATATTTTATTTTCCTCTTCTTGTGGCACACATTCATCTTCACAGCAATTCCTCTCATTTTTCAAGTCTTCAATGTCTTCAAAAATGGTCTTCAATGGCCTCCGATCTTAGTGTCTTCGAAGCAAGTCTTCAAAAGTCTTCGAAAATATGATCTTTATTGCCCACCGGTCTTCATGCCTCTGTGTTCTTCCCTTGTCATGAAAAATCCATTTAGAAGAGGTAAAAGAGCGTGAAGTTGCCCTTACCCCTTCTAAGAGAATTTCAAGGTAAAACACAAGCTCTTGATAATAAAAGAGAACAAAAGTGACCCAAATTAGTACTAAATTATGAACATAAAATGGACACATATCAAGCCCTCGAGAAGAAAAATCCAATGGAATCAGCCTTGAAGGCTATTTTTTCTTGGAACGTTCTAAGACTTTGGTGCAACTCTTCAAACCACAATTCCCCTTTTTTTGTTGGTTACATTGAACTCCGTTACCGCCTGTCTTTGACTCCAATCTCCTTCTACCACACTTTGATGTTCATGGCCTTTGTTTACTACCATTATAGAGGTGAATGGCCTTCGATCTCTCTTCTACCGTCCTTCCGAACAACCTTTAATATCTTCTACCGCCCTTACAAACGGCCTTCATATAGAATGTAACCAAAAGTACCCACGGGCGACTTACTAAAGATGATCACAAGGAAGATCTAGGAGCCAGTGGGTACAAGATGTCTATTAGTACTAATTAAGTTTACAAAATGTGGGATTTAGACAAGAAAACCAAACATGGCCATCTAAACCCCTTGTCACGTAAATTGAACTAATACTAGCAATCCGACAAATAAAACAAGCTAAAACTATGCCGAATGCAATGGTTAACACACGCAAAATGAAGCACATCAGCATGCCATGTCAAATACTTTAAATCATTTTTGTTTGCATGCAACTGTTTTAACCTAGGAATTAATAGGAGGTAGCACATAACCTTGGCTCGCTATTGTTTCATCGTCTTTGTAAAAACCTCTCCGCCTAGATCAATATTGCCAATCTTCGGCTTGTACAATGGCTCGTCACTTACTTTTCAATGATCTCTAACTTCATTCTCTTTTCCTCGGTAAAGCATACAATCATTCAGGAAAGCACGAATATTTTCCAAATCCATTCCCATCAGACATAGTATTTTCTTAGCAATGTAAACACAGTCGGGCATAAGATTGCTGGAAGGGATAACATCCTTTATCAATTGCAACACTCCAGTCATTCCCTTGTTAGAGTGTCCATGTATAGCTTTCAAGTTTATCATGCTAAGGGTCGCGCTTAACACAGTATGTTTCGATCTCTGATACGAAGGTGTTTCCTTGTTATTGTACTTACTTGCAGGACCTTCGGTCTATCGACAAAAGCTACATCCTCTGCTAAATCATCCAACCTCTCATTGTAATCCATAGAATCCAAAACCCGGTCATCCTTAACATCATCACTTACATCCCCAACTTCTCTGTGCCAAATCACCTCGCATGTGATCCTTTGAAACCTCAGAATATTAATGATCATGCAGACTAAGAACCTCCACATCAACATCAGTTTTGAAATCTTCATAAGGATAATGAATAGTGAAATTTTGGAATCAGAAGACATTTTTAGATATCGTAAGTCCTTTTAACGGTGGTTCCGAGCTGGAATTCTAACAACGCCGCTCAAACGAGCCATGAATGGTTTATTCTGCACTAGTGCACTAGATATGTTAATGTAACATTTCAAGATTGCATGTGTGTAAGAACTTTGACTTGTGTTTACTAAGTAATATAATTAATTGCATGTTAATATTAACGTAATGAATTCAGTTATTATTGCATGTGTCTCATATATGCCAGGTCTTATTCCTAATGTTAATTAAGTCTTGATTGGATGTTTGAATCAATTGATGTTCTATTGTATGGTAATTATATTTGTTGAGAATGAGAAAAATAATTGATCTTGAATAAACTTGAGATATTTATGATCAACATGTCATGGTGATTTGCAGACATTATTAGATGGATTTATTTTATATTATTCGTTAAATACTTTTTTTATTATCATTGTTTTAAAACAGTAGTAATAACGAATCGTTTCGAAAATTCCCTTTTGGTTAGTTGAATTGGTGATATGTTCTTGCTTACTTGGAGATAAAATTATTATTTCCTTGGGTTTGACTTTGCCTACTCTATTATTCTTTTATGTATTTAAAAGGCTTTATAAATGTACTTTGATAAGACTGTAATGACTGTGAAAACATGCCTTGTTAATCATTAATTAAATTTTTGAGCTTTTCTCCATTAAATCTAATCATATATAGGATTCAAGGAGTTAACTAAAGAATCTCTCGACTCAAAAATCCTTAACACTATTTAAAAATTTAAAGATTCAATACAATTATAACACTTTGTTCATGGTTGAGAATAAGGATTTCATGAGTGCTAATTGTAAGAGGTACTCAGTTGTGTTTTGAGTCGAATGTCTTTCTAGCCATGTGGTTGGCATGTGCTTCATCCCACAAGTAATAGTGGAAGTACAAGTTATCTATTCCTAAAGGACATTGGTTATGTGGTCCTTGATTTTAGATAAGGTTTGGAGAGTGTGTAAAATCATGATCCCACATTGGATATTAGGATAGCGATTGCCAGCCATATTAGTGGTGAAGCTAGCCAAACCCATTACTATGAGGTATTTTAATCTTACTTAGCATTCCATCCTTTACAACTAGGTTGTAAAAGGATGTTAAATTTACTCAATCAAATGGTCAAAGACAATTCAATTAAAGGTTTTTTATTGGTTCATTACATAACGCCAATCATAAACTCTATTTTAACTTCATTATGTTCTTTAATAATTCCTTCTAAAGGGGCGTCATCGTACACAAGCATGTGAAGAATTGATCCTAGCTCTTAGAAAGTTCATTTGTCATTGACGTCCAATATTCTCTTGAAATTAAAAGGACAAGGAAAAAATGTAATGGAAGTAGTAGTAGAATATTACTATGTTTGTTTCCTTTTTTGGTCACAACACAACAAGCAAGACCAGTCTGACATTTTGGTTAGTGAGCTCAACTTAGTAAAATATATCTTTTAGAGCATGATCACAATAAGGAAAAAAGTGCAAATTATAAGGAGCATTTAAAAATATATAGTTGAAGAACGAACCACTGACCTACAATTCCATAAGAAGTCATAAGATGCGAAGGACAACACCAAAGTGAAATTAGTCAGAAGCATGATCACTTTAAAATGCATGTCTTGAAGTGCCCTAAATATTTGGATTATTATTTCATAGTGGATCCATATAATTTCTTGAGTAAAACTTGTGAGAGTTTAATTTATTTCTATAATGTTAAAATTACTTCTTACCATGTGATTTTTTTCGCCCATGGTTTAATTACATGATTTTTGTTTAAAGAAACCAAATTCTATGAATAATATCAAAAAGAGAATAAATTTTTAAATAAATAATATAAATAGAGGAATAAAACCATTTGTTGCTATCTTTAAAATAATGATCATTATTATATTATCTTGTTATATATATATATATATGTATGAATCCATTCATATTTTTTAAAGAATTTTTTTACATTATTACATGCATTTAATATTGAAAGATTTGACTTATCTAAATAATTTTACTTAAATGAATATTACATTCATAGCATGACTTTGACACAAAATTTTCATGTTATACTAATACAGACTAGATAATACTCGGGCCAATGCCCGAATTTATATTATTTCATAATCACTACTCTCTATGTTTGTATTTTAGTTTTAATAAATATTTTATTAAAATAATTTAGCTAGTTTTGACCAAATATTCTTATTTACATTAAAATTGTCTGATTTATCATGTAATTTTTTCAAAGATAGAACCACTTAGTGAGGGCAAGGTATTACAGTGTCGAGGACCTAGATGAATGTAGAAAACATATAATTGTGACATAAGTACAAAGATCTGAATTTGAAAAAAAAAACCCTGACAGAATGTAATGGAGTAGTATGGAAAAGAGTGAAGAGGAGTGGGAAGAGGAATGAAAACTTTCAGTATTTTTGGAGAATATTATTAATGAGTATTGCATGGGAAAATGAAAAGATGAACTTCACACTAGATGGGGGTTGGTTAATTAATAATTACATATTCAATTTTATTATGAAGTTGATGTCGAAAACTATGCAAATAACACGTGGTAAAAATGACTTCTTTTAATATGTACTATATATGTCTCAAACTTTACAAGGAAATTAATACCTTAGACATATAAGATTTCCCTTTTTAATGCCTCGGTAAGTCCTGTTATGTTTTGAAAACAAAGAAGTCCTTTCAATTTTTCAAAATAATTTTCATATTTGTGCAAAATGTGCACACACGTGGCACAAATTAATCAAATTATTTGTGATTTCTTCACATGATTATATTATATGTGTGTGTCTAACATTACCACTACGTTAATTAATACATTGTCGTGGATAAAATACTTTCAATTTAAACAAGCTATGCGATATTTTCTACGTATGATTCCACAATGACTAAAATCCTATAATCCTCAACTGCACGAGTTTTCTAATCTTCATACATTCTGCATTAACAATTTATAAAAGAATCACGAGGGAAAACGGTTATTGGAGTTGTTTCTTTCATTGGTTACAATGGCTTCTAATTAATTTTATTTCAGGACCAATCACTGCAGGTGCGTCTACTGTCACCGTACGTGTTACCCTTTATGAATCAAGATGTTTACCAAACACATATAAGACTTTCTTCATACGACTTAAGAATTCCCATGTCTTAGCACTAGTCCCCAATGTTCTAAAACATCTTAACCTCCCAATAAGACATTAAAATTTTCATTGCTAGAGAATACCATATCTCCTTTAACATCAAATCACATTCTGCTCCCCACTCCCCCCTCCAATAGGACGTATTATTATTTTATTTTGTGAAATTACCCACATGGGAACAATATAAACACACACTATAAAACATCATTTAACAATTTTACAACCAACTCTTAACAAGTTGGGAAAGGAAACAAAAAAAAAACACCCACGGGTGTACCAGTGGTTGGGAGATAGGTGGGATCGCCAATATCCCTGGTTCGCAACTCGGCAGAGGCAGTGTGGGAAGTTCTTGCTTTGCAAGGCTTCCTTGTGCGCATCGAGTCTATGGATCGGCCCATTGGTCCTGGTGCTGGGCTACCGTAATTTACCTCTCATACAATGATCGGGGTGTTGACTGGTATGGGCAGCTGAGGGCGAGCGGTGATCGCCTAGGAAAGGAAACAAAAATCTTTCGAACATCTGCCTTTTATGAAGCTATTGCAAATCATAAATACATGTAATGCATGTACTTCATTTATTGGTTGAAATATTCACCTTTTTCTTTGATTTTATAGTTTTGCTTTGGCATTCCTTTACCAAAGTATTCTATGTCATTAAAATTTCTCTTTCGGCGAACCATCTAAGTTACCAAAAATACGCACTATTGAATGTATATTTACGATACTCGTGTCCACCTTTAAATGTTTAGTTTTATTTCCATTCTCTTATTTAAGTATGTGCACTTATTTTGCATGGACGTGGCACGTATTTATGATATCTTTCTTTTGCACATGCAGAACTAATAGCTTGCAAAATACGTATACACCTACAAACACATAAAATTATCCATCTCCAAGAACAAACATATCATTGTAGTTTTTTAGATGGGTCTCTTAAACTTACCTATCTCCATCATTTGTCAGTGCCCCTTGGTAGATTTTGATTTCCTTCAAACTCTTGTGGTTTATCTCGTCGAACATAAATAACTATTATTATTAATATTAAAATTTTGACCGAGTTGCATCTATAACCCTACGTAATTGACGAAAGTGCACATACAACCCTGTGATAATTGAAAGTGCAAATATAACCCTAGATAATTAGTTTATGTGCAAATATAACCTTTTCCAGTAGTTTATGATGAAAAGATAAATTTACCCCTTTGTAAAAAAATAAAAAAAAACAATGAAATTACTTTCGTACCCCTGAAACCCTAAAAATTTGGTGTCTTCTTCCACCCCACCCACAGCTTTCTCTTCTCCAATTTCATATCTGCACCTCTGGAAGCACTATGATTTCGTTGTTTATCCAACTCTACTAGTGTTTCTCAAATTTCTCATTTTCATCTTCAGATCTCCAATTTTGTTGTTTATCCAACTCTACTAGTGTTTCTCATCCTCATCTCCAATTTCTTGTTTCCCTTTCGCAAGGTGGTGGGATGGCCAGCCTTCCTCGATGGGAAAAGAAGACCAGCTTTCATTAACGAGAAAAGAAGACCAGTCTTCCTCGACGGGACGGGTCTCAATTTTTCAGTGACGCCGGGAAGGGGTTAGGATGGGACTCAATTTCCGGCGCTTGGGTGAGCGACTCCAGAAATGGTGACTGATGGAATGGCTTGGTGGTGATGGTCGGCGGAGAGAGCTTAGTAGTGGTGGTCAACAGAGAGGGCTTAGTAGTGGTGGTCGGCAAAGCTGGGGTGGAGAGGGCTTGGCAGAGCTGAAAAGAAGGCGGCAGGTGGCTAGGGCTGAGGAGGAGGTGGTGGAGTGGCGGCAGTGGTAGCAGTGGAGGGCTATGGCTAAGGAGATGGTGGAGGATTAGGGCTTATGAGGCGGTGGTGGACTAGGTGCTGGAAGGCTAGGGCGTTGGGGAGTGGAGAAGGTGGTGAAGGACTAGGGCTTAGGAGCCGGAGCAGTGGCGGTGGTGAAGTAGCGGTGGCAATGCTATGAATGTGGTGGAGCAGTGGCAGTGGTGGCAGTATAGTGGTATTTCAAGGGGCATTTTTGTCATTCAAATTTTTGTATTAGGCTAAAAGGCCATTTTAGTAATTTTCAAACGGTCAATGGCCGGGAATGGCTAGTTAATGCCGGAACATAGGCTTTAGGGTTATATTTGCTCTTATGTATAATAGTTAGGGTTATATTTGCACTAAAAATTATGTCAGGATTATATCTGCACTTTCTCAATTATATAGGGTTATATTTTCTGAAAGTTTATAAATGGCTCGTCCCTTTTTATGGAAAACAATTGTTCGCAGTTACACTTGATCTTTGATCATCCAGTTGTAGCTAAATTCATCCCAACAGAGGCTTCATAAAAATGGTTGATTGATAAAATTACACTAAAAAAGGTTAGATCAATCATACTGTAATTTGCTGAGAAGCGTTGAAACCCAATAACATTTCTCTAACAACTTCAAAATCCCAAACCCACCTAGTGATGATGATGACTTATTCGAGAAGAGGTGAAACGAGTCGAATTTGGAGGTATGGATCCCAAGGTCAAGATTGTATGAAAGATTGCAGAAGAGATAAGCAATCAAGGTACTGAAAATTCGTCATGAATCCTTAGATTTAAGTCCCATGCAGAATTCTTCTTTAGAACACAAGTAATTGATGTAGGTTCCTACTTCCTTCCTTAAAAAAATTAATAACGTCCATATAATCATGAGTTAATCAGCTATAGTTAAAATCAATAATTATTACAGTCTAGAAATACGCCTTTTCAGACGATCAATCCGCTCGCCTTTTCAGTATATCAGCTCTGCACGCTCTTATTTCATAATTAGTAGAATAAAATTAAAATACATAATTAGTAGTTCATCATAAAGTTAGGGAATATTTAAATAAGACTCCATATGTCCAATTGGAAAAGGAAAAAAAAAATTTATACTCCCCAGTAAATGGCGTGTGCCGGACACTTGTGTGCATATTTTGTTCATACACATTAAATTTTGTGACCCACCTCCGCTCAGGGTCGTTAATTATAGTTAATTAACCTGAGCAATGGTTGAGATCACATGGGTCAAAGATAGAGATTTATTATTCTGCACCCAACTCACAACTATGCTACCGATAGAATAGTTAGCGGTAAGCCCTGGGTATCTCCACAGGGATTATTCTAGGGTCTGAAAATCAATTAAACACAACTTTGTCCGGGTTGTCAATCCGTACGAGTTGCTGGAAATAGCTAGTATAATAAAACAGGGGCAGGGGTTTGGTTTTTTGATTAATAGCTACAAAATACGAAAGTAAATAAGCAAACATGGTTGATTTAACGTTTCGATCCTCAATTCATTCACATGTGAGATTTAGACAAATCTATTATAGTGTTCATAACACATGGTGTGGTCGATGGCATACACTTCCCCGTACCTGTCACGTCGGGTGCGCTCATAACCCTCCATCGGTAGCGCCTTAGTAATTAGGGGAGTACAACAAGGTCCGACCATTGTTGTACGTCTATTTCTCCCCTGTGCGATTATGTCTCGGGCTTTCACCATGAATGCTCTACTCTCTAAGCCCAGAAATGAGGCAAATGGAAGTAGGCACCGTATCTATGGCACTAGGACCTCTTACAACCCTAACTTGCAACTTTTCACTATCTCTACCCACAACCTATCAAACTACTTACGTAATCAACTGAGACTAGTGCTCCGGAATGCAACAGATGCAATACTCAACATCATCCATGCATACACCCACGCGGGCCCGTACCCTATTACCCGTACCCTATTACACATCCGAGGTTTCTCTTCCCAGGGACATCAATGTTTGCACCAACATGAATATAGACTAGAGTGTGTGCTTATATGGAGTGTACTATTCATGCAATTCTAACATTCAAGAGCAAGTCACAATAATATCACAATCACAATAATTATGATGAACCAGGAATCTCACAAAAGCATAAATCAACACAAGAATACAATTATCCCCAAGCTATGGAAACTATCCCCTAGATATTGAATTCAAATAAATATTTGTCACATCATAAGATGAAAGAAAAATAAAAAGGAAAGAAAGAAAGAAGATATAATCCAACTCTCTAACTCTAGTAGACTAAGGCTTATATTTATAGTAGTAGGGGATTTGGCCTAAAAATAGGCCCAAAATAGGGTGAAAACATGTAAACCTTGGTTCAACCGCCACCTGGCGCGTACCGTCACCGATGGTGCGGACTGTCACGAATGGCACTGTCAGCGTTGTGTACCAGGTCCATGCTGGCACAAGCTGCCAGATCTGGCGTGGTCCGTTCTTGCTCTATTAGCGCGGACCGTCTGCTCTTGCGCGGGCCGTGCATACCCCTTGGAGCAAGCCTTGTTATCCCCTGTTTGTTGTGTCTGTGCGGTCTTCATCGTTTAGCGCAGGTTCCATCAGAGTCCTTGTTTTTGCCTCCCTAATTCCCAGGACATGATATTTTCCACGGATCATTGTCCAAAATCTTTTTTTGCTCAGTATTTTCACATGGACAGCTTGATTCTTCACATCCCACTGGTGGTCTTGACATTTTGCACTTGGAATGGCTGGGAAGTAATCGTCGTACCTCTCAGAGTTATAATTTATAAGCCCTTTATGCTTACAAAATACAATTAAGTAGATAGTGGCAAATCGGGGTCGTCCACAAAGAACAGGGATTTTCTTAAGCGTTTAAAACATATACGGTTGATATTATGCTAGAAGTAAATATATAGATATATAAAAGCAAGTAAAAGGGGGGGGGGGGTTGGTTGGTTGGTTTCCTAAGTTATGAAATTAAAAGACAAACTAACTAGCATAGTTAAGTGACTATGCTAATTATCATGGAGGCTAGTTTGTTGGTTGAAATTAAAACTATTGGCCAAATGTTTACTTGGAGCAATAGAAGGGAAGTGGGGGAGTTGATACAAAGCAAAATTGATAGGGGCATTGTAAACCAAGAGTGGGTAAGGAGGCTTGGCCAAGCCTTTTGTGAGGTAAAACCGGACACACTCTCAGACCACCATCCTATCATTTTGAGTTGGCATAAGGAAGACAAGAAGAAGAGGAGGAGCTTCAAATATTTCAATATGTGGGAGGCCTCACCACATTTCAAGGGGACAATCCAAGCGGTTTGGAGGAAGGTGAGCACAATGAAGGATTTTGGAAAGCTTCTTGAAGACATGGAAAAGCCTTTGAATAGGCTTAATAGAAGGGAGTTCTCTAAGATTGGAGAAAGGGTGAAGAAGGCTAAGAAGGAATGGCTTTTGGCACAAGAGAGGTTGAATGAAGAACCAAGGGATGAAAGGAGGCAAAGGGTGGAATTTGATGCAAGGAAAGTGCTTGAAGAATTGGAGGAGGCTGAATACAAGTTCTTGCAACAAAGAGCTAAAGTGCAATGGCTTCATGAGGGGGATAGGCCTACAAAGTTGTTTTATGCTTCTATGAGAACAAGGCAATACAAGAACCAAAATTTGAACATAAAGGAGGTGAGTAGATTACTATCCAATGTAGACCAGATTGAAGAACATTTGAAAAGACACTATGAAAGCCATTTGGGAGTCTATTGGGAAACTAAAGACTTGGAGGAAAACTTGGCTATTTTTGGTGGAGTTCTAAGCATACAACAACAAGCATCCTTAATCCAACCAATTGGTGAAAAGGAGGTGAAGAAAGCACTTTGGGGGATTCATCCTAACAAAAGCCTGGGGAGAGATGGTTATACAAGCCAATTTTTTAGGAGCAATTGGGAGATAATTGGAGGAAGTATGGTGGAGGCCGTACAAAGTTTTTTCAAGGGGGAAGAAATTCCAAACTCTTTGAATCAAGCCGTGATATCCTTGATCCCAAAGGTGAGTCAACCTCAATTTGCATAAGATTATAGGCCTATTGCTTGTTGCTCCGTACTTTATAAAGTGATAACCAAAGTAATTTGTGCAAGACTTTGTGAGGTGCTGCCTTGTTTGATTAGTGAGAATCAAAGTGCTTTTGTGAAAGGCAGGCACATATCACACAACATTCTTTTAACACATGAATTGTTGCATAAGTACAATGTTGATGGCATGAAGAGAAGTTGTGTTGTTAAAGTGGATATTAGCAAAGCCTTTGCTTGTATAAGCTGGAAATTTCTTATTAAATGGCTTGAGGTTTTAAATTTCCCCGGGTTGATGATAAATTGGATCAAGAGAAGTACAATGAAGTCATCATTTTTCTTGGTTTTGAATGGGAGGTATTATGAAGGATTCATGGGTAGAAGAGGAGTTAAACAAGGGGATCCTCTATCCCCCTTGTTTGTTTTGAGCATGGAGTACCTTACAAGAATGATGGCAAAGGAGTACAAGGAGCAGCACATAGAATTCCACCAAAGATGCAAAAAGGTTGGTGTGCATACTTTGTTGTTTGCTGATGATTTGCTTATCTTTTGTGGAGCAAACCAAAAATCCATGAAGGGTGTAAAAGGTTGCTTGAAGAGGTTTATGGAGATCTCGGGTCTTGCAATAAGTGAGCAAAAATCTAGAATATATTTTTCTAGAATGGATGAAGAGGAGAAAGACTTGTTGGCTAGAGTGTTAACAAGAGGGGATTTTCCTATGCAATATTTGGGGCTGCCTTTGTCTAATGTGAAGTGGAGGAAGCAAGATTTTGAGCAATTGGTGGATAAAATTAGAAGAAAATTGCATAGTTGGAATTCAAGTGTTCTTTCTTATGCAGGGAAGGTGCAATTGATCAATTCGATTTTACTAAGTATAGCTGGATTTTGGGCTAGTATACTAAGTATACCCGAGGGTGTTCATGAGGAGATTGCGAAAATTTGTAGATGTTTTTTGTGGGGAAGAGAAGAAGGGAAAATGGGTTATACTCCTATCTCTTGGGACACAATTTGTAGAAGCAAAAATTTTGGAGGATTGGGGATTAAAGATCCTTCCATTTGGAACAAGGCAGTACTATGTAAGCAATTGTGGGATTTAAACTCAAAGAAAGATATTCTTTGGATAAGGTGGATTCAAGCATATTACATAAAAGGTAGATGTCTACAAGGAAGCAAAGGAGGGGTAAGTTCCAGTTGGCATTGGAAGATGTTGTGCAAATTGAAAGATAAACACTTCCAAACCCTTGGGAGTTGTTTGGACAAGGAAGGCAAGTTGAAGACAAGGATGGTGTATATGATGAAATGAAGGGAGGAAGCAAAAGGGACTTTTATGCAAAGGTAATTTGGGACAAAAATATTTTACCTAAGCATAGAATTTTCCTATGGATCCTATTGAAGGGAGGGCTGCCCACGGTTGATAGATTGCAAAAATTTGGGATTTCGAAGACACAACAAAGTTGTAGTTTATGTGATGAGGTGGATGAGACAGCAACCCATTTGTTTTCGGGTTGTACATACACTAGAGGGTTGATGAAAATTTTGAAGTTGAGGGATATGAGCAACATGAGGCAAGTAAAAAGATGTTTGTTGATGATGGTAAGAAGAAGGCAAGACTTGATGTTGATGAAGCTTACTAGTGCCTTGTATAGAATATGGAATGAAAGGAACAAGAGGATATTTTGCCAAGAAGATTTGAAGATGGAGACCTTGGCTGCCCAAGTTGAATGCAAATGGAGGAGCAACAAGAGATGGAAAGAAAATTTTGAATATGAGCCTAGATAGAATATAGAGCTGGTTGTTTGTTTGATTTTAAATAGCAAGTTTTGATAGGGGTTTTTGCTTGTAAAAGGCTAGGAGTGATAGCCTAAAAAATCTGTTGGTTTGATTTGATCTATATACAAAACTTTCATTAAAAAAACTATACTAATTATCAAACAAACTAAGAAAAAGGGGGTAAAAACAGCAAAAGATAAAACCATGGGGGCAATTGATATCCACTTCCAAACCACATGTAGATCATTGAACCATTAACTCTTTCAATCACATTTGTTACATATGGGGAATGTTATCACTTCCCATTCAAAGATCAACATGCATTCCTTTTTAATAGTAATTTTCAAAGACTAAAAATGACCATTTGCAAACCTCGTTGAAATTCAGTCTAAGCAAACCATACCATAGAGGTATTTCATCAACGAAATTTCACATGAAGGACCGTAGATTTGATAACAACAAGCCATCTACCAAAGACATAGCCATTTAACAAAACATAACATTCATTAAGCTAAACCAAGAACAAACCACATTCAAGATTCAACCTTTCATTGCATCTATAGGATAAATATGAGAACAATCCACATTAACATACTTATCTAGAAAGAATCACAACACATTATGCACGAGAAGTTCTAAGTCCATATTCTTGGATTTTCATGCCAAAGAGCTAAGGAATTTGTCACTTTCCTAACACTCTAACAATTTAATCATACAAACAATCATATTCTCAAACACCCCATGGCCTAAATGAAGTAAAACATGGCATTAAGAACACATGAATGCTAAATAACAAAAGCTTCAAGAATGAGTGAACCAATCTATTAATTGCTTTAACTACTTGTTGGGAAGATAAATCTTCTATCCTTCTTAGATAGTAGTTTGCAAGGGTGAATTCGACATCTCTTGCCAAACCTCACCAATGAATCCCTTAGTCGAAACACGACTAAACGTATTCCATTGATGGCATTGAGCACAAAGAATAACAAGCTTGGCAACACTTATAAACACTACACCATGTCCAAGCATCTAACCAAATCATGCATTTACACAAGATTAGTCAATAACGATCGACATTCAGAGACTTATCTCATTTGCTACCTAAAACAAACATGACAATGAGTTCAACATCATCACATTCATCTAGCAATTATCAACACATCAACATCATTTAGAAGCTCTAACTCATGCTCTTGGATTCCACATTAAAAGAGGGGAAAATTAGCTACTTTCTCCACCCTAACAAGTAATCAATCATACAAGCAATTCATATACTCAAAGTTCCAACAACCTTAGAGCCATTAACAATCCACATTCAAAGCTCAATAAATGCACAATAGAGAAAGCAATAGATAGATAGAAATGATTCTCAAGACATTAGCAACGAAGTCTCAATCAATTGCTCCCAAGTACAAAACTAAGCTAGATAATGAAAATCAATAACATAGAACAAGGATCTACAAAGAAAGAAGAAGAAATGAAAGAAAATTGTGAAAAACTAGGGTTTTGGAGCCCCCAAATCGGGCTTTTAGAGTTAGGGAAGAGGGGGTGAAAAGTTATTTATAGTATAGAAAAAGGGAGTAAAAAGCAAGTTGCAGGGAAATTATCGCTAGTCGCGACGCCTCCGTAGCGAGTCGCGACCAGAACAGGAAATTGTGAGCTCTTAGGTCAACATTTTGCGAGTCGTGACTCAGAAAAAAATCCCATTTTGTTTTGCTTCCTCTGGGTGAAGCGTTGATTCGTTTTGGTAGTTCTTGTAGTCGATTTTATAGTACTCGAGAAGAGGAATCCAATGGTACCACTCTTGGTAGCTGATTCCTCTTGGAAAATTCTCAGAACTCTCTTCAAAATATAGATCATTCTTCACCCTTTGCTTTGCTCTCCTTTCTTCACTTTATCTTCTACCACTTTGTGAGTGGCCTTTCATTTTCTATCATTCTTTTGAATGGCCTTCACTAAACCACTCCAAAGTGCTCAAGAGAAATATAAAAATTAAGCTTAAAAAAAGGAATTTAGATGCTCGTAAGGACCAAAAATCTGTTAGACTAAACATATGTTATGAAATGAAGGATTTGGATATAAAAATTGAAAATGACTATCTAAACTCCTTATCATGTCTACATAAATCTAGAAATCTTACAACAAAAATATGAAAAAATAGATGATAAATATTTTTGAAAATACATGCATTTGACGTCTCATCAATGGCGCGGGCCGTTGAAAATGGGGCGGTCCATGCTCATACTTAGCCCTTTTTAGTGAAATTTGGAAGTTATGCGCGTGGCCCATCGAGTTTGGTGGTTTTCTCTGGGCCTTGGACGAACCACATCTTCTGGTGTGGGCCGTTGGTGCCATGCATGAGCAGTCTATGCCGACCAGTTTGTACTTCGGTGGGCTGAACTTCTTTCCTTTGCTACGAGTGAACCGTGAGTCTGTTTTAAGAGTTCTTGTAGTCAATTTTATGGTTCTTGAGGAGACAAATCCAATGGAACCAACCTTGAAGGATGTTTCTTCCTAGATTGTTCCCAGAAGTTGGCACAACTCTCTCGGACCACGATTCTCCATTTCTTCTTTGGCCGTCTTGAACTCCTATGCCGCCTATCTTTGGATCCAACCTTTTTCTACCACGATTTGATGTCTGTGGCCATTGTCTACAACCATTCTAGTGTGAATGGACTTCGATCTATTCTATCGTCCTTGCGAATAGCCTTCAATATGTTCCACCGCCCATGCAAACGGCCTTCACATAGAATTTAACGAGAAGTATACGAGCGACCTACTAAAGATGATCAAAAAGAAAGATCCAGCAGCCTATGGATACAAGATGTCCATTAGTAGTAATTAAGTCTACAAAACACGGGATTTAGACAAGAAAACCAAACATGATAGTCTAAATCTCTTGTCACGTAAACTCAACTAATACTAGCAATCCAACGTATAAACCAAACCAATTATTATAGCGAATGCATTGGTGAACGTATGCATAATGGTGTAAATCATCTTGTTTTCAAATATCGGTGCTATAAACAATTATGAAAAATACAGCAAGGCAGTATTTGGAATTAATAATTTACAAACTCTATATGTTTCATTATTTATAGTATTTCTGCATCACACATAACCTTTTTTCATACTCGTGCAATCCTTACAGGTGAAGATGATTACTGATTTTTTTGCTCAATTGATTGTAATTTTCGGTAGATATTTTTTTTCCAGAAAGCTTAATATAACTTGTTGGAATTATTTTGTTATATATATCTTTCGCCGCTACGTAGTAGATGCTACATAGCATATTATGCAACTTTGATATTTATATATCACATATTTTTAGTAGAATGTTCAAGTATAATATTCAAACTATTTTTTTTAAAAAAAAATCAATATTTCTATTTCACATTTTTTCTTTTATTATTAATTTTTTCTTCACAATGTTTTTTCACCCTTAATCCTCCTGCATAGGCTCAGTCTCTAGTGGAGGCTATGGAGAATGCTGCTGTTGTTGCTCAGTGAAAGGCAAGCTACTATCACCGCACTGAATAAGGGCTGGACCAAGTTCATTGAGCTCGTGCTAAAATTCCTCCCTGCACGAGGAGTCGGGTGCCAGGTCAGCCAAGGATGTATCCAACTTCAACTTAGTCTTTTTGGGCTGAGGAAGTGCCATGAATGTGAGCTTACTGGCGCCATATAACCAGTGAAACACCCCTGTAGTTCGTGTGGTGCCAAGCATCTCAAATTGCACCAACATCCTCTATAGTGATGAGGTAGGAAGTACGCCTCCCCAAGCACGGAAAATTAGCCGGTGAGACCGACCCTAGGTGCCCCGTCAAGAGGCCGATCATGCCTCCAACAATAATCTTCCCCTTTGGCTTCCCAGCCACCTCTACTACCCTCTTAATCCACAGCTCGGCCCATAAACCATATCCTAACCCCTCTCTCGTCAAGTGCCATAAGAAATGAATGTCGTTGTACGGCACATTGTCGGCTTCACCGAGCAAAGCACTGTGTCGGCCAAAAGTCTAGGCACATAACAGAGTGCAGGATGGATGATGGCACTGCTCTTGTCGTGGAAGTTGTTCGCCCACATGTTGATGACACTTCAGAAATGCATGTCATCCTCAATCGGTCGGTCATGGGGCTGTGGATCCAACCTTGCTTGGATCTTAGCCATGTCCCATCCAAAGTCTTCCTCAACCTGCGAGATGGCCATCTCTCGGGGTATATCATCTTAGTTGAAAGTGATGTACCTCTTGCATGGCTGGTTCCTCACGCTGCATATCTTGACCGTGGATAGGAACTTCATTATATATCACCAGTAGATGGGGGCACTCTTGCCGATGAAACCCTCCAAGCCTCCTTTGGTGAGCAGATATCAGACTGGCTGGGTTAGCCCAAGAACGTCCAGTGTGGGTACATCAACAAAACTTGTATCCTTCAACTGGCGGTTGACCAAGGCATCCCACCTCTCCGCATAG
This sequence comes from Rubia yunnanensis, assembly GCA_037428765.1. Lineage (NCBI taxonomy): Eukaryota > Viridiplantae > Streptophyta > Magnoliopsida > Gentianales > Rubiaceae > Rubia > Rubia yunnanensis. The sequence continues at coordinate 52,571,311 of CM075064.1, read as the reverse complement.
GGCTCGGTAATCCAGGTCAAACCCATGTACCTATCAGGAGGAGGAGGTACAAGGCTCGACTCTGGAGCTGGTGGTGGACGTGGAGGTGGAGCAGCAGTGCGCCCACCTCGTGGAGGAGCCCTAGGTCTCTTGGTAGGGGCCATATCTAACAACCATAACAAACAAGTCAAACACACAAGAATATACATACATTCAATATCACAAAATCACACTCAATTTCAAACTAGTTTAGCCAACATCACAAATCAAATCAAATCCAAGACAACTAGTTCAAGTCCTAACCACAATTACATATACAATTCATGCCACATTCAACATGCCAATAATTTCAAGTCCATTAAGTTGTCACATAGTTAAACATCAAATATGCTATAACCTATAATCACAGCCATGCCTAACTAGTTTAGCTACCATTAGTACGTTCATAACGTTAAAATTCAAGTGCTATGGCCAAACTACCTTAATCATGATAATATTGCATACAAACATCAACTATGTTTAATCAAGCCAATATGCCTAATCTCTAGTACAAGCCACAACCAAATTCTCAACCAAAGTAACAACATAAAACAATGCAAGCACAACACCAACATGAGAAAATCAACACAATAAAAACGAGAACAATGCACTACCACAGAGACCCCTCTCTAGCACCAGTTTTTTAGCATCGGTTATTAAAACCGGTGCAAAAATTGTAATAGCACCAATTTTTTTTGTTAGCACCGGTTTTCAAACCAGTGTAAATTTTACACGGTTTTTGTAATTGTGACACCTTTTTTCTAATAACCGTTGTTAATTTAACAAAGGTAAAAAACCGGTGCTAAAAATGATGAAATTCGGTGTTAAACTAACACCGGTCAATAAACCGATCCTAAAAATTACAAAAACCGGTGTTAAATTAGCATCGGTTTAAAAACCGGTGGTAAAAATCTCAAAAATCGATGAAATGAAAATTTTATCAACGGTTTTTAAAACCGATCTTAAAAAATTACAAAAACTGGTGTTAAATTAGCACTGGCTTAAAAACTGGTGCTAGAAATTAAAAAAAACCAGTGAAGTGAAAACTTTTGGCACCGGTTTAAAAACCGGTGTTGAAAAATTGCAAAAACTGGTGTTAAAATAATTCCAAAAAAAAGCGGAAAAAGGGCACTAGTTATCACCGGTTAAAAATCGGTGCTAATGGGAAAAATTGCACCGGTTTTACGTACTATTCACAAAAACTGGTGCTAAATAGAGCATTTAATGCTCTGAACTACCACTTGAAAATTATATCTGAACTTTTAATCCCCTTTTCTCTTCATCGATGGAAGATTTTTTGGATGGTGAGCAATAACTCAAAGCAATGAAGACCCATGGATGTAAGTTTTCTTATCTTTTTTGCATTTCAATTGAATAGCAGTTATAATAACCATTAATGCATGCATGAAGAGAGTTTATTAGTATTTATTAATGGTTTCTATGCTTTAAGTTGGTTTAGTATCATGTTGTGAGAGTGTAAATGATTGTGTGTGTTTTGGTAGATGGTACATATATACATATATATATATATGTAAACATGGTTGTTATATATATATATATATATATATATATATATATATATATATATATATATCCCAAGAACAAGTTGATCGATACGCATGCATATACACAAAGACATGACACTTTAAGTATTGTGTATTGGCATAACTTGTGTAAATCAAAAGTATTTTATCCACAACCAGGCATTAATTTATGAAATAGCAATGTTATATATATATATATATATATATATATATATATATATATAATAGTATCATGTGAACAAATCACTAATAATTTGATTAATTTGTGTTACATGTGTGCACATTTTGCACAAATATGAAAATTATTTTGAATAATCGAAAAGACTTTATGTGTTTTCAAAACTTAACAAAAATAACCACAATATCAAAAATAGAAATCTTATATTTCTAAGTTATTCATTTCCTTGTAAAATTTGATACATTTATATTAGTATAACATGAAAATCATGTGCCACAGTCGTACTATGAATGTAATATTTATTTAAGTTAAATTCTTTTAATGAGTCAAATGGTTCAGTATAAATCACATCTAATATAATGTAAAACCATTCTTAAGAAATATGTATGCATTCATACCTATATATAACAAGATAACATAGTTATGATCATTATTTTGATGATAGCAATAAACGGTTTTATTTTTTATTTATGTTCATTTATTTTTCTTTTCATATTATTCATAGACATTGGTTTCTATAAACAAAATTCACGTAGTAAAACTATGGATGAAAAAAGTCACATGATAAGAAGTAATTTCAACATTATGGAAATAAATTAACTTCTGGCAAGTTTGAGTCGGTAAATTATATAGATCCATTATGATATAATAATCAAAACATTTGGGGCATTTCAACACATGCATTCTAAAGTGATCCTACTCTTGACTAATTTCACTTTGGTGTTGTCCTTCACATCTTACGACTTCTTATGGAATTGTAGGTCTGTGGTTCTTTCTTTAACTATATATTTTCAAATGCTCCTTAAAATTCACAGTTGCTTCCTTATTATGCACATGCTCTAAAATATATATTTTACTCAGTTGAGCTCACCAACCACAATGTCCTTCATCCGTGTATCCTTGTCCTTTTGCGACCAAAAAAAGAAAAAAACACAGTAATATTCTACTACTTACCACCTTCCATTAATTGTTTTCCTTCTTTTAATTTCAAGAGAATATTGGACATCAATAACCAATGAACTTTCTCAAAGTCAGGATCGATTCTTCACAAGTTTGTGTATGATGACGCCCCTTCAAAAATAATTATAAAGAACAAAATGAAGCTTCAAATAAAGTTGATGACTGACATTACGAAATGAACTAAAAGAAAACATTAAATTGAATTGTTTTCGACCATTTGATTGAGTGAATTTAACATCTCACCCAACTAGATTGTAAAGGATATATAGCTAAGCAAGATTAAATTGCCTTATCCTAATGGGTTTGGCTAACTTCACCACTAATATGGCTTGCAATCACTCTCATAATATCCAGCGTGGGATCATGATTTTACACACTCCCCAAACCTTTTCTAAAATCAAGGACCATATAACCCATATCCTTCAAAATTAGACAACTTGTACTGCCACTATCACTTGTGGGAAGGCTTTTGACTCAAAACACAACTGAGGGACTCCTACAATTAACACAGATGCACCGCTATTCTCCGGCATGAACCAAGCAAGTGTTAGGATTGTAGTGAATCTTATTATATTTTTATTCTGTGTTTGGTATTTTTTGAGTCGAGAGATTCTTTAGTATACTCCTCAAATTCTATATATAATTATATTTAATGGAGAGAAGCTCAAGAATATAATTAATGAATAACAAGACATGTTTCCACAGTTATTACAGTCTTACCAAAGTAAATCTAAAAAGGCTTAAATAATAAAATAATAATATAGTAGGCAAAGTAAAATCCAAGGAAACAATTATTTTATCTCCAAGTAAGCAAGAACCTATCACCAATTCAAGTAACTAAAATGGGGGTTTTCAAAAAATTTGGTTATTAAATCTAAAACAATGCTTATAATAAAAAAAGTAACAATGCTTATAATAAAAAAAGTATCTAATTAATAATATTAAATATATTTATCTAACAATATCTACACATCAACATGCCATGTTGATAAAACAATATCTCAAGTTTATTCAAAATAACTTATTGTTCTCATTCTCAACATATATAATTACCAAACAATTTATCAATGAATTATGATAATACCTATTATCAATTTATTCAAGCAATCAAGATTAAATTAGCATCAGGAATAAGACCTGAAATTTGTGAGACACGTGCAATAATAACTAAATTCATTACGTTAATAATAACATGCAATTAATTATCTTTCACAATACACACAAGTCAAAGTTCTTACACCATTGCAATCATGAAATGCTACTTTAACATATCAAGTGCACTAGAGTATAGAATAAACATTTAAAAGCTTGGTTGAGTGGTGTTGTTAGAATTTCATAACGGGACTGCCGTTTAAAGAACTTACGATGTCTGAAAATGTCTTCTTATTATGAATCCAGTGATCCACAACTGCGGAGTTCAATAACTCAGCGAACTGCAGCGTAATGTGTAATGTTCAATGGCAGTTAATATTAAACCTGTGGATTGAGAATATAAACAACACTTTTTTCTCAAAGTAGTGTATTAGTACATATTCCAAAGTCAGAAGATGGTTGATACGGTAGCCAGAAAATGTTATGGAGTGTTATGACTCTAAAAGATAAGTCAGCCTTATCTATTTCAGTTATACACGTAACAAAATTATGATAAAAGTGCTTGTATAACCCTATATAATTCACGTAAGTGAAAATATAACCATATGATAATTGAATGTGTCAGTATAACCCTAGATATTAAGCTGTAGTGCAAATATACCCTTTCCGGCAACTTTTAGCTGGAATTTCATGAAAATATAATTTTGCCCTTCTTAAAAAAAGAAAAGGAAATGACTTTATTACCTTTAGCATCATTAATACCCAAACATTGTTGCCAGACCGTCGCCAGACCACCGTCGGGCCACTATCAGAGTACTTCATGACCACCACCGGACCGCCGCCAGACTAATGTTAGACGACTGCCACCATATCAGGTAGGGTTATATTAGAACATTACTAAAATTGATAGGGTTAAATCAACACATTTATAAAATTATAAGGTTACATCAGATCATTCGTAAAAAATGTAGGTTATATCAGTACATATTATACAAAACAAAGTGTCATATTAGTACAAAATCAACGCCAACCACACGCAACCATCATTTCAACATCTTCTACTAATTTTTAATCATTCCAGAGTGTGATTGTAGCAGCAAAGAAAGAGCTTTGGCATGGTCGACGTAGCGAACAATGAATAGAAGTGCAGGAACCTTTCAATAATGGTATGTTCATCCAAAATTCCCCTTAATTCACTAGATTAATGCAATATTGAGTTTGATTATGTGATTTGTTTTCTTCTCATCACATGGATAGAGACATATGGCATATTTGTTATCGAATATAAGGATTTTGATGATATTGTTTTTTATAATTTTGTAGAATTTAGTCCCCGTCAAAATACTTGTGCTATCACTTTCAGAAGTGGCAAAGATGTTAGCTCTCCCCTGGGTGATGAAATTGTTGAAGGTGAGCCTAGAAGGCTTGAAATGTTTGAGAAAGCAATTGAAGAAGAGGCTGAGAATTCGTCCAAGGAGCAAGCAAGGAAGGGGAAGGAGAAGGAAGGGGAGATCATCCTTGAGAAATCAACCTCCATTCCCGAACCTTCATCCCCTCCTCACAAGAAGGAAAAGGTGGTGAAAATTCCTCCATATGTGCCAGAACCAACGTTCCCGGAAGCTTTGCAGGATACACAGATGAAGGAGTCCAACAAAGACATCTACAAAGTCTTTCGTAGGTGTGAGTTAAATATTCCTCTCTTGAATGCTATTAAAAAAATTCCTAGCTATGCTAAATTTTTCAATGAAATGTGTGTTGTAAATAGGAAACAAAGAAGAAAGGATAAGCTTAAAGATGGGAAAAATGAACATGTCTCCGCTTTGTGCCAAAGGGAGTTACCCCTGAATGTAGTGATCCCGGTATGTTTACAATCCCTTGCATGATAGGGAATACACATTTTGAAAAAGCAATGCTTGACCTTGGTGCATCAATAAATATGATTCCTTACTCTTTGTATGAAAGCCTTAATCTTTGTACTTTGCACAAAACTGGGGTCAATCTTTGTACTTTGCACAAAACTGGGGTGGTGATCCAACTAGCCGATTGTTCTAGTGCATACCCAAAGGGTATCGTCGAGGATGTGTTGGTTATGGTGGATTCCTTCATATTCCCCGTAGATTTTTATATCCTTAACATGGAACATGATAAACATGCCACCCCAATCTTGTTGGGAAGGACATTTTTGAAGACTTCTAGGACCATCATTGATGTGCATAATGGTGCCCCCACCATGGAATTTGATGGGATTAAAGTAGAGTTTAACATAAATGACACTATGAAGTATCCTCTTGAAGAATATTCTTGCCATGCTATTGATATTGTTGATGATGTTGTGCAAGATGTTTTTGAATTGTATGGTGATGATTCCTTGTTAGTTTCTTTGGAAAATGATGTGGAAGATACATGTCTTGTATATTCCATGAGTACTAACTTGAAGGAAAGCATTGAGGAGTTAAGCATTCTTGAGGAAATGGTACTAAGTCCTACTCCTTTAGTTTTATAGGAACCTGAAGAACCGAAATTCATTCTGTCACTTGTGAAAGCTCTGGTGGTTGAACTTAAACCTTTGCTAAGTGACCTCAAGTATGCATTTCTTGGGGAAGGGGAGACGCTCCCAATTATCATTTCAAGCAAACTCCCCCAAGAATAAGAAGAAAAGTTGATGGTGGTGTTATGGGAGAATAAGGAAGCAATTGGATGGACTATTGCCGACATCAAAGGCATAAGTCCATCCACTTGCATGTATAGAATATTTTTGGAGGAAGATGTAAGACCCATGTGACAACCCCAACGCCAGTTGAACCCACCTCTATGATGGAGGTGGTAAGGGCAGAAATCCTCAAGTTGCTCCAAGCGGGCATTATCTATCAAATCTCGGATAACAAGTGGGTGAGTCCAACTCTAGTAGTACCCAAGAAGAGTGGAGTGATGGTGGTAAAAAATGAGAAAGGCAAAATGGTGCCCACGCGAGTCCAAAATGGGTGGCATGTTTGCATTGATTACCGGAGGCTATATGCAAAGACTCGGAAAGATCACTTTCCGTTGCCATTCATTGATTAAATGCTCAAGAGGCTAGAAAGTCACCCATTTTATTTATTTTTGGATGGATACTTGGGATACTTTCAAGTGGCCATTTCACTGGAAGATCAAGAAAAGACAACCTTCATGTGCCCCTTTGGTACGTCTGCTTACTGACGTATGCCTTTTGGGCTTTTGAGGGTTGTAAAGGGGCCTTCGATACATTGAAGGAAAGGTTAGTCTCGACACCTATCATACAACCCCATATTGGTCATTGCATCTTGAGATCATATGCGATGCCAACGATTACACCGTTGGAGTGGTGCTTGGTCAAAGGGTGGGGAGAGTACCTCACGCCATCAACTATGCATCTATGTCTCTCAATGAGGCCCAAAGAAACTTCTCCACCACAGAAAATGAGTTGCTAGAAGTGGTATTTTCTTTGTAAAAATTTCAATCTTACTTGCTTGGTATAGAAGTTATTGTGGACACTAACCATGCAGCACTTTGCCAGTTGATGCCAAAGAAAGAGGCCATGCCAAGATTTATTAGATGGATCATGCTTTTGAGCGAATTTGAGTTAGAGGTAAGAGACTAGAAAGGCACAGAGAACCTTGTGGCCGATCATCTAAGCTGCTTGCCTCCATGCCTAGAAAGTGAGGTAAATTTATCGATAAAGGAGCAACTACGGGAGGAGTTCCCCGATGAACAACTATTCGTAACCAGGGACCTCCAACCGTGGTATGCCAACATTGTGAACTTTCTTATCTCCGGTAAATTTCCTCCTCATTTTTCTAAGGCTCGGAAAGATAAGCTAAAAAGTGATGCTAAATATATGTATGGGATGGTCCCTTTTTGTGGAAACATTGTGTAGACCAAGTTGTTAGGAGACGCATCCCCCGATAATGAAGTGCATTCAATTCTCACTTTTTATCATTCTTATGCTTGCAGTGGTCATTTTTTGGAGCTAAAAGGACCGCTAGGAAAGTCTTAGAAAGTGGTTTTAATTGGCCTACTTTGAATAAGCATGCATACATATTCTGTTAGGCTTGTGACAAGTGCCAGAGAGTAGGAAATATCTCGTCTGAATATGAGATGCTCAAAAAGGCATGCTATATTGTGAATTTTTTTATGCTTGGGGTATTAACTTTATGAGACCTTTCCCTAATTCTTGTGGCTTTACATATATTCTTCTAGCCGTTGATTATGTGTCGATGTGGGTTTAAGAAAAATCAACTAGGATTGATAATTCTAAAGTTGTTGCAGATTCCTGAAAGATAACATCTTCTCTAGGTTTGGGATTTCCTAAGCCTTGATAAGTGACCATGCACCCACTTTTGCAACCATACCATAGAGGCACTTCAAAATAAATATGGCATTGCTCATAAGACATCCACTGCCTATCACCTTCAGACCAATGGCTAAGCCGAAGTTTCCAATAGAGAAATCAAGTCTGTCCTTGAGAAAACGGTTAACCCTAACCAAAAGGATTAGAGTTCTCGGATAAATGACAACTTGTGGGAATATAGGATGGCTTACAAGACACCGATCAGTATGTCACCTTACCGGTTAGTGTTTGGTAAGCAATGTCACTTACCGGTGAAATTTAACAAAAGGCTTATTGGGCCATCAAAGAATTCAACTTTGATATAGAGGAGGCCAGGTTGCATAGGAAGCTACAATTTGCAAGAACTAGATGAGATCTAAGGCGATTCCTATGAGAATGTCAAAATCTATAAGGAGAAGACAAAGGTGTGGCATGACTAGATGATCATTAGGAAGGAATTTGATATGGGTCAAAAGGTCTTCCAATTTCAATCCCGCCTTCGCCTATTTCCCAGTAAGTTGAGGTCTCGATGGATTGGTCCTTTTGAGTTGGTGAAAGTATTCCCGCATGGTGCGATGGAAATCCTAGATTGAGCTAAGTCATTCAAAGTCAATGTAGAATGTTTGAAACCTTACCAGGAGAGTTTTGTGCCAGAAAAGGGAGAGGATGTTGATCTTCTTGATCCGGTTTGTGAGTAAGCTCCAAGAAAGGGGAGTGAGTCATGCCAACGACATTATATAAACTTGCTTTTGATCATCAGGATCATCATTTGTGACTTTCCGTTGATGTTGTTTGGTCTTGAGTTTTTGTCGTTAGTTTCATTATTTTTCTTTGGGCTTTTCACGGTTTTTTCCATGATTTAGTAGAAATTTAAACCCAAGGCATTAGATGGATGAAGGGAGAAATACTTGGAGTCAAGAGGGAAAATCTTGGGCAAGGGATGAGATTGAGAATTTTTTCCAAGTACCAGGCAGGTGCCCATCGCGAGTCGCGACCACCTCGTTACGAGTTGTGATGGGATTAGAAAATTGATCAAATTTGGAGCCCTCAGTTTCAACTTTTCACGGCCGCAATGGTTGCGTCATGAGTCATGATGGACCATCGCAAGTCGCAGCGATTTGGTCGCGATCGCAACCAAATTAGAAAAATATTGCAAAATGTGAACCCCTTATGTCCACTTTTTGCGACTCGCAACATTCCCATCGCAAGTTGCGAATGAACATCACGAGCCATGATTGATTGGTCAAAAGTCACGATGCTTGCTCTGACCAAAAGTGCCTTTAGACCTGCCCGTCACGAGTCACGATGAGCGTACAAGCTTGCTTTAAAAAGCGGGAAGAACACACATATCTTCTCCATTTCCAGCGCCCATTTTCCATCTTCTTCCCTTCCTCTCCACCAATTTCCACCACTCTCCGGCCACCAATCAGAGACATTCCACCCTAAATCAGCCCTACACCACTCCCCAATCCATCATACCCGATCTCTACCCACAAATCGGCCTAGTTCGTTGAAGAACACAAAACCCTTAAATTTTAGGGGTTTTTGTGATTTTTAGCAATCCAGATTTCAATTGTTTGTGGGCTTAGTTATTTCTTCATCCTATGTATCTAAGTGGTACATTCCCTCACCTTTTTGAGCTTGAATTGTGATTATGTTGTATAATCTATTCTATTGGATATTGTGTGGATTATGTGTGATGCCTTATGGATTTAAATTGTTGGAGCATTGTTGATTCTTGTGAACATTTTTCTTATGATTTGATTTGATGGAGATTTTAGCTATTGAGTATTGATTAGTACATGGTGGATTGGATTGATTATATTTATATGGAATTTTAGGATGTGGAATAGCATCACTATCACCGGAACCCCCCTGCAGCACCGGTTTTTTTTGTTCTAGCACTAGTTTTTTCGGGGAAAACAACTGGTGCCTAAGTAACCGATGAAACGGTTTCACCGGTTGGAAAACTGGTGCTAAATTCCTACTTCTAGCACCGGTTTTCTTTAGCACTTCTAGCACCGGTTTTCTTTAGCACTAGTTTAGAAAAACCGGTGCTAATATGTACCGAATTAGCACCGGTTTTCTATAACCGGTGCTATAAAAACCAGTGTTAAATTTGTGTCCTAGTAGCACCGGGTTTTACAACCGGTGCTAAATGTGTATTTTTAGCACCGGTTTTAAAACCGGTGCTAAATGTATATTGTTAGCACCAGTTTAAAAATCGGTGCTAAATATGTATAGTTAGGACCGATTATTTTAGCACCGATTTCAAAACTGGTGCTAAATGTGTATTGTTAGCACTGGCCATATTTAGCACCGGCTAAATGTGTATTGTTAGCACCGGTTAATTTTTAGCACTGGTTTTAAAACTGGTTATTTTTTAGCACCGATTTTAAATCTGTGCTAATTGTATGGTATGTTAGCACCGGTTATTTTTTAGCAAAAACCGGTGTTAAATGTGTGACCCATTTGCACCAGTTTATTTTATTTTAGCACCGATTTATAAGAACCGTTGTAAACTTTGTGACTAATCTGGTCATTGAAAACTGCGGCGCGCTGCCGCTCTTTCAGTCCATCTTCACGTAGCCAGTTTTATATTTACGCTTGTTTTCCAAAGAGGTGCGTTCTTTTTCATAGATGGCACCAATTTTCATTTGTGCTTAGATTACTTAAATTGGTGCACCAATAAAAGTAGCACAAATTCCCAACAACAATTCCCAATAAATACAACAATAGACAAGAAGTAGGTAGAAAAAAGTATTGAATTTGATCAACTATAATTTTTTACTAGCGAAAGAAGTGCATGAAATGTGGTTCTTAGTGACCAAAAATTGGGTTACAACCCTACATAAGATACGGGACCCCCCCCCCTCATAGAGATGACGAGTATCAAAAGTGGAAGACAATTACCTTTCATAAGAGATAATACTAATAACTACTATCCAATGATGGAGGCAAGTCCCTGTATGACATTCAATTAAGCTATGCATTTTGGTAGAGTACATTTTGCAAAAATACAAACCCATTTTAGAGCAATGCTCCGTAGTTGATCGCTCCCCAGAGGAGTGTAATCTTCTGGAAATTGCTGAAACAATGTATTAAATTGCATGTTAGAAAAGGATATATATGTGAGAGACTAACGAATCAAAAAAAATAATATAGGAAAACGTACAGGAATAATATCAATGCCATGCACATCCTTAATAATTTTTTCCATGTAATACATGCAAGGGTATCCACATTCCCAAGTACTACTTTATATCTTGTGCTGATATAAAAGATAATTTGCCGAAATGATTACGAAAATAAAATATATTTTCAGAAAATGGGGATCACACATAATAGTTTAATTAGGTCTAAAATTTTCCAACATGTAATGATGAACTAAAGTAATGAATAGAACAATGAATGTCATTGTAGCGAATATTAACAGTAATTGTAAATAATCGAGCAACGAAAGTGAAAAACCTACAAGAACACGTTTACGGGAATAAACAATTTTGTAGAACATTAAAGTAGATGGAATGACAAAAATGTGTTCCACTTACAAATGAATCAATTTAAGGCATAGCCTATTACGTTTACAAATTCCCCCACTCATTGAGTCGATTCAATATACTCGATCGATTTCCGGTATGAATACGAGCAAAAACCAATGGCTCCTATAGAGAAAAGGAAACACCAAAATACCTAATGCGATTTTGAATACTTTAAATATTTTTTAAAAATAAAATCACAACATATGGTTGCTATTGCTTCCATGTGGCTGGGTCAAACAACACAAAAAAGAATAAAACTTACTCTCGATTGTACGGGAAGACGTACATCATTGCTTGAGTGCAGCACATGACAGTTGAAACCTCGTCCGCAGTCAATTCAACCCTCTGATTTTCCTTTTGTGCTATTGAATTTGAACCGGACAGAATAAACTGGATGTGGCCTCTCAAAGTTAATACTTTTAAGCCATGTTGCTTCCTATCTACAATAAAGTAGATAATGGCAAGTCGGGGTTGTCCACGAGAAGAGGGATCTTTTCAAGTGTTTAAACATATATAGGAGAAGACATACTAAGCATATACATACATAAATACATATAAAAGCATGTAAACAAGGGGGGGGGGGGGGGTTGGTTGGTTTGATCCTAAGTTATCAAATTGAAATACAACAACTAGCAAAGCAAGAGAGCTATGCTAATCATGCAATACAACTAAAGATATGATGAAAATAACAATTGACGAAACCTTGGGCGCAATTGACTTCCACTTCCAAAACTCTTATCCATCATTGAACATACAACCTATTTACTACTTTCACTACTTGTTGGGAAGGCTAAACTTCTATCCTTCTTAGATAGTAGTTTGCAAGAGTGAGTTCAACATCTCTTGTCAAACCTCACCAATGACTCCCATAGAAACATGACTCAAGGTATCTCATTGATGGCATTTAGCACGAAGAATCAACAAGCTCGGCAACACTCATAAACACTACACCGTGTCTAAGCATTCAACCGATTCATGTATTCACACAAGATTAGTCAAGAACGATCAACATTGATAGACTTCTCTCATTTGCTACAAACAACAAACATGACAAAGAGTTCAACATTATCATATTCATCTAGAAATTATCAATCCATCAACATAATCAAAACCTCTAACTCATGCTCTTGGATTCCTATCAAGAAAGGGGGGAAATCAGCCCATTTCCCCAAACCCTAACAAGCATATCATATAAGTACTTCATATACTCAAGCTTTCAATAACATTAATGACATTAACAAATACATTCTATGCTCCATAAATACACAATAGTAAGAATATTAAATAGGCTACAAATTGTTCTTAAGACATGGACTTGGAAGCCTTAGTCAATTGCTCCCAAGAAATAGATTAGCTACAAGTGTTCATACTAATCAATGCTAAACAACTAATCATAAAACAAGAGAATTCAAAGATGAAAATGGAAGGAAAAGGGTTCTAAACAGTACCAAAAATGCAGATGGTGAAGATGGATGAATGAGAGGAAAGAGAGTGCTATTTATAGTACAAAGAGGATAAGGTGAAATTCTGGCAACCCGTACGGGCCCGTCGCGAGTCGCGACAGGTGCCAGAATTTTGCTTTGTTTCCTTTTCTTCTTCTTGTGGTATACAATCACCTTCATAGCAATTCTTCTCATTTTTCAAGTCTTCAATGTCTCCAAAAATGGTCTTCAATGGCCTCTGGTCTTCATGTCTTCGAAGCAAGTCTTCGAAAATGTGATCTTCAATGGTCTCTGGTCTTCATTGCCTCCGTGTACTTCCCTTGTCATGCAAAATCCACTTAGAAGAGGTAAAAGAGCATAAAGTTACTCATACCCATCCTAAGAGAATTTCAAGGAAAAACACAAGCTCTCGATAATAAAAGAGCACAAAAGTGACCCAAAATAGTACTAAATTATGAACATAAAATGGACACATCAGCGCATTAAGGGGATTTTGGCCCAAAAGAGTTCAATTTTTTGTGTTGGCCCTCTGAATGTTTACAAGGTTTGTGCCTTGGGCGCTCGTAGCGTTTTAAAGGGATTTTGGCCCCAAAGCATTTGTTGAACGGTGTCTGCCCTTTGATGTTTACATGATCCGTGCCTTGGGCACTCGATGCGCATAAAGGGGATTTTGGCCATGAAGCATTCAATGGGATTTGTTGGCCTTTGAATGTTTACAAGGTCTGTGATTTGTGCGTTCAATGCAGGTTAATGGGATTTCACCCCCAGAGCATTCAATGTGCCATGCGTGCTTGATGCACGTTAAGGGGATTTTGGCCCCAAAGCGTTCGATGGGCTGTGTTGGCCCTTCGATGTTTACATGGTCCGTGCATTGGGTGCTCGATGTGTGTAAAGGAGATTTTGTCCATAAAGCATTCAATGGGCTATGTTGGCCCTTTGAATGTTTACAAGGTATGTGTCTTGGGCCCTAGATGCACGTAAAGGGGATTTCGGCACCAAAACATTTGATGGATTTTGTTGGTTCTTCGAATGTTTACAAGGTGTATGGTTTTGGCACCTGATGCGCATGAAGGGGATTTTGGCCCTAAAGCATTGGATGGGCTGTGTTGGACCTTTAAATATTTACATGGTCCCTGCCTAGGGTGTTCGTTGCGTGTTAAGGGAATTTTGGCCCCAAAGCATTCGATGGGTAGTGTTGGCCTTTTGAATATTTACTAGGTATGTGTCTTGGGCCCCAGATACACGCTAAAGGGATTTCGACCCCAAAGCATTTGATGGGCTTTGTTGGCCCTTCGAATGTTTACAAGGTCTATGGTTTGGCTGCCTGATGTGCACTAAGGGGATTTTGTTCCTAAAGCATTCGATGGGCTGTGTTAGACCTTTAAATGTTTTCAAAGTCTCTGCCTAAGGCGCTCGATGCCCGGTAAGGGGATTTCGGCCCCAAAGCGTTGGATGGGCAGTGTTTGCCCTTCCAATGTTTACAAGGTCTATGTCTTTGGGGCACGATCCGTGTTAAAGGGATTTTGGACCCTAAGTGTTGCATGGGCTGTGTTGGTCCTTTGAATGTTTACAAGATCTGTGTCATGAACGTTTGATACACATTAAGGGATTTGGCTCCAAAGCATTTCATGGGCTACGTTGGCCCTTCAATGTTTACAATGTATGTGTCTAAGGCACTTGAAGCGCGTTATGGGGATTTTGGCCCCAAAGCGTTCGATGGGCTGTGTTGGCCCTTCGAATGTTTACAAGGTCTGGTCTTTGGCCCCAAAGCATTTGTTGGGCGGTGTTGGCCCTTCAATGTTTACATGTTCCGTGCCTTGGGAGCTCGATGCGCGTAAAGGGGAATATTGGTCATAAAGCATTTAATGGTCTTTGTTGGCCCTTTGAATGTTAAGGTCTGTGCTTTGTGTGCTCGAACAACGTTAATGGGATTTTCCCCCTAGAGCATTCGATGGGCTGTGTTGGCCCTTCAAATGTTTACAAGGTCTGTGCCTTGGGCGCTCGATGCATGTTAAGGTGATTTTGGCCCCCAAGAATTTGATGGTCTATGTTGGCCCTACAAATGTTTACAAGGTATGTGCCTTGGGTGCTTGATGCGGGATAAGGAGATTTCGGCCCTAAAGCGTTCGATGGGCTGTGTTAGCACTTTGATGTTTACATGGTCCGTGCCTTGGGCGCTCGATGTGCGTAAAGGATATTTTGGCCATAAACCATTCACTGGGCTGTGTTGGCCCTGTGAATGTTTACAAGGAATGTGTCTTGGGCCCTATATGCGTGATAAGGGGATTTCGGCACCAAAACATTCGATAGGCTTTGTTGGCCCTTCAAATGTTTACAAGGTCTATGGTTTGGGTGCTTGATGCACATTAAGGGGATTTTGTCCATGAACCATTTGATGGGCTGTGTTGAACCTTTAAATGTTCACATGGTCTCTGCCTAGGGCGCTCGTTGCGTGTTAAGGGGATTTTGGCCCCAAAGCGTTCGATGGGCAGTGTTGGCCCTTCAAATGTTTACAAGGTCTATGGTTTAGGCGCCTGATGGGCATTGGGGGGATTTTGGCCCTAAAGAATTTGATAGACTGTGTTGGACCTTTACATATTTACAAGGTCTCTGCCTAGGGTGTTCATTGCGTGTTAAGGGGATTTTGGCCCTAAAGCGTTCGATGGGCAGTGTTGGTCCTTTGAATGTTTACAAGGCATGTTTCTTGGGCTCTAGATGCGTGATAAGGGGATTTTGGCCCCAATTTGATGGGCTTTGTTGGCCCTTCGAATGTTCACAAGGTATATGGTTTGGGCGCCTTATGTGCATTAAGGAGATTTCGGCCCTAAAGGATTCGATGGGATGTTTTGGACCTTTAAATGTTTACAGGGTCTCTGCCTAGGGCGCTCAATACGTGTTAAGGGAATTTTGGACACAAAGCATTTTTTGGTTTGTTTTGGCCCTTCGATGCTTACATGGCCTGTGCCTTGGGCGCTCGATGTGCGTAAAGGGGCTTTTAGCCATAAAGCATTCAATGGGCTGTGTTAACCCTTTGAATGTTTACAAGGTCTGTGCCTTGGGCGCTCAAACAACGTTAATGGGATTTCAGCCCCAAAGCATTTGATGGGTTGTGTTGGCCTTTCAAATATTTACAAGGTCTGTGCCTTCGGTGCTCGATGCGTGTAAAGGGGATTTTCGCCCCAAAGCATTCGACAGGCCATGTTGGCCATTCGAATGTTTACAAGGTATGTGCCTTGGGCCCTAGATGCGTGTTACAAGGTCTTTGCCTTGGTCGCCTAATGCGCAATAAGGGGATTTCGGCCCTAAAGCATTTGATGGGCTGTGTTGGTACTTTAAATGTTTACAAGGTTTCTACTTGGATGCTCGATGCGTGTTAATTGGATTTCAGCCCCAAAGCGTTCCATGGGCTTTGTTGTCCCTTCGAATGTTTACAAGGTCGATGCCTTTGGCACTCGATGCGCGTTAAGGGGATTTTGGCCCAAAAGCGTTCAATGTACTGTGTTTACCCTTCAAATGTTTACAAGGTTTGTGCCTTTGGGGCTCGATCCGCATTAAGGGGATTCCGGCCCCAAAGTGTTGCATGTGTTGTGTTGGACCTTCGAATGTTTACAAGATCTATACCATGCGGGGTTTATGCACGTAAAGGGGATTTTGGCCCTAAATCATTTAATGGGCCATGTTGGCCCTTCGAATATTTACAAGGTATGTGCCTTGGGCGCTTCATGCGGGATAAGGGGATTTTGGCCCCAAAGCGTTCGATGGGCTATGTTAGCCCTTCGAATGTTTACAAGGTGTGTGACTTGGATGCTCATTGCGCTTTAAGGGGATTTTAGCCCCAAAGCATTTGTCGGGCTGTGTTGGCCTTCAATGTTTACATGGTCTGTGCCCTAGGCGCTCAATGCGTTTAATGGGGATTTTAGCCATAAAGCATTCGATGGGCTGTGTTGGCCCTTTGAATGTTTACAAAGTCTGTGCCTTAGGCACTCGATGCACGTTAATGGGATTTCCTCACTCGATGATGCAAGCCCTCAACTCGAGCTGAAGCTCTCGAGACATTATCCCCTCGAGACCTCGGGTCCTCGAGGCCGCAAGCCCTCGACTCAAGCTAAAGCCCTCGAGACATCATTCCCTCGAGACCTCGGGTCCTCAAGGCTGCAAGCCCTCAACTCGTGCCGAACCTGAAAGTCCATCATCTCTCGAGATGTCACCCTCTCGAGACCATGGGTCCTCGAGGCTGCAAGCCCTCGACTCGAGCTGAAGCCCTCAAGACATTATCCCCTCGAGATCTCGGGTCCTCGAGGCCGCATACCCTCAACTCGAGCTGAACCTGAAAGTCCATCATCTCTCAAGACATCACCCTCTCGAGACCTTGAGTCCTCTAGGCCAGAAGCCCTCAAGACTAGTGAAGCCTTTTAACCCCTCGAGAACCACTTGCCTCTTGAATCTAAAGGTCAATGCCCCACGAGATGTCATCTTTCATCCTTGAGCCTAGCCAGACCCGAGCCCTCCTTACCACTCGCGAAGATGCATCGCGAGTCGCAACCAGTACTTTCGCGAGCCGTGATGGAAAAGCCAACTTTTCAACTTTCCTTAAACACTGCATAATCCTTCCTTCTTCTCCACCAAATACTCCCAAGAACCACCACACCTCCACTCAGTTCTCTACCATCTTACATATATTGACATATGAAGATTCTTGCATCTTTATAGTATCTTTGTTGATTGTAGTATGCCGACTACATCATTGTGACTATAATTGCTATATTCTATAATGATGCTTGGATATGTGTCGATATATGTTAGAGATTTTTATTGGACAATCTTATAGTTGTGATTGCGTAATGGATTGGTTGTTCTTTGAGAATACTAAGGTTATTAACGTTTGATGCTAAACCTAGTATTACAAATCCTTATATACTTGTGAGTTTGATGTTGTTCTCTATGGTGTTAGTCTTGATCAAACGGCGCCAAGGAGACAACATTTTTCTCAAGGGGTGAGTTCTTCTACGACACTTTGGATCCCCCTTCCTGCTCCAAAACCAATTTCGGGACCAATTTATACAATTACATTGGATTGTGCCATATCACCGACAACTATGTGGAGAAATGGGTGTCACTCTACCTCTTACCTTGAGTTTTATTATTCTTTCCTTACATGTTTACATTGAGGGCAATGTAATTTTTTAAGCGTGGGGAGGGGTTAGAGGACTCACATGCATGCTAGCTTCATTTGGAATGATTTTTGCTACTTTTGATTGGAAAAACATGAGAAAAAGGAAGAAAAAAATTGAAAATTTTGAAAAAAAATAGAAAATGAAAAAAATGGAAAGAAAAGAAAACCCGCTAAGTTGAAAACCCGAGAGGGAAACTTAGGCAACATTGGGGTACGGATAGGTCGAAAACCCGCAAGGGCCACTAGGAAAAATGAGAGAAAGAGAGAAATAAGGAAAATGATATGATTTCACTCATTTACCCGCGTTGGAGTCATAAGGTTGCAGTTGTCATATGGATGGATCGGGTAGCTCAACATATTGAGATCTTTTGGGATTGGGTAACTTAGTGGGTTGAAAAATGAAGTATGGTTATGAAATTCTTGATTCTTTTATACTTCATTTTGGTTGATATATTGGCATTGGGTGAAGTATGTGTTTGAACCTCCTATATGGTTTTGACTTCATTTTGTGTCATTGGATTTTTGTTGATATATTGGTATGAAGTGAAGTATGTGCTTGAACCTCCTATATGGTTTTAACTTCATTTCGTGTCATTGGACTTTGGGAATATCAATTCAGGGCATTGAAATGTTTGTATGGGTAGTGAATTGATAAGTGGTAGGTTTGGGTAGATTTAGGAATTGGGGTTGTGTGTGTGGAAAATTCTCATTTGAGCTTTGATTTTGGGATTTATGATATTGAGAGTTTTTGTGAGGTTTTGATTGGGGGAATATTAGTTAGGATTAACGCATATGAATTCCTTTGTGTGCTTGCATCTTTTCTTACTCGAGGGAGAATAAGGTTTAAGTGCAGGAAGGTTTGATGTACTCAATTTATACGGTTATATTAGGACTTTTAGGATTTACTTTTGTACACTTTTGTGCTCTAAATGTGGCATTTTGCCTTGAAATTCTATAAGGAGAGTTAAAAGACTTTTAAACTTTTATTACTTTTTTAGAGAATTTTGTGTGACAAGGTAATTTGTCTGAAGACTTTAAAGACTTTGAAGATTTAAAGATTTACAGACTTGTATTTGAGCTTTTGAAAACTTGAAGAATTGAAGAAAATTGAAGTGAAGAGGAGGGGACATGAAACAAAAAGAAGAAAGAAATCAAGATGCTGGAACTGGGCACCGTCGCGACTCACGACGAACCCGTCATGACTCGTGACTGGCGTATGGCCAGAAATCTTTCTTGCTTTTTTGTACTATAAATACTCACCTTATCCTCTCCTCTTCACAACCTCTTCTTCCTGCAATTTTTCTGGGTTAAAAACCCTAGTTTTTCTCTTCTTTATTTTCTTAATTTTTGTAGGTTAATCATGTCTTTTAATTATCTAACTTTGTTTTATCTTAGGAGCAATGGATTGAAGCTTCTATATCTATGTAGTAAGAACCAAATCTATCTGTTTAGTGCTTTTGTTATTGTGCATTTATTGAGCTTTGAATGTGAATTGTTAATGGCATTGATGTTGTTGGAAGCTTGAGTATATGAATTGCTTGTATGATTACTTGTTAGGGTTGGGAGAAAGTATCTAATTCTCCCCTCTTTTAATGTGGAATCCAAGAGAATGAGTTAGAGCTTCTTAATGATGTTGATGTGTTGATAATTGCTAGATGAATGTGATGATGTTGAATTTGTTGTCATGCTTGTTTTGGGTAGGAAATGAGAGAAGTCAATGAATGTCGATCGTTCTTGGCTAATCTTGTGTACATGCATGAATTGGTTAAATGGATCGACACGATGTAGTGTTTATAAGTGTTGTCAAGCTTGTTGGTTCTTCATTCTCAATGCCACCAATGGTATACACTTAGTCGTGTTTTGTCTAAGGGAGTCATTGGTGAGGTTTGACAAGAGATGTCGAATTCAGTCTTGCAAACTACTATCTAAGAAGGATGGAAGATTTATCTTCACAACAAGTAGTGGAAGTAGTGAATAGATTGTTTCACTCGTTCTTGAAGCCTTTGTTATGAAGCATTCATATGTTCTCAATGCTATGTTTTACTTCATGTCTGCCATGTGTTGTTTGAGAATAGGAAGTGTTTGTATGATTGAAGTGTTAGGTTGTTAGGAAAGTGACGAATTACTTAGCTCATTTGCATGAAAAACTAGGAACATGAACTTAGAACCTCTTGTGCATAATGTGTTGTGATTCTTGCTAGATAAGTATGTTAATATGGATTGCTCTCATATTTATCCTATAGATGCAATGAAAGGTTGAACCTTGAATGTGGTTTGTTCTAGGTTTAGCCTAATGAGTGCTATGTTTGGTTAAGGGAATTTTGGCCCCAAAATGTTCTAAGGGCTGTGTTGGCCCTTTGAATGTTTACAAGGTGTGTGCCTATGGCGCTTGTTGCACTTCAAGTTCGATGGGCTGTGTTGGCACTTCGAGTATTTAGCAGGTTTTTACCTTAGGCGCTCGATCCGCGATAAGGGGATTTTGGCCCCAAAGCATTCCATGGGCTGTGTTGTCCCTTCAAATTTTTACATGGTCTGTGCCTTTGGCGCTCGATGCGCGATAAGGGGATTTTTCCTTGGGCGCTCGTTATACTTTGAGTGGATTTTGACCCCAAAGCATTTGATGGGCTGTTTTCACCATTCGAATGTTTACATGGTCTGTGCCTTGGGCGCTCGATGTAGGTTAAGGGGATTTTGGTTATAAAGCATTCGATAGGCTGAGTTGGCCCTTTTAATGTTTTCAAGGTGTGTGCTTTAGGCACTCGTGCGCATTTATTGCATTTCATCCCGAAGCATTCGGTGGGCGGTGTTGGCCCTTCAAATGTTTACTAGGTTTGTACCTTTTGCGCTCGATGCGCGTTAAATGGATTTTTTCCCCAAAGCATTCAATGGGTTGTGTTGTCTCTTCGGATGTTTACATGGTCTGTGCCATGGGCACTCGATCAGTGTTTAGAGGATTTTAGCCCCAAAGCATTTGATGGGTTGTATTGGTATTTCAAATGTTTACAAGGTCTGTGCATTTGGCGCTCGATGCGCGTTTAGGGAATTTCAACCCAAAGCTTTTGATGGGTTGTGTTGTCCCTTCATATGTTTGCTAGGTATATATGCCTTTGGAGCTCAGTGCGCATTAAAGAGATTTCATCCCCAAAGCATTCAATGGGATGTGTTGGTCATTCGAATGTTTACATGGCCTATGCCTCGGGCGTTCAATGCGTGTTAAGGGGATTTTGGCCCCAAAGCATTCAATAGGCTATGTTGGCCATCCGAATGTTTACAAGATTTGTGCCTTGGGCACTTAATTCGCGTTTAGGGGATTTCATCTGCAAAGAGTTTGATGGGCTGTGTTGCCCTTCGAATATTTAGCAGGTTTTTGCGTTGGGCACTCGATGCGCGATAAGGGGATTTTGTCCCCAAAGCATTTGATGGACTGTGTTGTCCCTTCAAATGTTTACAAGGTCTATGCCTTTGGCGCTTGATGCGCGTTAAGGGGATTTCATCCCCAAAGTGTTCAATGGGCTGTGTTAGCCATTCGAATGTTTACATTGTCTGTGCATTGGGCGTTCGATGCGTGTTAAGGATATTTTTTCCCCAAAGCATTCGATGGGTTGTGTTGGCCTTTTGAATGTTTACAAGGTCTGTGCCTTGGGCGTTTGATGCGCTTTAAGGAGATTTTGGCCCCAAATTATTGAATGGGCTGCATGGGCCCTTCAAATTTGTACATGGTTTGTGCCTTGGGAGCTCGATGCGCGTTAAGGGGATTTCAGCCCCAAAGCGTTCGATGTGCTTTGTTTGCCCTTCGAATGTTTACTAGGTATGAGCCTTGGGCTCTTGATGCGCATTAAGGAGATTTTAGCCCAACAGCATTTGATGGGCTTTGTTGGCCCTGCGAATGTTACATGGTCTGTGCCTTGGGCGCCAGATGTGCATTAAGGGAATTTCAGCCCTAAAGCATTCAATGGGTTGTGTTGGACCTTCAATTTTTTACAAGGTATATGTGCCTTTGGCGCTCGATACGCCTTAAGGGGATTTAGGCCCCAAAGAATTTGATGGGCTATGTTGGCCCTTTGAATGTTTACAAGGTCTGTGCCTTGGGCACTCGATGCCTGTTAAGGGATTTCGGCCCTAAATTGTTCAATGGGGCTGTGTTGGTCCTTCGAATGTAAACAAGGTCTGTGCATTGAGCACTCAATCTGCGCTAATGGAATTTCAGCCCCAAAGTGTTGCATGAGTATTGGACCTTCGAATGTTTATAAGATATGTTCCATGCGCGCTTGATGCACGTTAGGGAGCTTTTTTCCGCAAAGCATTTGATGGGCTATGTTGGCCCTTCGAATGTTTAGAAGGTATGTGCCTTGGGCGCTCGATGTGGCTTAAGGGGATTTTGGCCCCAAAGCAGTCGATGAGCTGTCTTAGCCCTTCGAATGTCTTCAAGGATTGTTCCTTGGGTGCTCGTTGTTCCTTGGGTGCCTTGGGCGGTTGATGTGCGTTAAGGGGATTTCGGCCCCAAAGCATTCTATGAGTTGTGTTGGCCCTTCGAATGTTTACAAGGTATGTGCCTTTGGCGCTCGATACGCATTTAGGGAATTTAGGCCCCAAAGCATACGATGGGCTATGTTGGCCTTTTGAATGTTTACATGGTCTTTGCCTAATACGCTCGATGCGCCTTAAGGGGATTTTGGCCCCAAAGCATTCGATGGGCTGTGTTGGCCCTTCAAATGTTTACAAGTTCTGTGCCTTGGGCACTTGATGCGCATTAAGGGTATTTCGGCCCTAAACTGTTCGATGGGCCTTGTTAGCCCTTTGAATGTTTACAAGGTATGTGCCTAGGGTGCTCCATGCGCGTTAAGGAGATTGGGAGGTTGTCGTCGTACCTCTCAAAGTTAATACTTTTAAGCCCTAATGCTTCATATCTACAACTAAGTAGATAATGGTAAGTCAGGGTCATCCACGAGAAGAGGGATCTTTTGAAGTGTTTAAACATATATAGGAGAAAACATACTAGGCATATACATATACATAGATACATATAAAAGCATGTAAACAAGGGGGGTTTTGGTTGGTTTTTTATCCTAAGTTATCAAATTGAAATACAACAACTAGCAAAAGCAAGATAACTATGCTAATCATGCAATACAACTAAAAATACCATGTAAATGATAATTAACCGAGCCTTGGGGGCAATCGACTTCCACTTCCAAACTTCTATAGCTCATTGATTCATTCACTCATTCAATTACATTTATTATCTATGGGGAATGTTATCACTTCTCATTCAAAGATAAACATTCATTCCTCCTTAAGAGTAGTTTGCAAAGACAAACAACGACCTTTGCAAACCTCATTGATGATCACCCTAGACAAACAACATCATAGGGGTATTTCATCAATGGCATTATACTCAAACATCCCATGGTATAAATGAGGTAAAACACAACATTAATGGAATAATAAATGCTCTCCAATAAATGTTCATAAATGAGCAAACATATAATCTTACTACATAAGTTTGGAAGCTTCAATCAATTGCTCCCAAGAATTAGATTTAGCTACAAGAGTTCATACTAATTAATGCTAAACAACCAAACATAATACAAGAGCAAGCTGAAAATGGAAGAAAATAGGGTTAAGAACGCTACCAAATATGTAGAAGAAGAAGATGTGAATGAGAGGAAAGAGAGTGCTATTTAGAGTACAAAAGGATAAGGTTAGATTCTGGCTACCCGTTGGTCGCGACTCGCAACGCGGGTTTGTCACGACTCGCGACGGGTCCAGAATTTAACCCAGTTTTCTTTTCTTCTTCTTGTGGTAAACACTATATTCACAATGATTCATCTCATTTTTCAAGTCTTCAAGGTCTTCAAAAATGGTCTTTGATTGCCTCCGGTCTTCGTGTCTTCGAAGCAAGTCTTCAAAGTTTTGGAAAATGTGATCTTTAATGGCCTCCGGTCTTCAAGCCTCTCTGTGTTCTTCCCTTGTCACGTAAAATCCACTTAGAAGAGGTAAGAGAGCGTAAAGTTTCTCTTACCCCTCCTAAGAGAATACCAAGGTACTTTCTAATAAAAAAGAGCACAAAAAACCCCAAATAGTACTAAAATATGCACATAAAATGGACATATCAGAGATTTTGGCCCCAAAGCATTCGATGGGCTATGTTGGCCCTTCAAATATTACAAGGTCTATGCCTTTGACGCTAGATGCGCGTTAAGGGAATTTAAGCCCCAAAGCATTTGATGGGTTGTGTTGGACTTTCAAATATTTACAACGTATGTGCCTTTGGCGCTCGATACGCGTTAAGGGGATTTGAGCCCAAAAGCATTTGATGGGCTATGTTGGCCTTCGAATGTGTACAAGGTTTGTGCGTTGGGTGTTTGATGTGCGTTAAGGGAATTTTGGCCCCAAAGTGTTGCTTGGGCTTTTTGTGACCTTTGAATGTTTACATGATCTATGCTATGCGTGCTTGATGCGCGTTAAGGAGATTTTGATCCCAAAGCTTTTGATGGGCAATGTTGGCCCTTCAAATGTTTAGAAGGTATTTGCCTTGGCCACTCGATGCTCCTTTAGGATATTTGGGCCCCAAAGCATTTGATGGCTTGTGTTGGCCCTTTGAATGTTTACAAGGATTGTGCCTTGGGCGCTCGTTGCTCATTATGGGGATTTCGACTGAGTTGGACATTTGAATGTTTACAAGTTCTATGCCTTGGGCGCTCGTGTGCGTTAAGGGGATTTTGGCCCTAAAGCGTTCGATGGACTGTGTTAGCCCTTTGAATGTTTACAAGGTATGTACCTTTGGCCCTAGATGCGTGTTAAGGGGATTTCGGCCCTAAAGCGTGCGATGGGCTGTGTTGGACCTTCAAAGGTTTATAAGGTTTGTGCCATGGGTGATCGATGTGTGTTAAGGGGATTTGGGCCCCAAAGCGTTTGATGGGTTGTGTTGGCCCTTCGAATGTTTACAAGGTCCGTGCCTTTGGTTCTCGATACGCGTTGAGGGGATTTTGGCCCAAAAGCGTTCAATGGGCTGTGTTGGCCCTTCAAATGTTTACATGACCTATGCTTTGGGCGGTTGATGGGCACTAAGGAGATTTTGGCACCATATTCGGTGGGCTGTGTTGGACCTTCGAATGTTGAATGGTCTATGCTTTTGGCGCTCGATGCGCGTTTAGGGAAATTCAGACCCAAAGCGTTCGATGGGCTGTGTTGGCCATTTGAATGTTTGCAAGGCCTATGCCTCTGGTGCTTGATGCACATTAAGGGATTTCATCCCCAAAGCATTCAATGGGCTGTGTTAGCCATTCGAATGTTTACATGGTCTGTGCCTTGGGCGTTTGATGCGTGTTAAGGGAATTTTGGCCCCAAAGCATTTGATGGGTTGTGTTGGCCTTTCTAATGTTAACAAGGTCTTTGCCTTTGGCGCTCAATTAGGGTTTTGGGAATTGCAGCCACAAAGCGTTCTTGCTCACTCCCACGTTGGTCAAAATGCAACAGACCCCGTGAGGTGCGTGTCGGGTGCATGCAGCTAGATCAGTGGCACGAGAATGCTTGGTGCAGGCTGTGAGGCGCCCTGCTAGTGATGCACGCATGGGCATGCATTTCTAGACCGAGGACATGTGTGACAGCTATTTCCTAGTGCTAGGGTTGCGCAGCAGGGTTTACTTCACTCGGCCGGTCAGCCGACCGGTCTTTGTGTCGCTATGGGTGAATCGTTGCTCTAATTTTGGAGTTCTTCTAGT
The DNA here is from genome assembly GCA_037428765.1 of Rubia yunnanensis. Lineage (NCBI taxonomy): Eukaryota > Viridiplantae > Streptophyta > Magnoliopsida > Gentianales > Rubiaceae > Rubia > Rubia yunnanensis. The sequence continues at coordinate 52,545,293 of CM075064.1, read as the reverse complement.
CAATTTTATAGTGGTTGAGAATACAAATCCAATAATGCCACTCTTGTAGGCTGATTCTTCTCGGATCATTTTAAGAACGTGGTCCAAACTTCCGGGTCACAACTCATCCGCTTTTTTGTCTTCCTTCTTCGACCCTTCTATCTTCTACCACGTTTTGGCTCGTGGCCTTCGCTAAACCACTCCAAAGTGTTCACAAGAAATCTACAAATTTAGCTCACAAAATGGAATCTAGATGCTTGTAAGGGCCAAAAATCCATTAGAATAAACACAGGTTACAAAATGAAGGATTTAGCTATGAAAGCCTAAAATGGTCATCTAAACCCCTTATGATGTAAACCTAACTAAATCTAGCAATCTTACAAAAAAAGGATAACTAAAGAGATTTTAAATGCTCTAATAAATACATGCATTTGACGTCTCATCAAATTCAATATGAAATGACTCCAGGCTCACGTGCAACGCCATCAAAAGAAACAGTCGGAGTACGCAAACCCCTCACAATCAACATTGTCATTGCGAATTCCCTCATATTGCTGGCTACTGCTTTTTTCTTTTACCCTCTCATCCTTGGTCAAAGGATACCAAGCCTCTACCATAACCCCCTTATCATAACCCATTTTCTCAAGATAATTAGCCCCCTGAAACAAAGATTTTTTTCAACCAATGCATGTACAAGGGCAATCTAGTAGGGTCAGGCTAACCTCTAAAAGGAAACCTATAAATATAAGCAAAAAACAATAAAAACACACAACCACCAGCACAAGACACATCTCTTTTACTAGAACCAGATTTAAAGCTACCAACACCTTCACACAGACAGACCCCTAAAAGGAAACCTATAAATATAAGCCAACAACAATACAAACATACAACCACTAACACAAGACACATCTCTTTTACTAATCCACACCAATCAAGCACTAATCCACATCAATCAAGACTCTCAATAGCCCAACATTATCTAAAGCACCAACAAGCTTAAAATTAACCAAATTTCTTGTAGTTGGGGCCAAGAAAGTACACATGACATACATAATAAAATATCTCTTAAAACGATCACCATCATCACGTAGTTTAACCAACTCCTCAAACAGATTAACATGTGAGATATCAGCATTTAACTCAGACCTCCATCTATACCTAATATCCACATGCCTTGACACACCCCTCCCATTTTTATTAACCAAACGAATTGCACACGCTGGAATCCTAGGAATACAAAATATGTCAAACACATCATCAGGGGTAAGAGTGTACCTGGAGCTGGCTATTTCTTGAACATAACCAACATGATCAAACCTAAAACAAAAAATATGATGTCATCTTAGAACAGTATGAAATCAACATAGAATATATGAAATAAGCCCACAGAAGCAAACATGTCAACTAGCCAAGGAACGATTCCAAAAGAGAGAGACAGAGATAAAATGTCAAAAGCAAGAAGTTTACCAAAACCTATCTCTTCAATATCTATCTTTTTCTTGGGAGTTACACGACAATTACAGATTTAAGCTTCGAAGGACAGCAGCTAATAGAGAACATTTTAGCAAACCTAAAAAAATTAAATATGAAAAGTGCAAGCATACATAGTTTGAAAAATTACAAATAAATTCAGAATACTAATTAATATATGCAAAACGTAAGTTTAAATCTAACACAAACAGATCAGTCACACATATACTTAACTAAGACATCATGAAGATTAACATATACAATATTTAAACAAACAATTATAGTGTTTGTATGATTTATTGTTAGGGTGTTAGGAAAATGTACAATTTCTTAGCTCTATGCCATGAAAATTCAAGAATATGGAATTAGAATTTCTTGTGTATAATGTGTGTTGTGATTCTTGCAAAATAACTATGTTAATGTGGATTGTTCTCACATTTATCCTATAGATGCAATGAAAGGTTGAATCTTGAATGCAGTTTGTTCTAGGTTTAGCCTAATGAATGCTATGTTTGGTTAAATGGCTATATTTTTGGTAGAAGGCTCGTTATTATAAAATCTATGGTTCTTCGTGTATAATGCCATTGATGAAATATCTTTATGGTCGTTGAACGTCTAAAGTGATTATCATTTTCAAACAAGGCATGAAGGTCATTACACGAGTTTTGGTGAAATATGTTGAGCGGGTAAATGCCAGTCCCATTTTGCGACCATAACCACAGTCGTAGCCATAGCCACAATCACAACAAGAAGGCACAAATAAGCATTGTGAGCATGTGAAAACCACACAGGAACTTTTGGAAGAATACATGAGGAAAACTTGTTCTTTGATTCCTTCATTCTCCCTTGGGATTGCAGAATTTGATGATGTCTAGCTTTAGCATCTTTGAATTGTTTTTGGATTATTTGTAATCAGCTTATTTTGTGACTGATTGGTTTGTGGGTGATATGTTAAGCGAATTTGAGACGCTGTATTAGGATTTGTTTAAGGTTGATGGTTGTATGAAACAAATGCATGTTGAATGTTTACAAGTGCCATTTGTATGCTTATTAATACCGAGTTGAATTTTCAATCGTTTCACGTGGTGCACTATGTTGATTTGCAGAGCTTATAGGAAAATAAATGCAATTGATAGGTTAATAAATTACAGGTGTAAGCTAAGTAATTCTACATGTATTCTATGGTTTTCATGTCATTAAAATTATGTGAAATATAATGCAAGTCGCTTTTAGGAAACATGTGCATGTTGAATTTTAAGAAGTAATATTTGTATGCTTATTAATACCAAGTTACATGTTGAATTTTAATACCAAGTTACAAATGCAAAATTCTTATTGTGTTAATTTTTTGAGCGTATAGGACAATAAATTACAGTTGTAAGATAAGTAATTATACATCAGTTACGTGGTATTCAGTGTTTCCATATCACTAAACCTTTTTGAAACAAAGGTTGGTACTTGGGCAGACAAAATAAATGCAAGTTATAATTTGATCATTTAGAGTTGTAAGCTAAAATATACCTCTCAAATCTGTACCGCTCAAACCAGTACCAGTCGAACCTCCTAGAACCCTCCACTGGAACTCTCACCTCTCGAACCTCCAGTGGAACCTTCACCTCTCAAATCTGTATCTCTCAAACCAGTACCACGCGAACCCTTCACTCGAACCCTCCACTGGAACCTTCACCTCTCAAACCAGTACCTCTTGAGCTGTCCACTTGAACTCTCACCTCCCGTACCCTCCAATGGAACCTTCACCTCTCGAATTTGTACCACTCGAACCAATACCACATGGAACCTTCACCTCTCGGACCCTTCAATGGAATTTTTACCTCTCACCTCTCGAACCTCACCTCCACTCGAACTCTCACCTCTCAAATCTGTACCTCCTGAACCTCTCGAATCCGTACCCAACAAATCAGTACCACTCGAATCCGTAGCTCTCGAACCCTCCACTGTAACCTTCACCTCTCGAATCCGTAACTCTCGAACCTGTACTACCCGAACCAGTACCACTCAAATCCGTACCTCTCGAACCAGTACAACCTTTACCTCTCGGATCCTCCAATGAAACCTTCACCTCTCGAATCCGTACCCAACAAACCAGTACCACTCCAATCCGTAGCTCTCGAACCCTCCTTTGGAACCTTTACCACTTGAACCTCCAATGGAACCTTCACCACTCGAATCTGTTCCTCTCGAACCAGTACCACTCGAACCCTCCATTAGAACCTTCACCTCTCAAACCTTAACTCTCGAAGTTGTACCTCTCAAACAAGTACCACTCGAACCCTCCACTCGAACCTTCACCTCTCGAACCTTCAATGGAACCTTCACCTCTCAGACCCTTCAATGGAACCTTCACCTCTCAGACCCTTCAATGGAACCTTCACCTCTCGAATCTGTAACCAACGAACCAGTATCACTCGAATCCGTAGCTCTCGAACCCTCCACTGGAACCTTCACCTCTCGAACCTCCAATGTAACCTTCACATCTCGAATTCGTGCCTCTCGAATTGGTACCACTTGAACCCTCTACTTGAACCCTCATTGAAACCTTCACCTCTCGAATTCGTACCTCTCAAACCAGTACTTCTCGAACCGTCCACTTAAACTCTCACCTCTCGTACCCTCCAATGGAACCTTTACATCTCAAATCCGTACCACTTGAACCAGTACCACTCAAAGTCATACCTCTCGAACCAGTACCACTCGAACCCTCCACTGGAACCTGCACCTCTCGAACCTCCACTAAAGCCTTCATCACTAGGACCCTCGAATATGTACCTCACCTCCACTCAAACTTTCATCTCTCGAATTCGTACCTCTCGAACCTCTAGAATTCGTACCCAACAAACCAGTACCACTCGAATCCGTAGCTCTCGAACCATCCACTTGAACTCTCACCTCTAGTACCCTCCAATAGAACCTTCACCTCTCAAATCCATACCACTCGAACCAATACCACTCAAAGTCGTACCTCTCAAACCAGTTCCACTCGAACCCTCCACTGGAACCTTCACCTCTCGAACCTCCAATGGAACCTTCACCTCTCAGACCCTCCAATGGAACCTTCACCTCTCAAATTCGAACATCACCTCCACTCGAATTCTTACCTCTCGAATCCATACCTCCCAAACCTCTTGAATCCGTAGCCAACGAACTAGTACCACTCGAATCCGTAGCTCTCAAACTCTCCACTGGAACCTTCACCTCTCGGGCCCTCCAATGGAACCTTCACCTCTCGAATCCGTAACTCTCGAACTAGTACCACTCGAATTCGTACCTCTTGAACCAGTACCACTCGAACCCTCACTGGAACCTTCACCTCTCGAATCCGTACCCAACGAACCAGTACCACTCGAATCCATAGCTCTCGAATCCTCCACTCGAACCTTCACCTCTTGAACCTCTAATGGAACCCTTCACCTCTCGAACCTCTAATGGAACCTTCACCACTTGAATATGTACCTCTCGAACCAGTACCACTTGGGAGGTCATCGTCGTACCTCTCAAAGATAATATTTTTAAGCTCTAATGCTTCCTATCTACAATTAAGTAGATAATGGAATGTCGGGGTCATCCACGAGAAGAGGGATCTTTTCAAGTGTTTAAACATATATAGGAGAAAACATACTAGGCATATACATACGTATATAGATACATATAAAAGCATGTAAACAAGGGGGGGTTTGGTTTGTTTTTTATCCTAAGTTATCAAATTGAAAGATAACAATTAGCAAAGCAAGAGAACTATGCTAATCATGCAAGACAACTAAAGATAAGATGAAAACAACAATTGTCAGAACCTTGGGAGCAATTGACTTCCACTTCCAAGCCTCTTATCCATCATTGAACATGCAACCTATTTACTACTTTCATTACTTGTTGTGAAGACTAAACTTCTATCCTTCTTAGATAGTAGTTTGCAAGAGTGAATTTGACATCTCTTGTCAAACCTCACCAATGACTCCCGTAGTCGAAACACGACTAAAAGTATCCCATTGATGGCATTTAGCACGAAGAATCAACAAGTTTGGCAACACTTATAAACACTGCACCGATTATAAGCATTTAACCAATTTATGCATTTACATAAGATTAGTCAAGAACGATCAACATTCATAGACTTCTCTCATTTGCTACAAGCAACAACATGACAAAGAGTTCAACATTATCATATTCACCTAGCAATTATCAATCCATCAACACAATCAGAAGCTCTAAATCATACTTTTGGATTCCAATCAAGAAAAGGGGAAATCAACCCATTTCCCCAAACCCTAACAACCATATCATACATGTACTTCATATACTCAGGCTTTTAATTACATTAACAAACACATTCAATGTTCCATAAATGCATAATAGTAAGAGTATCTAATAGGCTACAAATTGTTCTTAAGACATCATGGGCTTGAAAGCCTTAGTAAATTGCTCCCAAGAACTAGATTTAGCTAATACAAATCATACTAACATCCATAAACAAATGCATAGAGAACTGAAGAGAGAAAATATGGAAAAGATGAAGAACCTAGGGTTGGGAGAAGAGGAATTTTGGCCAAGAAGGATAAGGTATGAAGTGGGTGGCCAAAAATTCCTTTTTATAGTACAAGAGGGAGGAAAAGAAAGCAAAAAGCAAAAGTGTAGCAGGCTCCCGCCCGGGCGAGAATGACCATTTTCACCCTTGTGTCGCCTTGCCTTCAAATCCTCGATTCTTTTTGGTCTTCAATCTTCAAATCTAGTCTTCAAATCTTCAAATCTTCAAATTCTTAAAAAGGTCATCTTCAATGGTCTCCGATCTTCAAGTCTCAATGTTCTTCCTTTGTCACACAAAATACACTTAGAAAAAGGTAAAAGAGCGTAAAGTTGCTCGTACCTCTCCTAACAAAACTTCAAGGTAAAACACAAGATCTTGACAACAAAAGAGCATAAAAGTGTCCCAAAAAGTACTAAAAATATGCACATAAAATGGACACATCAAACCTCCCCGCACTTAAACCTTACTCGCCCTCGAGTAAGAAAATATTCTGTCTTCTTTTTCCGTAAACATCCTTAGCATAAATATGCTGTTTTTGCATGTTTTTGCATGTTTTAACATGGAAAGTTTTTCGTTTCCAAATATGTTCACAAAAACTGCCAATTAAATATTCAATGCATATATCCCTTGACTTTACATGGAAGAATGATAAAATTGATAGGGGCACAGATCCAGGACTGATATGGAATGAATCCAGTAGAATGCATATGTGGTATGAGAAAACGGAGCATACAGATGTTATTCAGGAATTGGCGAGGATATAAAGTCCCAAAATAGACAAAATCAGGCATAAGTGGATAAAATAAGGGACAGATTGATCTCCTTACTTCCTTGGATTTTAAGGTATATATAACAGATATAGCCTTTTGTAAGAATAGAAATGTTTTGGCAACAACCTTGGCGCAGATTGATAAACAGTTATGGGAAATCAAGTCAATTTTTGAGCACTCGCAGATGTTCACGGTCTCCTCTCCGGTGAAAGCTGAGTTGGCAATTTTTGCTGGTCAGGAATTTGCGAGAGACCAAGGGTACACACATCTTTCGATTGATTCTGATTCGTAAATTGTAGTCAATCTCATTCAACGAAAGCAACTTATTAAGGATTTAAAATATTATTTATAATTGTAATTATATTCTATTATATTTTTCGGTATTCTTTACAACTATATAATGTACCATGAGATCATGAATAAAAACACAGATTATTTCCCTTATTTTCCACATGGTATCAGAGGCTAAAATCCTGAAACCTAAAGAAAATATTCCGCTGCCTTTCTGAGCAACCGCCACAGCCGTCAAGTTGTGCATCGATCCACGCATTGTCACACAGCCACCACCGTTTGCTCTGTTTCACCGCTCACCGATCGCCACAGCCACTATCTGGCCGTGGTAATCTGTGTGCCGCCTCTCCTGTTCTGATCGGTCTGTGCGTTCAGCCACACGCGTCGATCCCGAAGCTAAGCGCCACCGTGTTCCTGTAACGCACCGCCGCCGATCTGATCTGTCGTTAGTTGCTGCACTTGCTGCTAATTCGTACTTGCTTTTGCACGATGTCTGCCTCTAAAGAACAGACTCATATTGATGCTGCACCTGAGGTTCCGAAGCTTCAGGACATGAGTGGCTATGATGTGATTGCGACTTTAGTGAAGCAGTTACAATTGCAATCTGGACCTCAGACTACTGTACCTATTGGTCGCCTGTCAACTGATCATTACTTTATTGGTTCTGGCGATGGTCCTAGTTTGGTTATTATACCAAACATACTGAAAGGTCAAGAAAATTACATTAAATAGTCTGACGCGATGTGTTGCGTGTTCCTTCCTAAGAACAAGATTGGGTTCACTGATGGATCCATTACCAAACCCCAGGATGATTATCCCGATGCTGTTGATTGGCCTGGGGTTAATGCTACCCTTATCTGCTGGATCTTGCAGACCATGGATCCGGTGTTGAGATCTTCTATAAGCACGTTTATCATAGTTAAGGAACTGTGGGATGACCAGAAGGCACAATTTATTCATGATGATTGGTGATTCTCCATTTTCTTGAAAGACCAAGAAGTGACCTACGGTTTCTCGATTTTCCGCTGAAGTGGAGTATTGTGCTATGGTTGTTACCTGTTGTGAGTTGTTATGGCTTAACTCTTTACTGAAAGACTTAGGGGTTATGCACACTTCTCCTATGCGACTGTTTTGCGAAAGTTAATATGCTCTTCATATTGCAGCAAATCCAGTGTTCCATGAACGCCAAAGCACATTGAAGTTGATTGTCATTTTGTTTGGGATCTTGTTCAATCCGGCACTATTGTTACTCAGCATATCCGCACGTCGGATCAACCTGTGAACTTGTTCACTAAGGCTCTCAGACGTAACCAATTTCATTCCCTGCTTGGCAAGTTGGGCATTTCTGATCCCCATGCTCCAAATTGAGGAGGAGTATTAAGGAATCAAAATATTACTCGTAATTGTAATTATATTCTATTACTTTTTTCTATCTTGTATAGGTATTGTGTACCTCTATATAATGTATCGTGAGATCATGAATAAAAACACAGATTATTACCCTTATTTTCGGTAGAACGCCTCTCTTCAAACATTGAGAATGGTTGTGTCTGTATTGGTTTATAAAGTATCAAGGACAGAAGTCCAATTAGCGCATAACAGAGCTAAGCATCTACTACAATCTATATAAGTTGATATAATTTTAGGTTTGTCAAAAAAAAATTCAATATAAACCTCGAACACAATTCTAGTAACAATGAAATATTATTACCTAATATATATAAAAGGATACAATAAATTAATGAATTCTTCTGTTGACTCTGAGATATCACTCTATTATACACGAGTTGGAGTAATAAAATCCAAATACAATTCCCATACACACCGTTAATCAAAAATAATCTAAACAAATAAGTAAAAAGACCTAGTAATTAAGAAGAATATGTGAATAGAATTTAAGCGCACGATCATACTGAGCTAGCAGATTGAAATGGTTGAAAATTTTCAACAGTAATTATCTCAGGGTACTCTATAAAAGAAATTCTTTCAACCCCACGGTTGACACAAATGGTCATGAGGGGTAGAAGGGTAATTTTGCAGACACATGTAGACGCACATGGCTGCCTAACCATGTGCACGCATAGGAATATTGACACAAAAAGTCCCAACTTCCAAGTGCTTGAATTCCTTTGCGTGCTTGAATCTTTTCTTGCTCGAGGACGAGTAAGGTTTAAATGCGAGGAGGTTTGATGTGCCCATTTTATATGGTTATTTTAGGACTTTTCGGGTTTACTTTTGTACACTTTTTTGCTCTAGATGTGGCATTTTTCCTTGAAAGTCTCTAAGGAGAGTTAAGAGCAACTTTTACGCCTTTATTACTTTTCTAGTGGATTTTGTGTGACTTTGAACGCTACCTTTGAAGATTTGAAAATTTGAAGACTTGCATTTGAGATTTTGAAGAATTGAAGGATTGAATAAAAGTAAAGAAAAGAGGAGGACTTGAGATAAAAAGGAGGAAGAAATCAAAGTGTTGGATTTTGTATCAATCGCATGCTGCGATGATGTGTCTTACAGTGTGGTGGTGTCTGTCACACGGTGCGACAAACGGTTGGCCCGAATAAAAGCTCGTGATTCCTGGGAAATACACCATCCCAAGTCGAACTCGAGGATTCGGTGAGTGAGGTCACCATGGGAAATGAATTTGAGTTCGAAGGGGATGGGGAGTTGGTTGTTGAGGATGAAAAATGGAGAAAGAGGTGATTGTGCTACATTCATTAGCAACGTCACCCATTTCCCCACCTAGTGAACCAACTTCACCATTTTTGGAAGTTTTGAGAGAGATAAGAAAGAGAGGAGCCAAAAGATTATCCCAAGCCTCCTAACCACCCAACTCCCTTTGAACCATCTCCACCTCCACAAACTTTCCTCTTGAAAGTTTTGTACCCCCACCTCTCTATTTTTGGATGCTCGTGGTGAAGGGGTTCAAGCCTTCACCATATGGATAACATTAGAGTCGTGCCAACGACCTAAAATATACGGAGCTATGACGTGTCGATGAAGTAATTAAATTCAGCTTTTATTTTAAATTTTATTGATTAAATTTTTTGTTTTTTTTCAGTGTGTTTTTCTTTGATCTTTTAGCAATTCAAAAAGCATGGAGTTGGATTTGTGAATGAAAGAAGGCATGGAGAAAGGAGGTAAAGCTTGGAAATGTGGTAAAGTTTTGGGTTTTCTAAGTACTAGGCAAGGTCATCCATCGCAAGGTGCGACCAAATCAGAAAAACTTTGGACAATTTGTGCTTTCAGGTGAAACTTTGCGCAACGTGTGATGAAATAATCACACATCTCGAAGGTCCATCGCACTGTGCGATTGTTTCATCGCACGGTGCGACAAAATTGGAAAATTTTCTGATTTATAATATAGAACATTTTGCGATGTGCGATGAAAATCATCACACGTCTCGAAGATCCATCGCATGGTGTGATGGTTTCATCGCACGGTGCAACAAAATCAAAAAATTTCTGATTCACTGAGCTAAACGCACACAATCCTTCCTTCTTCTCCACTAAATACTCCCAAGAACCACCACACATCCACTCATTTCTCCACCATCTTACACACACACACACACACACATTATATATGAATATTTTTGCATCGTTATAGTAGTACCTTTGTTGATTGTAGTGTGCCCATTACATCATTGTGATCTTGATTTTTGTATTCTTTAATAATGCTTGGATACTTATCGATATTTGTTAGATATTTTTATTGGATAATTTCATAGTGATGATTGTACTAGGGATTGGTTGTTCTTTGAAAATACTATGGTTATTAACTCTTGATGCTAAACCAAGTATTACAAATCTCTATGTACTTGTGTGTATGATGTTGTTCTCTGTGGTGTTAGTCTTGATCAAACCACGCCAAATAGACAATGTGTTTCTCCAGGGGTGAGTTCTTCTATGGCACTTTTGCTCCCCCCCCCTCCATCTCCAAAACCAATTTTGGAACCAATTCTATACAAATACGTGGGATTGTGTCGTATCACTGGCGAGTATGCGAAGAAATAGGAGTCAATCTACCTTTTACCTTGAGTTTTATTATTCTTGCCTTACATGTTTACATTGAGGGCAATGTAATGTTTTAAGTGCGGGGAGGGGTTAGAGGACTCTCATGCATGCAAGCTTGATTTGGAATGTTTTTTGATACTTTTGATTAGAAAAACATGAAAAGGAAGGGAAAAAATAGAAAAATAGAAAATTTTGAAAAAAAAGAAAATGAAAAAATATATAAAAAGAAAACTCGCTATATTGAAAACCCGAGAAGGAAACTTAGGCAACATTGGGGGCCTGGATAGGTCGAAACCCCAAAATATAGGCCTAGGTAAAAATGAGAGGCTAAGTGTGTGAGATGTGAGCCAAAAGAAACATGATGTGTAGCTAGGATGAAAACCTGAAGGGGCTCCTAGGCAGAATGAGAGAAAGAGAGAAAATAAAAGAAAAAGGGAAATTTGTTACTTTTCTACTGATTTATCGGCGTTGGAGTCATAAGGTTGCGGTTTACATATGGATGGATCGAGTAGCCTAACATCATAGGACTTCTTGTGATTTGGTAACTTAGCGGGTTGAAAAACAAAGTATGGTTATGAAATTCTTGATTCTTTTATACATAATTTTGGTTGATATATTGGTATAGAGTGAAGTTTTTTTAAACCTCCCATATGGTTTTAACTTCATTTTTGTGTCATTGGACCTTGGGATTATCAATTCGGAATTTCGATATGTTTCTATAGGTAGAAGTGAATTGATAAGTGGTAGGTTTGGTTAGATTTAGGAATTGGGGTTGTCTGTGAAAAAATCTCATTTGAGCTTTGATTTGGAATTTATGATATTGAGAGTTTGTGTGAGGCTTTGATTTGGGGGAATATTAGTTTAGGATGTGGACATATGAATTCCTTTGCGTGCTTGAATCTTTTCTTGCTCGAGGACGAGTAAGGTTTAAATGCGAGGAGGTTTGATGTGCCCATTTTATATGGTTATTTTAGGACTTTTCGGGTTTACTTTTGTACACTTTTTTGCTCTAGATGTGGCATTTTTCCTTGAAAGTCTCTAAGGAGAGTTAAGAGCAACTTTTATGCCTTTATTACTTTTCTAGTGGATTTTGTGTGACTTTGAACGCTACCTTTGAAGATTTGAAAATTTGAAGACTTGCATTTGAGATTTTGAAGAATTGAAGGATTGAATAAAAGTAAAGAAAAGAGGAGGACTTGAGATAAAAAGGAGGAAGAAATCAAAGTGTTGGATTCTGTATCAATCGCATGCTGCGATGATGTGTCTTACAGTGTGGTGGTGTCTGTCACACGGTGCGACAAACGGTTGGCCAGACTTCTTTCTTTCTTTTTTTTTACTATAAATACTCCCCTTATCCTTTCTCTCAAAAACACTTCTTCTTCTTCCCAATTTGGGACTGCAAAACCTTAGTTTTTCCTTCTTTCTTTTCTTAGTTTTTGTAGATTAATAATGGCTTTTCATTATCTAGGTTAGTTTGTACTTGGGAGAAATTGATTGGGACTTCGTTGCTGATGTATTGAGAATCATTTCTATCTATCTATTTCTTTCTATATTGTGCATTTATTGAGTTTTGAATGTGGATTGTTAATGACATTCATATTTTTGGAAGTTTGAGTATGTGAATAGCTTGTATGCTTGCTTGTTAGGGTTAGAAGAAAGTAGCTAATTTCCCACTTTTAATGTGGAATACAAGATCATGAGTTAGAGCTTCTAAATGATGTTGATGTGTTGATAATTGCTAGATGAATGTGATGAAGTTGAACTCGTTGTCATATTTGTTTTAGGTAGCAAATGAGATAATTCTATGAATGTCGATCGTTCTTGACTAATCTTGTGTAAATGCATGAATTGGTTAAATGCTTAGACACGGTGTAGTATTATTTATAAGTGTTGCCAAGCTTGTTGATTCTTCATGCTCAATGCCATCAATGAGATACTTTTAGTCGTGTTTCGACTAAGGGATTCATTGGTGAGGTTTGACAAGTGATGTCGAATTCACTCTTGCAAACTACTATCTAAGAAGGATATAAGATTTATCTTCACAACAACTAGTTAATGGAATGAATAGATTATTTCATTCGTTCTTGAAGCTCTTGTTATTTAGAATTCATGTGTTCTTAATGGTATGTTTTACTTCATTTATTCCATAGGTTGTTTGAGAATAAGAAGTGTTTATATGATTTATATGTTAGGGTGTTAGGAAAGTGGCGAATTCCTTAGCTCTTTTGCATGAAAATTGAAGAACATTGACTTAGAATTTCGCATGCATAATGTGTTGTGATTCTGCTAGATAACTATGTTAATGTGGATTGTTCTCATATTTATCCGATAGATGCAATAAAAGGTTGAATCTTTAATGTGGTTTATTCTAGGTTTTAGCCTAATGGATGTTATGTTTGGTTAAATGGTTATGTTTTTGGTAGAAGGTTTGTTTTTATCAAATCTATGGTCCTTCATGTGAAATTTCGTTAATGAAATACCTCTATGGTGTGGTTTTCTTAGAGTGATTGTCAATGAGGTTTGCAAATGGTCGTTGTTTGTCTTTGCAAATTACTATTAGGAAGGAATGAATGTTGATCTTCGAATGGGAAGTGATAACATTCCCTATAGGTAACAAATGTGATAGAATGAGTGAATGGTTCAATGATCTACATGAGGTTTGGAAGTGAATATCAATTGCCACCAAAGCTTTATCTTTTGTAGTTTTTACCTTTTTTGCTTGGTTTGTTGATTATTAGCCTAGTTACTTGGCTTTTCTAGTTATCTTGTCTTTTACTTTCATAACATAGGACCAAAACCAACCAAACCCCACCCCAGCCCCACCCCCATTTACATGATTTTATAAACCTATATATATCTACTTCTAGCCTAATATCAACCTTACACGTTTAAACGCTTAAGAAAATTCCTCTTCTTTGTGGACGACCCCGACTTTCCATTATTGACTTAGTTGTAGATAGGAAGCATTTAGAGCTTATAAATTTAACTTGGAGAGGTACGGAAATGACCTCCCAAAGATTGGCGCCACTGCTAGGGAAGAGGCGTTTATTTTTAAGTGTTTGGGATATTTGGTTGCATATTAGCTAGTTGTTTTTATTTTCCACTTATTGGGGGTTGTTTTTGTTTGGAGTAGGTATTGTTTGAGTTCTTGGTGATTTTTTATCGAGAATCCTTGCAATATGATTCTTGACTTTTGAAAAAAAATTAAAAATGGAAAGTCTCACCTTGAGGGAACTCATGATGAGAAGAGAGGCTCAACAAGCAAAGTTTTGTAGGATGTGTCATTCCGACCATCCTACCTAATCTTGCTATATTTTGAGAGAGGAGCTCTATGAGGGGGAAACAACCCTTGGTTTCCAAAACCAAGGGTATTATGAAGAGTGATACCGGAGGTAGCGGATGTTGGTTTTCAAGGGAAAGAAACCCAACAATGGTATACGTACCACAATTCTTAAAATTTGGAATTGAGTGGTAATTCAGATTGGTGGTATGAGAATGAGCCAAAAAAACAACAATAAGAGCAAAATACTTTTTTCGATGAACATATGGATTTCATTTCATCGCAAAACAAAAGAACTAGTTACAGCTTTCTGCTCCAGCCCTATGAAGCATCTAAATTAAAATACAAGTAACCACCTGTCTAGCAGCAAAGAGCAGGGGTTCTATAACAAAATACACAGCTTGTACAACAAATATCAGGACCACAAGCTAAAATCAGAGTCTATACAAAAACTAAGCTGTTGAGCTGGCAGGAGTTTGTTCTCAAATATCCTCTTGTTCCTCTCGTTCCATAGGTGGTAAAGGCATGAGACCAAGAGGGGGGAAATACGTTTGTTCCTCCTAGCTTGCCAGATGAAGAGCAGCTGTTTCAGATGTCTCAAGTCGCTGGGGGCAGGAAGATGCAAAGCTTGAAAAACTTGCTGAGAATAGGGGCATGCAATGAACAAGTGGTGCACTGTCTCTTGTTGCTGATGGCAGAAACAACAAGATGAGGAGGAGATGGAGATGCCAAGATGGTGCAGAGCCTGTCAGCTGAAGATAACCTGCCTAGTGCAAGTCTCCAAAGGAAGAAAGAGTGCTTGGGAAGGATCTTCTTGCTCCAAATGGTCTTTGCAAAAGCTGTTGTTGTCCTCTGGCCTAACAGAAAATTGTAGGCCCTAGAAACCTGGAATTTCCCTTTTGAATTGAGGCAGAGGGGGAGGAAGTCTATGACTTTAGTCTTCAAGTTCATGAGCACTGTCCATGCATTGCTGCAGTGAGAAGGAGAGATAGCTGCAGCAAAGAGCAAAATACTTGGCCTTCACCACATTACCATACCCCAAAACATAGCCCAACAAGGAAGTTCAAGTTTGATACATGAGGAAGTCATGAATGCAATAGCAAACTCGAACTTAACTAGTGAGGAACTGGACACTCGGCTCTCCTCTAGTGTTGAGGCTATTGAGGGGCATGCGAGGAGTATATTGGAAGCGTTGGCCAGAATGGAATCTCGTGATTCCAAAAATACACCATCCTAAGTCGAACTCGAGGATTCGGTGAGTGAGGACACCATGGGAAATGAGTTTGAGTTTGAAGGGGATGATGAGTTGATTGCTGAGGATTAAAAAATGGAAGAAAAGATGATTGTGGTACATTCATTAGCATCATCACCCTTTCCCCCACCTAGTGAATCACTCCACAATTTTTGGAAGTTTTGAGGGGGATAAGAGAGGAGACAACAGATTATCCCAAGCCTCCTAACCACCCAACTCCCTTTGAACCATCTCCACCTCCACAAAACTTTCCTCTTGAAAGTTTTGTACCCTCACCTCTCTATTTTTAGATGCTCACGGTGAAGGGGTTCAAGCTTCACCATATGGATAACATTAGGTTCGTGCTGACAACCTTAAACATATGGAGCTATGTCGTACCGATAATGTAATTAAATTTGGCTTTTATTTTAATTTTTGTTGATTAATTTTTAATGTTTTGTTTTGTTCTTTTTACGGTGTGTTTTTATGTGATCATGTAGTAATTCAAAGAACATGTAACTGGATTTTTGAATGAAAGAAGGCATGGAGAAAAGAGGTAAAGCTTGGACATGTGGTGAAGTTTTAGTTTTTCTAAGTACTAGGCAAGGCCATCCGTCGCAAGGTGCGATTGTGGTTGTCGCACGGTGAAACCAAATCATAAACACTTTGGAAAATTTGTGCTTTCAAGTGAAACTTTGCGCCACGTGTGATGAAATAATCACACGTCTCGAAGGTCCATCGCACGGTGCGATTGTTTCATCGCACCGTGCGACAAAATTGGAAAATTTTCTGATTTATTGGGCTTACATATAGAACATTTTGCGACGTACAATGAATATCATCACACGTCGCAAAGATCCATCGCCTAGTGCGATGGTTTTGTCACACGGTGCAACAAAATCAGAAAGTTTTCTGATTTACTGAGCTTAAACACTACACAATCCTTCCTTCTTCTCCACCAAATACTCCCAAGAACCACCCCACCTCCACTCATTTCTCCACCATCTTACATATATATATATATATGAATATTGCATCGTTATAGTACCTTTGTTGATTGTAGTGTGCCGACTACATCATTGTCATCTTGATTTTTATATTCTATAATGATGCTTGGATACTTATCGATATTTGTTACATATTTTTATTGGAAATTTCATAGTGGTGATTGCACGAGGGATTGGTTGTTCTTTGAAAATAATGTGGTTATTAACTCTTGATGTTGAACCTAGTATTACAAATCTCTATGTACTCGTGAGTTTGATGTTGTTCTCTGTGGTGTTAGTCTTGATCAAACGGCACCAAAGAGATGACATTTTGCCCAAGTGGTGAGTTCTTCTACAAAAATTTTGCTCCCCCCTCCTCCGGCTCCAAAATTTAATTTTTGAATCAATTCTATACAAATACATGGGATTGTGCCGTATCACCACGACTATGTGGTGAAATGAGAGTCACTCTACCTCTTACCTTGAGTTTTATTGTTCTTGCCTTAAATGTTTGCATTGAGGGCAATGTAATGTTTTAAGTGCGGGGAGGGGGTAGAGAATTCACATGTAATGCAAGCCTGATTTGGAATGCTTTTTGCTACTACTTTTGATTAGAAAAACATGAGAAAAAGGAAGAAAAATGTAAAATGTAAAATTTTGAAAAAAATAGAAAATGAAAAAATATATATATAAAAAGAAAACCCACTATGTTGAAAACCCGAGAGGGAAATTTGGGCAACATTGGGTGCCCGGATGGGTTGAAAACCCGAAAGGGTGACCAAGGTAAAAATGAGAGGCTAAATGAGGGTGAGATGTGAGCCAAAAGAAACCTGATGTGTGGCTAGGATAAAAACTCGAAGAGGCTCCTAGGTAAAATGAAAGAAAGAGAAAAAAAAAGAAAAAGAAAAATTGTTACTTTTCTAATCATTCACCAGTTTGGAGTCATAAGGTTGTGGTTGATATATGGGTGGATCAGGTAGCCTAACATCATAGGACTTCTTAGGATTGGGTAACTTAGCGGGTTGAAAAATAAAGTATGGTTATGAAATTCTTGATTCTTTTATACTTTGTTTTGGTTGATATATTGGTATAGAGTGAAGTATGTGTTTGAACCTCTCATATGGTTTTAACTTCATTTTGTGTCATTGGACCTTGGGATTATAGTTTAGGAATTTGGATATGTTTCTATGGATAGTAGTGAATTGATAAGTGGCAGGTTTGGTTAGATTTGGAAATTGGGATTGTGTGTGAAAAATTCTCATTTGAGCTTTGATTTTGGGATTTATGATATTGAGAGTTTGTGTGAGGCTTTGATTTGGCGAATATTAGTTTAGGATACGGACATATGAATTCCTTTGCGTGCTTGAATCTTTTCTTACTCGAGGATGAAAAAGGTTTAAGTGTGGGGAGATTTGATGTGCCCATTTTATATGGTTATTTTGGGACTTTTTGGGTTTACTTTTGTACATTTTTTGTGCTCTAAATGTGGCATTTTGCCTTTAAAGTCTCTAAGGAGAGTTAAGAACGACTTTTACTCTTTTATTACTTTTCTAGTGGATTTTTTATGACAACGCAATTGTTTGAAGACTTTGAATACTACCTTTGAAGATTTGAAGACCTACATTCGAGATTTTGAAGGCTTGAAGATTGAAAAAAAAAATAAAAAAAGAGGAAATAAGACAAAAAGGAGGAAGAAATCAAAGTGTTGGATTCTGCAACGACGGTGAGATGGTGTCCGTCGCACGGTGCGATGGTGTCCAGACTTCTTTCTGCTATTTTTTTACTATAAATACTCACCTTATCCTTTCTCCCAAAAACACTTCTCCTTCTCCCCGATTTGGGATTGCAAAACCCTGGATCTCCTTCTTTCTTTTCTTAATTTTTTGTAGATTAATCAAGGCTTTTCATTATCTAGGTTAGTTTGTACTTGGGAGCAATTGCTTGAGACTTCCTTGCTAATGTCTTGAGAATCATTTCTTAGACACGGTGTAGCGTTTATAAGTGTTTCCAAGCTTGTTGATTCTTCGTGCTCAATGCCATCAATGGGATACTTTTTGTCATGTTTCGACTACGGGAGTCATTGATGAGGTTTGACAAGAGATATCGGGTTCACTCTTACAAACTATTATCTAAGAAGGATAGGAGATTTATCTTCACAACTAGTAGTAAAAGTAATGAATAGATTGTTTCATTCATTCTTGAAGCTCTTGTTATTTAGCATTCATGTGTTCTTAATGCTATGTTTTACTTCATTTATGCCAAGGTTGTTTGAGAATAGGAAGTGTTTGTATGATTGATATGTTAGGGTGTTAGGAGAGTGACGAATTCCTTAGCTCTTTGGCATGAAAATCCAAGAACATGGACTTAGAATTTCTCGTACATAATGTGTTGTGATTCTTGCTAGATAGGTATGTTGATGTGGATTGTTCTCATATATATCCTATAGAAGCAATGAAAGGTTTAATTTAGAATGTGGTTTGTTCTAGGTTTTGCCTAATGAATGATATGTTTGGTTAAATGGCTCTGTCTTTGGTAGAAGGCTGGTTGTTATCAAACCTATGGCCCTTCGTGTGAAATGCCGTTGATGAAATACCTCTATGGTGTGGTTTTCTTAGAGTGATTGTCAACGAGGTTTGCAAATGGTCGTTGTTTGTCTTTGTAAATTACTATTAAGAAGGAATGAATGTTGATGTTCGAATGGGAAGTGATAACATTCCCCATAGGTTTGGAGGTGGATATCAATTGTCCCAAGGCTTTATCTTTTGTAGTTTTTACCTCTTTTTGGTTTGTTGATGATTAGATTAGTTACTTGGTTTTGCTAGTTATCTTATCTTTTATTTTCATAACTCATGACCAAAACAAATCAACCCCCCCCCCCCATTTACTTGCATTTATATACCTATATATATATATACTTTTAGCCTAATATCAACCTTATACGTTTAAACGCTTAAGAAAATTCCTCTTCTTCGTAGACGACCCCGACTTACCATTATCTATTTAGTTAACGCTTAAGAAAATTCCTCTTCTTCGTAGATGACCCCGACTTACCATTATCTATTTAGTTAACGCTTAAGAAAATTCCTCTTCTTCGTAGACGACCCCGACTTACCATTATCTATTTAGTTGTAGATAGGAAATATAAATTTAACTTTGAGAGGTAGGGAGATTACTTCCCAAAAGCATTTGTCTAATCTTTCCAATATTATATCTTCATTCTTCTTTCCATTACTCCATGTAAACCAAGACACTTCCAGCCTTAACTCCGAATTATTTAAAGCATTCGGGCAGTTCTGAAAAGTTGTGAAGTCTTACTCCAGCACATCCACACCTCTAAATTGATCAACATGAGATAACACTTGGTTCCAATCACATATGCACACCAGCGAATAGTCAAAAGAGGATACAGTTCTTACTAATTTGTCCCAAACATGTTGCTTGCTAGATTTCTCCAGGCAACCATAAACAAAAGCAAAGATCCAGTGACCATTCCTGCTATCACTTACTAAACTAATGATCATATAGTAGCACTACTCTCTAAAACATAAAGTTCTACAGCATCAGACCAAAACATAGCTAGACCACTGGATAAGCCATTTGGGTCCAAAAAAAATAACTATACTAAAATATATGAAGCTTCCATCCACGATATGATCTTCTCCTTGTTGATGTTCATTTCCATGAGAAATAAGATCTCAGGATTGTGTATACTGAGCAGCATGTTGAGGTAATTCTTTGCCGAGACGGGCTGAAGGGAGCTCGAGAAATAGGCTGCTGAGAAAGACAACCTTTTGAAAGGGCTCGAGCTGAAACTCTCAAAGGACCAGGCGGAAATTTCCAAACTCTCTGGCCTTTGCTCTCCTGAGCAAAGGCCTTCCGCTTTTTAGGCCTATACCAATAGGGTGGTGAAGACCCAGGGGTTCCTAGATTTTTTCTCATTTCTCTCCACGGTTTTGGTTGGGGTTACCTGGAACAATTTGGCTCGTTCCATTTCAAAGGACCTCCCGACCAAGTATGCTACTATGCTAGATATTTACAAGAACAATTTGGAGCCCAAACAACTGAGCAATCTCTGGTGGAAGTTTATCCAGGATGGGGGGATCAAACTCCCCTTGCTCGACTATTTGAAGGCCTCCGTCAAGTATTTCTCGGTGGAGGAGATCCATGACCTAAAAGTGGACGAAGACATTGAGTGGAAAGGTCGGATCACCTCATCGCTCCGAGGTTCCTGTGCAGGCTTGTCCCTTCGAGTTCTTCTCAGGAGACATCTAGCGTAGGAAAAAATGTATGAAAATTCTTCCCTTTGGGGGCTCATAGTGTACTTCCTTTCTTTTTATTAATGAAGACTTTCATTTTCTCATACTTATCTGTTTTTCCTTTTGTCTTTCGTAGACTTTAGACTTGGTGCCCTTCCCCCATCCCAATCTGCAAAGGGATACTTCCTTTGATTTCTTCTTTCAAATCATGAAGGAGTGGTATCACTGGATTGAGGAATGGGCTTCGGAGCATCGAATCGAGGCATCCTAATTTTGGTGCAAGTCAATCCGCTCGAAGAGGAGCTTCGAGCAGACTATGAGGAACTGGACTTATGGCGTAGTAGTCTTCATGAAAGGCTCCTCAAAGCGTTAAGGCGTTCGAGAGAGGAAAGGGATTCCTTAGCTACTGCTAAGGATGAAAATTTGGAAGATTTTTGATCTCTCGAAGCCCGGAATAATAAAGTTCTCAAAGAGATAACTACCAAGGTCAGGTTTACCTCAATGCATGTGTCTTTCAGATGCTAAAGCCTACAAAGCCACTAAGGGGAGCCTCAACTTCTTGACCAAATGAGTCCATCAAAAGCTACCGTTGTCAAGCTTTGGTGGCCCGAGAAAATGTAGAGGTGGCTCGAGCGGCCCTAACAACTGCTACCGAAAACTTAAGCACTGGAAAGAAGAAGTCTGGACATACCAACGAGACCTGGTTCCAGCGTTGCAATGAACCATTAAGGAGAATAACACCCTTATTGTTGTCGCTTATAGGGACAAAGAGAAGGTTGATAAAGAACTTTTCGAATTGAATTCATTATGTGAGGCAAAAGTCAATAGCCTTCAAGTGTACGGGCTCCGACTTGGGATAGTTTAAGCTCCACTGATTGAAGATTTCAAAGCCTTACTTCGAGACACTATCAATATCATGTAGAAAAATCATATTACTTGGAATCCCAAGTATTGTGAAGCATATGGAGAGGCCAGGAGGTGGCTGGACAGAGTGTAGAAAGTGAATGAGGGAGCTTCAAGTTCCCGTTCTACCCCTAGGAGAAGTAGGGCTTCTGGATCAGGTGAAGCTCATCCTCCTATGTCTTGGACTCAAAGAACTAACACGACTCAAAGCCACTCCTCCACTGGCCGAGAAATAGGTTCTTCGTCTACTCCTGGTCGAAGTCGACCACGTTCCTTCGACGATGAAGAAGAACCTTTAGTTAGGAGAGCCCAATGCTAAGCTTAAAGGCTCCTGCTTTGTAAAATAATTGTAATTTATTTATGTGTACTTGTAAGCCGTGCTGGCCTAATAATAATACGTTCTTCTCTTCACTGTTGTTAGAACATTTTTCCTTTTTAGGTAGGGTCATTGCCCCTAAGCTAAATTTCTTTAACTTGTTTCTCTAACTTTTTCGAGCGACTTACGAGGTTTAAGCCTTGCGTGGCTTACACAATTAGACGGGGCTTTGTTAGTCCTTCGTATATTTTACAAGGTTTAAGCCTTGGGTGCTTGTTGCACATTTGATAGGGCTTTGTTGGCCCTTCGTACTTTTTACAAGGTCTGTGCCTTGTGCACTTATTGCATATTCGATAGGCCTTTATTGGCCTTTCAAATAGTTTACAAGATCTTTGTCTTATGCACTTGTTGCGGGTTTGATAGGGCTTTGTTGGCCCTTTGAATATTTTACAAGATCTGTGGCTTGTGCGCTTGTTGCTCATTTGATAGGTCTTTGTTGGCCCTTCGAATAGTTTATAAGATCTGTGTCTTATGCGCTTGTTGCACGTTTGATTGGGCTTTGTTGTCTATTCGAATATTTTACAAGATCTATGTCTTGTGCGCTTGTTGCGCGTTCGATAGGGCTTTGTTGGCCCTTTGAATTGTTTACAATATCTATGTCTTGAGAGCTTGTTGCACGTTCGAGTATCAATTACTCTAATTTTAGGAGAGTGGGAATCATGAACTTTTTTGAAGGTAACACATTCCGATTCAAGATTGTCAAAGGCGGAGGGACCCTCTCAGCTTACAATGCTATTGGGCCGAGGGCATCCTCCGACCCAAAGATACCTCTAAGGAGGCCTTTTTTCAACCATCCCGAGTCTATTGGGATTTTGGAGAATAATATCTCCTAAGGTTAGAGACATTCAATCTACGTGGAATTAATTCGCCTTGGAGGGTTTCTAACACATAACTACCCCCCGGGCCGGCTTCAACAACTCGGTAGGGTCCCTCCCAGTTTGCTAACAGTTTCTCCTTTGGCTCTCTACGACACTTCTCATTTCTCTTCATTAGAAGGTTTCCCGGGGAAAACCCAACCTTTTGAACCCTCCAGTTGTGATACCGCTTCACCCTTTCTTGGACCCTGGCTTCATAGAGGTTTGCCTTCTCCCTCTTTTCTTTGAGGAGGTCCAGGTCCAAATGGCATTGCTAGTGATTGTCTTTCTCTCGTTTGTTGCTTATAGCTAGCCTTCAAAAGGTGGGCAATCTTATCTCCACTAGAATGACCACCTCCAAACTCTAAACCAGACCATATGGAGTTTCTCCCATAGCACAGGATTCTGTTGTTCAGAATGACCAAAGTACGCTATAATTTGTTGATCAAGTTCCATCCTGCTCATTCGAGCCTCGATCGAATGCCATTGACAATGGTTTGATTGGTGACCTCCACCAGCCCATTAGCCAAGGGGTGGTAAACGTTAGTGACCCTTTGGCAGATTTTGTACTCCTTGCACCAGCTTTTGAATGGGTCATCGACAAACGGAGCGCCATTGTCACTTATGATCGTTCAGGGATCCCAAATCTACATATGATATTCTTCCAGCAAAACCCAATCACCACCTTCCCTTTTACACTTGTCAGGGCTTTGGTTCTTGACCCACTTTGTAAAGTAGTCTATGGCCACAATCAGGTACCAAAAAAGGCCAGGGGCCTCGGGGAAAGGTCCCACCTAGTCGATCCCCCATTTGTCAAATGGCCAGGAGCTTTTAATGTTCTCACATCCTCCTGGGGCGTGGGTGATTGGTGCATGCCTTTGGCATTGGTTGAAGGCTTGGATGTGCTTGTTTACCTCTTTGAACATCTTTGGCCAATAATATATAGCCATGAGAAGCTTCTTAGCTACCAATCAAGCCCCATGATGACTTCTGCAGGCCCCTTCATGGGTTTCACGGATCAAGTAATCGGCTTCATGGGGGGTACGCATAGGAGGAGTGGTTAGATATGGCCTCGAAAGTATAGGACGTCTTCATAGATCACATATTTAGGAGCTTTTAATCTGACCTTCCTTGCTTCGATGGGGTCCTCCATGAGAGTTCCATCTCGAAGGTAACTCATGATAGCCGTCATCCACGGCTTTTGTTCCTCAACTCCCACCATCAATGCCTCTTCCTCGAAGCTACGCTTACTTAGCATCTCCACCATTAAATGCTCCTTACATTGCAAGTCCAAATCCGATGAGGCTAATTTTCTTAAGGTATCAGCCTTATGATTATTTTCTCGAGGGACTTGATTGAGGGTATAATGGTGGAAATGTTCGAGGAGGGGTTTTACCACTTCCAAATAGCTTTGAAAACTTCTATCCCTAGCCTTATATTCCCCCCTTGACTTAAAGGATCGCAATTTGGGAATCACTTAAGATGTCGAGTTTTCAAACTCCCAAATCTTTGGCAATTTGAATGCCTGTGATTAGTGCTTCGTATTCTGCCTCATTATTTGTGGCTTTGAAGTCAAAGTGTAAGGTATAGGGGTAATCTTTCTGATCAGAGCTCGTGAGCAGAACTTCAGCCCCACTTCCTCCAAAGTGAGAGGACCCATCAACATACAACTGACATGTCTTGTCTGGTTCATTGTCGTCTTTGATCACTATCGGTTCAGCGGTTTCGACAATGAAGTCTGCTAACACTTGGCCCTTGATAGTTGTTCTTAGGCGAAATTAGATGTTATGTTCACCCAGTTCAATGGCCTATTTCATCATTCTTCCTGAGGCATTCGGCTTTAAAAGCACCTACTTGATTGGATGGCTGGTAAGCAGGATTATCCTGTGGCTTTGGAAGTATTTCCGGAGTCATCTTGCAGCATGGAGAAGGGCCAAGATCAGTGTTTGAGGGCAGTGTAGCGGGTCTCCGGGCCCTGCAGTGCCCTGCTTACGAAGTATATTGGGAATTGGGATTTTTCCTTCTCTTTTACCGGAACGGTGCTTATCTCCAAGGGGGATGCAGAGATGTATAAATACAAATCTCCCCCCCCTTTATGGTCTTTCTCTCTCTCAATCGAAGCCACTATATCCTCTTTTCTAGCCTCTTTAAAGGCTAGAGCCAAACAGATACTGGGCACCGGTTGATCCTCTCTAATAACTGTTATCCCTCTTTTGTTGGGAACTTCATGGTCAAATGATAGGGGGCCATACCGCTTGCGCCTAGCATATCCAAGGCCTTCCGAGGATCATATTGTATGGGGACACAACGTCAATTACAGCGAAGCTACAGTCGATTGTGATTTCATTGTCCCCCTCAGCTACTTTAACCAGGAAGTTAATCATCCTTAGGAAGTTAACCAGGAGGTAGCACCAATTTCCCAGTGAAGCCGGACTAGGGACAAGTTGTTCTCCTTAGGCTTTCACGTCCGAGCCCGTACTGGTCAAAATAGTTGGCAAACATTACTTCGACCCTGCTGCTGTCGTCCACAAACACCCTTTTGACATAATAATCTCCTATGGTTGCATGGATCACCAATGGATCCGTGTAAGGGGTTCAGCTAGGCACCAGGTTAGCCTTTGAGAAGGTAATTGCTTCTTTGGGTCGGAAATGTTTTTGGGAAGGTTCTTCGGGGGGCACATATTGGGACTGGACTTTGATGATTGTGTTTGAAGCTTGAAGTTGATCACCCGATTTTCCCCGTTCCTCTGGTTTCTGTCCGTCCGAGCCTTAGCTTCAGTTCGGACCCCAACTTGGTTTTCGACTTGGTCTCCGTTGTTCACCTGCATTCTCTGCCATTCGATTCTCTCTTTTTACCTTTCCAACAGCATTTTTCTTGGCCCTTTGAAGAGGATTCTCCTTTCAAACCCTCAATACAGTCAAGGAGTAGACCCTCCCTTGCACATCTTTCCACTTCTTGTGTCAAATGTACACTCATTTGTGTCATGGCCCCCATTCTTTGTGGTGATCACAAAATTTTGGGGACTCTTTCTTCCCATGGTAGTATTTTCTGGGAGGGGGGCTTCGAAACATCCCTTTATGGATGGTCCATCAGGGGCTTGGTTAAGGGAATAAAGCTTTTGAACCTTTTTTTGGGTATTCGAGCCTTTTTTACCTAGACTCAGAGTGTTTAAGTCCCTTTTCAATCCATCTATCTCCCTCCCATTTTCTCTTTGTGGCCTCTTCAATTTTTGAATACTACTCTATGATTTCCTGCAATTGATGTAGGGTCTTCGGTTTCTTTGAGACTAGCTTTTTGTACAGGTCAAGGTTTGATATTCCATTCATATTTCCAAGAATTACCCCATCCTCGGTCTAATTGATTACGCGAAGACTCTCATCCACATATCAATGGTAGAACGCCTCTGTCGACTTGCCCAGCCTCCTTGTTTTGGTACAGCTCTATTAAGGTTTTTGTGAACCTCTTCTTTTGAAAAAGCAGACTTAGAAGGGCCTTTCCGAAGTCCCTGTACAAGTTTAGCGTCCCTCTGCCCAGCTTGTTGAACCATTCTTGAGATTTCCCTCGAAGGTAACTTCCGACCAACTTGCATGTTAGGTGTTCGTTGAAGTCCCTCGAGTTCATTAGACTATAGAATGTCTGTATAAACTCGCAAGGAACTGAGTCTTCACTATATGTGGGATTGTCATTATCACAGGACTGATAGGAGATGTTACGATCTGGCTTGAAGGCCCGATCAGCCTGTCGAGTTCTCCTGTCAAAGAGTTGCTCAATCACCCACCCATCCGCGGGTCTCCGTATGTGCCAGGCCAAATCGAGGCATCAAAGCTTTGGGGAGTAGGGAGAAGATGATTCGAAGCCATGTACTTTGAGTGCGACCTCCCCCTGCAGGGCCATAATATAACCCTGGCCGGTAAGGGTCGTAGGGGGGACCTCCGGACAGAGTCCTGAATATATTTGGCTTTCAAAACCTGGAAAAGCTCCCATCGACCCTACCATCGAACTTGGAATAGTTTGTCTCAGAGTTGAGGGCACCGAGGTCGGCGTAAAGTATACTATCATTTGCGGCATGCTCGGGAGTGTCGGTTGGGGCCATGTAAGGGCACTAACGTTAGCCTGATATGACAATGCCGGAGGGGTGTACGACTGGAATCTTAGCTGCAACAGCAGGGGCATCGAAGGTTGAGGCCTCATCCGCTGCTGTATCTCCCTATGGTAGAGCATAGGAGGCTCCACCTGATAGCCAGCAGATCTGAGGGCCTGAGCCCACGATGATAAATCTTGCTACGATGGGGGCCCCCTTGCTCGTAGTACCCCTTGATGCTCGAGCAGCCCCCTCTCAAATTTTTGATTATGAATCCGCCGTAGCCTCCGTAAATTGCGGTTCGTTCGCCCTTTGTCGACGCGCCTGACTTTACGAGGTATGAGCTTTAGCTCCACCTACCCAGGGTTCGATGCTGACCTTCATGGTCCGTGAAGGTGCGTTAGCTTCTTCACAAAGAGCTTCCGGACCCCTACCTTTTGGGACCTAGTTCACACCAGCTTCCGGACGCTCAATACGGCGCTAGAGGGAGTAAGATCCAGAGGCATATTTGATCTATGCCCTCTCATTTTCCGATACGAGGATTATACCTCGTCGCCGATGCCTAAAGCTTTTCCTTTTAATTGTTCACTCCTACGGAAGGCGCTTGTTGTAGATGTGGACATAAACAACAATTATTTGATCACAGATCTAACTAACGATTCTATCAGCCGTGCCGCTTGATGCACCCCAATTTACCGCCGCCCTTGCTCCGTAGTGGGTGATCGGAATCTGTAAAGACAAAGCCCCCAGAGATTTTCAAGGGCGAGAGGCTCTGACGGCCAAGTAAGCAAACAGGATACCCAAATGTAATTAGGAATGAATAGTTGTGTAGGTTTACCTTTGGTTTTTATATAGCTAGGCAAGTATGGCAACTGTTTTGTTTGCTTGTGGATCAAGTACTCTCACCTTGGACCAGCCCAAATAAATTTACCCAAATGGCAAAGCTATGGACTTTAGGTCGGCCGCATGGGTATTTAAGCCCATACGGATTTACACATTATCAATATCAATCCAAATGATCTCAATTTTCTTTATCTTGCATAGTTCCATTTGTCCTGCTTCCTGTTCCTCCTGAAGAACTTGGTACTGCATCAGATTCATCACATTAGTGTTCACTTGAAGCTGAGATTTTGTTCCCTTGTTGTGAGTTTCAACTTCAATCTCCACTTTCTGAATCTTCTTTGCCAACAGATTCTCTTCCTTCAGTGAAATAGGATGCTTCCTCTTTCTGAGTTGTTCTTGCATTTTTGTCTTCTTTCTAGTCTCCTTCTACAGACTTTGCATGTTCTTTTTCTTAGCTTCTTCAGCAATTTTCCACTTCTTGTATTTGCTCCATTTCTCCTGGCTTGATGTAGGGTTTTCTTTTTTTGTTTGATAGCGAAATGACTCCCACAGGCACATTAGAATCCCCATTAAGAAAATCCAACGCTTTCTGCAAGTTGGGATCTATCTGCTCCTTTACTAGCATAACCTGAGCCACTAGGTTAGTAACAATCGAATCTACCATCAAAGGGCTCACAGATAAATGTTGCATGTGGGGGGGTTGACCTGTTTCAGCAACATGAGTGTCCATTTGACTTACATTTGGAGCTGAAGCCATATGAGTTCCATCACTAACCTGATGCACCACATTTCAAAGCAATGCACCTTCAAATTGTTGTGACTGAGGAGATGTGTGCGGAGTTGGTGTCCAAGCATCTAGCTCTTCAATGATAATCCCTCCCTTTTGTGGAATCTGGATCTGTGAGTTCGGTGCTTTCTGAAACGAGATGATGCCCTGTGGAACTTGTCGTCACATTTTCCATGATCCTCTCAGTATCCATCTAAACAATTCCATGCATGGCATCTCCCTGAGATGATGATTCTCTAACAAAGAAATTAGTTCCCTCAACAATAGAGTTCACCATCAGGCTTGTTCCATATTAGTTCAGAAATGAGTTCCCATCCTCTACCTTGAGAAACCGTATTGGTGACTGTTGACATATACTTTATATAGGGGAGGCCCTCATCAATAGTAACAATGAACCTGAAGCCATGGGCATGTTAGAGTTTAGATTCTCATAATGGTAAGTATGAGACCTCTTGGCGTCTGTGAACGTATCCATCCTTCATCCATTAAAATGTCAGCACCCCACGATCCAAAATGCTTCACAATTGCATCATTGGAAAATATTTCCAGCTCTCGATCATCTATAATGTTTCACCTTGCTGAGGGGTGTCCAATAACATAGCATTGCTTGAAAAACTTCATTACTTTCTCGTAGGTGCAAGGGATCTAGTATTGATGGTTGTCGAGGTTTTGTAGGAAGAAACCCAGGATCAAAGGTTGCATGGGGTCAATCCATACCCTAGCTTTAAGGTACCAGATCATTCATTCATATTTGTTCTGAAAGAATTCACATTTAACTTGTCAATATCTACTATCATTCCTGCGAGCTCCTCCGCAGTGATCCTGTTGACACTAATAATTCTATTGATCATCCTAGTAGATACCATTCTTGCCAAGTTATCGATGTTGTTGATGATATAGAGCAAGATGTACTTGAGCCCAATGATGGTAGTTCTTTGAATGTTGCCATAGATGATGCATTGGGTGATACTTTGATTGCAAATATTGTTAGTACTAACTTGAAAGAAAACAACAATAGTGAATACCCTCTTGGGAAAGCAACATCCAACACCTTTCGTGTGTCCATGGGTAAGCCAATAAAGGTGGGTTCCCTCCTTCTCTTGACAAGACTTTGGTGGAAGAGTACAAACCACCACCAAAAGTTATTAAATGTTCATCCCTTAGAGAATGAGAGAAACCCCATAATGCTCACTCGATTGAGATCACCATGGAACAAAAAGGTGAGTTATTGGGAATATTGAGGGAGCATGGAGAAACCCTAAGCTATGTAAGGAAAGTTTTGTTGGGGGATGATGTGGATCCCGGATGTTTTGATCCGGATTGGGGAAAAGAGACCGAGCACTTTGGCTCATTTTGTGAATAAATCTAAGAAGGAGAGTAGTTATGTCAACAACGTTAAATAAACTTGTTTTTCATCATCCAGATTGTCATTCGTGACTTTCCGTTGATGTTAAAATTTGAGTTTTTATCGTTAGTTTCATTACTTTGCTTTGTTGTTTTCATAGGTGTGTTTTTCCTTGATTTTGTAACAATTTGAAGAGAATGGAGCTGGATTTATGCCGGAAGGAATGGAATGAGGAAGGAAAAGCTTGGACATGTGGTAACATTGAAAAAAATTTCTAACTACTAGACATGTTGACCATTGCGAGTCGCGACCACTACATCACGACTCGCGACAAGATCAGAAATGTTTCACAAAATGTGAGCCCTCGGGCTCAGGAATTTTCCAGTTGCAACGGTCCTATTGGGACCCACGAAGGACCATCATAGCTGTAATGGTTTAGTCCCGACACACAACCAAATCAGGAACAACATGAGAATTCTCAGCCATCAGGCTCAAGATTTTGCGACTCGCGACTATCTTATCACGAGTCGTGACAAACCATTGCAAGTCGCAATGGTTTTGTCATGTGTTGCGACCGTAATGCGAAACTTTAGTGTTCGCTGACCTTCCCATCATGAGTGTCGATAGATGCATCGTGATTCGTGACAGCTGCACAGTGGATTTAAAAATGGGCAGAATAGAAATCTTTTCTCCATTACTCTCCTCCCTCACCTGCTCCTCTCCTCCATCTCCTCCCCTCAACCACCACTCTTCACCTCTCCGGCCACCAATCACTTCCGCTCCGACCTAAATCAACCCTAAACCACTCCCCATATCCATCCTTCCCAATCTCTAACCACAAATTGGCCACATTCATTGAGGAACACAAAGCCCTAGAATTTGGGGGTTTTGTGATTTTGAGAAATCTAGATTAATTTTTCTTTTATGGGCTTGATAAATTCTTATTCCTCAGCATCTAAGTGGTACATTTCCTCACTTCCTTGTGTTTTAATTGTGATTATGTTGTCTACTTGATTCTATTGGATATTGTGTGGATTATATGTGATGCTTTATGGATTTGGATTGTTGGAACTCTAGAGATTTTTGTGGCCATGAGTTTACATTGATTGAGATTTTGGCTATAAGTGATAGTGATTCACAATTATTGAGATTTGATTATGTTGACATAGTAGGCCAACAAACACAATGAATACAAAATTGGATGATAGCTATGCCTTAATCTCATAGTTGTAATTGTTGGGATTGGTTGAGTGTAACTTGTGGCTTATGCTATAGATGGGGTATGTTGGCTACAACACATAGTGTGATATTATACGCAATTGTGGTAATGCTTAAGGTAGTTTAGCTATGGAACTTAAATGCTACCATTTTGAAAGTGTTGATAATAGCTGGACTACTTAGGCTTAATTGTGATTATGGGATATGGCATATTGGATATTTAGCTATGTGACAACCCCAATGAACTTGAAATTGTTGGCATGTTAAATGTGACATGGATTGTATATGAAATTGTGGCTAACACTTGAACCAGTTAGATTGGACTTGATTGATGCATCTTGGGAGTTATGAGGTTGGCTAGACTAGTTTGGAGTTGATTGTGATTTTAATTTATTGCATGTGTTTATATTCTTGTGAATTTGAAATGTTTGATGTGATTGGTAGACATGGCCCCTACTAAGAGACCTAGGGCTCCTCCACAAGATGCGCGCATTATAGCTCCACCTCCACCTCCACCACCGGCTCCGGAGCCAAACCTTGTACCTTCTCCTCCAGACTGGTACATGGGTTTGACTCTGATCATCGAGTCTTATGCCATTAGGTGGGATATCTTGGTCACCCGCAAGCTCCTGGAGATGAGCTTCATTGATGAGATAACACTTGAGCTCTCAGATTAACAGAGTCAATTCGATGCCTTCTCGCCAAAGAAGGATTGGATGGTTTCATGGGCAAGAGTTCCCCCACCTACTGGCGATACACATTAGAGTTCTTATCCACCATCCAACTATGCAACATGCGAAATGATGAGCCGTGTGAGAAGTACATCACCTTCCACTTGGACGATATACCCTGAGAGATGACAACCTCGCAGATAGAGACAGCCTTTGGATGAGACACGACAGAGATCCAGGCAAGAATGGACCCACAGACCCTGGAGCGCTCGATCAAGAAGGATATGTTGTTTTGGAGAATTATTTAGGTTGAAGAACTCCCATGACAAGAGCAACGTCATCATCCATCCCACACTCCATTTCATGCACAGGTTCTTAGTGGGCATAGTGTTATGTTTGGCAGAGCTGATAAACGTGCCTAAAAGTGATATTCACTTCCTATGGCATATGACGAGTGAGGGGAGAGGGGATATGGACTGTGGGTTAAGTCATGGATGAAGAGAGTTGTTGAGGCGGCTGAGAAGCCAACATGTAAGATTATCATTGGGGGTATGATTACCCTCCTAGCAGAGCACTTAGGTTTGGTTTCCCCGAATGATTTCCCACACTTGGGCAGATGTTCATCTTATCTAATCACTATTGAGAGGATGAAGAAATTTGGCCTGATCGAAACCATAGAGGTTCGAGAAGTGTACCACTGGTTATATGGGGCGAAGAATGCCATCTTTATGGCACTTCCTCAGTGCCATAGGACCAAGCTAGAGTTGGATATCCCAATTTGACCGAGAGCTCCAGAACCTACCCCCACCTCCAGCTCTGACTGACGAGGGTGTGTTACCATCCACTGAGCCACAGGGTGAGTAGCATCCCCCATCGCCTCCACCGCAGACTTGGTTGATGTAGGAGGATCATGTGCCTTCTCAGTTCCTATAACCTCTACCTGATTTTTATAAGCGCCTGATACAGACAGTCCAGCATGGCTTTCGTGGAAAGGTTGAGCATAACATGTCTGTCTCACAGAGCCTCATGGAGATGGATGAGGAGATTAAGTACCTCTCATCAAGGATTTTAAAGATGCAGTCATAGGCTAGTGGTGCCCCAGGCCCTGATCGTAGAGCAGCAAGGCAGAGAGACCGGCATCAGAGGAATGCCAATTGGATGGCAAAGTATCAGCAGACCTATGGCAGGAACTCCGACGATGGTGACAAATTATCCAATCCCTGACTATGAGCACACTATTTTTATGCTCCCCATACTTTGCTTTGTATGTTTTCTCCCTGTCTTTTCTACGTTGAGGGAAATGTAGCGTTTTAAGTGTAGGGAGGGGTATTTATTGCTTTTACTGCTTTGTTTGGGATGTTTTCATGTCTGTGCCCAAAAATATCCTCCAAAAGTTGCCAAGATAGAATGGTAAACCCTATCAGTATGTCATCGGAACATCCCTTCCATATTTCCATCCAAAGGCTTGAGCCAATTCCCAATGTGCCACCGTCTATTCCGTAACTTGCCATAGAGTTACCAAGAATTCCAAGGTCCATTGGATATAAGTCTTTGAATTCTTCTTTAGAAAATCTTCTAGGCCTATCAGACCTAGAAAGTAGGTAACGGGCTTGAGTAGGCCTTGAGCTTCTAGAGTATCCTTGCATGCAAAACTCGTCTCCAAAATGGTCTTCTTTGGTCCATTCAAGTACCTCTCTACCTCCAGGCTATAGTCCCGGAAATATTGGTCAATTCCATGAACTCCTTTGTCACAAATGCGGGGTTGCGAGGAAGGGAAGTCCCCGGGCCTTTTCTCTCATCTTTAGCCAATGTTTTCCTTTTCACACCCCGGAAAGGTGTCCCTTTATCCGGCCCATTCCTTTTTGAAGGCATCCTATCATAATAAGGAGAAAGTGTAAATAATATTATACACAAGGGCATGGCCCACAATATCATTGAAAAAGAACATTCATCTTAAATAACCTAGTCATTCCAAATCATGTCATTCTCAACATAAAGGTTATTTAATCAAGAACCATTCTTTTTTTAACAATAAACTCATGGAAAATCATATCAGCCCATCAACAAGATTATGCTATCAAGAATAATTCCTCCTAAATCACCACAAGAAATGAATATCATATCATCAAAGCACAATAGCACATCAATCCACCCACACACTTACTTCAACACAAGATTATTCACACAGCCCAATCAACTTCTCAACGACATTTCACTTTTAAGATTCATGCTTCACATAACTTCACCACAATGTTAAAACAAAGCAAGTAAACATGAAGTTCAAAGGATTACTTGGAATTTGAAGCTAAGAGTTGAAAGATCCACACAATAAGGAGCGAAAAAATGCTAATTTTTTAGAGAAGCTCCAATTTTTTTAGTTCATTAAGAGAATGTGTGAGTGATTGTTTCTTGAAAAGCTTGAATGTGTTAAATGACTCAACTAGGTGGAAGAATGTACCAAGAATCATAAATTTCAGCAAAGAAGTGATAAGGAGGGGAGGTACAATTAAGATAAGGATGGAATTTTGAAATTGCAAATCTAGGGGACAATAGTACCAACCTATTTAATCACAAGAGATGTTTGAAGTACTATTTACATTAAAAAAATCCAGAGGAATAAGGAAATTTCAAAATTTATGAACCAAAAATGCATTTTTTTTAGCTTAAAATTCAGAATTTTTGAAAAATCTGCAATTTTTGTTCAATTCACAACTCAAATGGGGGTGCCAACATGTGTACTCTCGTGTTGAGAGCACCCGTATGAACCCCTCGTGGCGAGGTTTTATGACACAAGTTGTATCACATGGAACATCTCGTGCTGAGTTCATGCACGAGACCCCCTCGGGCTAAGGTGCTGTGACACGAGTCGTATCTCATGGAACGAGCTGTGCTGAACCCTGGCACAAGGTTGCCAACATTTTGACTCCTTTTTATTTAGTATTTCCCTCTTTTTCGAAAACAATTGTCACTCAACAAGCCCTATTTCCATCCAAACAAAATCACGAGACTTGAATTTAAATTTACAGATGAACAAAAGTTTCATCTCAAAATCCTCATCACACACAAAAATATGCAATATTTATCCACTAAAAATCACGAAACCAAAGAAGGAAGAAAGCACTGTATCTTTTTGTCTTCCTCACGACTTATTTCTTTTTCATGCATCTTATTTGAAACAACCTACCATTGGGTCTCCAATGTCACCAGCGACAACTCCACCCAATATGACATCATTGTGGAGAGGTCTCCACAATGTGTCACCCTTACCTTTAACGTCCTTGTTTGTCATAGAAGATGAATTCCTACACTTTACTAATGTTGAGTTCTCCGCCTTTACTTTGGGTTTAGGAGAAGGTCGAGGGGTTTTTATGCCCTCGCCACTTCCTCCGAAAAGTTACAAGTTAGTTAGCATGGAAAAAGCATACTGATATAGATATATCATCACTACTTAGATCTCAAGATTATTTATGCTCGAGAAGAACCAATTGACAAGATCTTCAATTTTTCAAATTGTACTTCCCACGAACACCTCACGTTTCTTTCCTAATTGGCCAATGGCTTCCAAAATTTCTTCCCATTCCAACTTGTAGAGAGAGGTATGGTTGTTCAAAGGACCTTCACCCCCTGGATACGGTTGAGGTGGAGCTTGTCCGCCTCAGTACCCTTGAGCTTGGTTTTCCTCCCTCCAACAAAAAATTGGATTGTCCCATCATCTTGGGTTGAAAGAGTTTGAGTGTATGGGTCTTGCCTTGCATCTCCTTGGTTCCCTCGAAACCCTTATTGTTGTTGCCCCTTAGCAAAATGTTGCCTATTCCCATTGTTATACTCCACTGCTTTCACCTCTTTCAAGTCCTCCGCTACTTGTGGAAAAGCCTTGGTTTGATGGTCGAGATTGCATAAGCTGCAAACCTTGACTTGGTGAACCCCCCCCCCCCCCCCTTTCAAAGTTCCTTAATCATTGAAGTAAGAGCTTATACTTGCTCTTCCAACTTGGGAGATTGAAATGGCTCATCCAAAGTCTTCACCCTTGATCTCGTACCAAATTGCCTCATTCCATTAGCCATCTCCTCAAAAAAGGCAATAGCATCTTTTGGACTCTTGTTAGCAATCGATCTGTTGCATGCGGTGTTCACCATCCTCATGTCCTCATTGTACAACCCCTTGAAGAAGTAATAAATCAAGTCCCATTCCTTGAACGGGTGGTATGGACAACTAGCCAACAGTCTCTTGAATCTCTCCTAGTAATCGTACAATGATTCATTTGCGCCCTAAGTGATGTTGGATAACTGCTTCTTTAATCCTCTAGATTTTGAGGCTAAAAAGTACTTCTCGAGGAATCTTCTCTTCATATCCATCCATGAGGTTATACATTCGGGAGGAAGGTAAGACAACAGATCTTTTGCGGTATCTTGAAGTGAGAAGGGAAGTTCCCTCAGATTGTAGTCATCCGATGAGACACCATGTGGCTTCATATTCGTGCAAACAAGGTGGAACTCCGAGAGATGTTTGTTGGGATCTTCCCCAACCATCCCGTGGAAAATGGGGAGACAATGTATCATCCCACTCTTTAATTCACAGTTCACGTTGGTTGGCAACGAGGGAAAGGTGATACAAAAAGGTTGGTTTTCCAGATTCTGAGCCATAAGATCCCTCAATGTTGTGTTGTCCACCGCCATCTCAAGCAGCTCCTCTACTACTAAAACTGGTTCAGGTGGAACCCCCACTCTAGTTCTCTGTCTCCTCCTCCTCCTACTACCTGCATTCTACTGGATAGTGTAAAATACCTAAGTTCGTGGCACATGTGTGTACCATAAACTAGGAATCAAACAATACCCAACTAAAAGCAAGATAGCAAATAGGATTAAAAGTAACAAGATCACTATCACAAAGGCTCAACAACAAAAACCAACAAAACAAAAAAAACTTTAAAAAATAATACTAACTACTCAACTAATGTGTTATGAAAATTAAAAATTAAACTTTTAAAACTAGCATCTCGAGTAATGGTGCCAAAATTTGACCCACCTCCACTCAAGGTTAAACTCGTACCCTAAATTAACCCGAGCAAAGGCGTTAGCAAACGAGATGGTGATCAAATTTAAATTTGTAGTTTTGCTCCTAAACTCACTACTAAGCTACCGATGGGGTAGTTAGTGGTGAGATTGGGCTTGTCTAAAGAGATGTTAGAGTCTAATAGCCAACTATGCACAACCACGTCTGGCTTGTCAATCCTTCTATGTGCTGGGAAAAGTTACTATCGTAAAATTGGTGGTTTTGGGTTTTTTAAGTAATAACTACAAACATTAGATGCCGAATGCAATGATTTTCACATAGTATGGGTCTTCTTCCCTTTTTCTTATTTCAGATCTGGTAATTGTCTTTTGAATTTGCCATCCTCACACCATGAGGAGATCTAACACTAAGAATAAAGGGAAAACACAACAATCAAAGGAGAGAAAAACGTTTTTGAAGGAGGAGGTGATCAGCTTGGCTTTGTTGAAGGATGAGGGCAAGGGAAAAAACAAAATAGGGCTGAAGAGTGTTCTTGACAAGTCACTTTCAGGCCCTAAGAAGCTAAAAGCCAAGGAGTGGAAGAAAAAGAAGTTTTTGAAGAAGCAAAAAATGAGTGTTCAATTTCGAATTTCAGCAGCTCTAAAGAAGGGAGAAAAATTGTTTGGAGTGAAGAAGTGGAGGAGGAGAGCAAGAAGGAGGTCAGATCTTGGAGTTCTATACTCAAATCTAGCTCGACGGAGATCCAATATTACCAACCCGTGGAGATAGATGGGCTGTTTATGGGTGAAATCACCATGGAGGAGGTGGAAGAAAGCTCAAAGCAATGGGAGACTACTATTATGTGCAAGGTTTTGGGCAGCAACCCACCATTCAAAGTCATGGAGGGGTTCTTTTTCGGATTTGGGGAAGAAGAATCAACAAGGTATGGCTTCTAAATTCAGGAGTTTTTATGGTTAAATTTCAAAGTAAGGAACATAAAGAGGTTGTTTTGGAGAAAGGAGTGGTGTTCTTTGATGGGAAACCCGTTTTAATGAAAGATTGGAATGAAGAAGGTGTGATTGAAGAACCTAATGTTGTCCCGGTTTGGATTCAGCTCCCCAGATTGCCATTGAAGTATTGGCAACCAAAACTCATAAGTAAGATAGTAAGTCCACTTGGGAAGCCTTTGAATCTTGATAGAGCAACACAAGAGAAGGAGAGGCTGGATTTTGCAAGGGTGCAAGTTGAGATGATGATAAGTGATACCCTTCCGGATAAGTTGATTTACCTTAATGAAAACAAGGTGATTGTTAGCCAACAAATCTGTTTTGAATGGAAGCCAACTAAATGTGGAAAATGTGGGATGATTGGGCATAATGAGGAGGTGTGTAGGAAGGAAAATGGACCTGAAAAATGTCAAACAAATAGGAGGATTTATGTGCCAATTGGGAGGATTGTGAAAGAAGATGAGAAGCAAGATGGAGTGAAAGATGTTAAGGGGCAGCAAAGGGATGCTAAAGAGCAGCAAAGGGAAGTTAAAGGGCTGCTAGGGGAGGAGATTGAGTTCAAAATGGTAGAGAAAGGAATAAGGGCAGCAAGGAAGAAAGAAGAAGATCCGAGGAGTTCAAGGAGTGAAGGTAATGGGTATACTCTCTTATCCGACCCTCCTTATGAATAGTAGATTTGCTTGTTGGAATGTTAGGGGTTTGAATAAATGTGAGAAGCATAGGAGGGTGAAATACTTTTGTATGCTTAATCATATAGGTTGTTTGGGGCTGTTGGAAACTAAAGTAAAAGAAGAAAACCAAAAAAAAGTGTGGGGGAGAATAGGGCTTGGTTGGGAGTTGATAACAAATGGGAATGGTGTAGGGGGGAGAATTTGGCTAGGTTGGAGGGCTGATTTTTATGATATGAAGGTGTTGAATGTTGGGGATCAATGGATGGATTTTGATGGGTTGACTAGGAGCAATAACTTGAAATTCTTCTTGACGGTGGTGTATGGCCATAACACCATTGAAAAGAGAAAACCAATGTGGGAGTTCCTAAAGGGGCAAGGGAGTAGAGATGATAAACCATGGCTGATCATAGGAGATTTTAACTCTCCCTTGGATTTTGGGGATAGAGAAGGTGGAAACGATGTTGAAGAAAAGGAAGTCTTGGATTTCCAAGGCGTGGTGGAGGCTAGTTTGTTGGTTGAAATTAAAACTATTGGCCAAATGTTTGCTTGGAGCAATAATAGAAGGGAAGTGGGGGAGTTGATACAAAGCAAAATTGATAGGGGCATTGTAAACCAAGAGTGGGTAAGGAGGCTTGGCCACGCCTTTTGTGAGGTAAAACCGGACACACTCTCGGACTACCATCCTATCATTTTGAGTTGGCATAAGGAAGACAAGAAGAAGAGGAGGAGCTTCAAATATTTCAATATGTGGGAGGCCTCACCACATTTCAAGGGGACAATCCAAGCTGTTTGGAGGAAGGTGAGCACAATGAAGGATTTTGGAAAGCTTCTTGAAGACATGGAAAAGCCTTTGAATAGGCTTAATAGAAGGGAGTTCTCTAAGATTGGAGAAAGGGTGGAGAAGGCTAAGAAGGAATGGCTTTTGGCACAAGAGAGGTTGAATGAAGAACCAAGGGATGAAAGGAGGCAAAGGGTGGAATTTGATGCAAGGAAAGTGCTTGAAGAATTGGAGGAGGCTGAATACAAGTTCTTGCAACAAAGAGCTAAAGTGCAATGGCTTCATGAGGGGGATAGACAATACAAAGTTGTTTTATGCTTCTATGAGAACAAGGCAATACAAGAACCAAATTTTGAACATAAAGGAGGGGAGTAGATTACTATCCAATGTAGACCAGATTGAAGAACATTTGAAGAGACACTATGAAAGCCATTTGGGAGTCTATTGGGAAACTAAAGATTTGGAGGAAAACTTGGTAATTTTTGGTGGAGTTCTAAGCATACAACAACAAGCATCCTTAATCCAACCAATTGGTGAAAAGGAGGTGAAGAAAGCACTTTGGGGGATTCATCCTAACAAAAGCCCGGGGAGAGATGGTTATACAAGCCAATTTTTTAGGAGCAATTGGGAGATAATTGGAGGAACTATGGTGGAGGCCGTACAAAGTTTTTTCAAGGGGGAAGAAATTCCAAACTCTTTGAATCAAGCCGTGATATCCTTGATCCCAAAGGTGAGTCAACCTCAATATGCATGTGATTATAGGCCTATTGCTTGTTGCTCCGTACTTTATAAAGTGATAACCAAAGTAATTTGTGCAAGACTTTGTGCAAGACTGTAAAGCCTAGGTCGTCCATCGGTACACCGGTATTGTTATCAACCCATTTGCATTTGAAAAGTGGTACCCTAAAACTTTTGTAGAAGAGTTCTCATAATTTTTCAATCACGCCATAGTAAGACATGTTCCTATACACAGGATTCTTATCCTTCCCGCTAGTTACATGTAAAGCTTCCACAACTAGTCTGACACCACTATTTTTTGTAGCAATGTGTGTGTGTGTCCCATTCTAGGGTTGATAAGGTAAACCCATTCATGTCATAGCCTGTGAAGGAAATCGCAGTTGCAGAAGGCATGATGACTAACAAATTCAAGGTGTCTCCGTGATTGCCTTTGACCACTGTATGGCGTAACCAATCAATGAAAGTGTCATTATGTTTAGCAAGTACTTTCTTCTCTGACCAACCAAGGTGCCGCTCCTTGATAGTGGCAATGTACATATCCATGTACGGGCGAACCACATCAGAGTTTCGCATGACATATAAGCGTGGTTTCATCAACTTGTCACATGTTAACCTAGTAGTTCCTTTTCGCAAACCTTTGCCACCAACTCCGCCTACATGGTGTGGTTTTGGTACAACAACCGAATCCTCATTCTTTAAGAATTCCATATAGTATTCTACCACTTCATTGGTCACATACCTCTGTACAATACTAGCATCCAGGTGATAGAGATTTTTCAAATAACCCTTGAATATCTTTATATACCTCTCAAATGGATACATTCATCGAAGATACACAGGACCACATTTCAATTCTCTCGTACAACGTGAACCAACAAGTTCACCTGATGTCAAAGAAAGAATGAGGGAAATACATCTCTAACTCGTACAACACAATTACTATTTCTTCCTGCAGTTCCTCCAATTTTTGAGTCCTAATCTCCTGACAACAAATGCCTTGAAGAAGTGACACAACTGGGTAATGCACTTTCTGAAGTTAGTTGGAAAAATGGATCTGATCGCAACCGGGAGAAATTCTTGAATCAAACAATGTGAATCGTGCAATTTTATATTACTCAATATCAATCCCTCAATGGATATTAGATTGCCAACCCTAGAAGAGTAGTATGTGGGGACAACCATACCTTTAAGGATGGAAC
This sequence comes from Rubia yunnanensis, assembly GCA_037428765.1. NCBI lineage: Eukaryota > Viridiplantae > Streptophyta > Magnoliopsida > Gentianales > Rubiaceae > Rubia > Rubia yunnanensis. The sequence goes on along the minus strand of CM075064.1, from coordinate 52,504,009 downwards.
GTATCAACTCCTTCTCAACTTTTGAAAGCGTGTAACAAGAAGCAGGCAAGTATGTCTTCGATACCCAATCCTCGGGGGCCAATTCCGGTCTAATTCCCATTTCAACCATATTTTTCCTTGACTATAATCCATCATTTATCTTACCTAGGATATTCAGCAAAGTACCAACCAAACTATCACATACATTGTTTTCAATATGCATCACGTCCAAATAGTGTTGGACATCAAGGGTCTCCCAGTACGGTAGTTCAAAAAAATGGAACGCTTCTTCCAACTACCAGAAACCTAATGACCGGCCTCCCCCTAGGGTCATCAATTGTAGCTAACTAAACCGGGTGGAGGGCTTATGGGTTAAAGATAGAGATTTATAATTCTGCACCCGTTCTCACTACTAAGCTACCGAGGGGTAGTAAGCGGTAAACCCTATGTTTGTCCACAAGGATGCTAGGGCTCAAAACTAGTTAGAAACACAACCTTGTGCAGTTCATCATTTAACAACATGGTGGTTGCTTCGATCTTCGATTCATTCACATAAAGACTTACAAAAAACCTATAAGTGCGTTCGTTCATAACACGTGGTGTGGCCGATGACATATACTTCCCCATCCCTGTCGCGGTGGGTACGCTCGCAACCCACCATCAGCATTGACATCGTATTTAGGGGCATACAACGAGGTCCGACCATTATTGTAGTTCTGTTTCTCCTCTGTGCTATTACGTCCTGGGCTTCCACCATAAATGAAACTACTCCTCCTGGGTCCTATATACGTTAGGCCTGGGATCGTAGGCACCTGATCTGTGATAATAGGGTTTCAACACAACATCTAGCTTTCTACTATTAGCTATCTCTACTCGTAACCTCTCGGAAAACAGTTATGAAGTCAGCTAAGACTGGTGCAATGGCAAATAGGTCAGAGCATTCTCGAATCCCCCGTTCACACACCAACGTGAATGCATTCTCCAAGTTTTTCTTCCCAGGGGGGCTTCAATAATTACACCATACATGAATATAGCCCAAAGTGTGTGCTTATGTGTGGTCTAGTATTCATGCATTTATAACATTCGAGAATGATCACAATAATATCCTGAACATAAAGATAGGATGAATCTAATGAATCTCAATAAGAATTAGAACATACCAAGAACTAAAATGAATCCCAATCTAATCTACTACTCCATAGACATGGAATTCAAATATGTATTTGAATTCCACATCTTTGGGACAAAGCAAAAAGAAAATAAAATATTACAAAACCTACAAAGGGAACTCCTTCCTTCTCTGTAAATATGATCCAAAATATGTTCCAACCTCCTTGAATGGATAGATTAGGGTCCTTTATATGGTAGTAGGAGATTGGGCCTAAAAATAGGTCCAAAATAGGCCAAAAGTAACAAAACCGTAGGTCATTCGCCAAGGTTTCATGGACCGGCATAGATGCCATGGTCCGTGAACGTTAATAGCTGTGGGACGTGGGATCTGGTGCGGGCCGTGAAGCTGGGTTCGTGCCACGGTCTATAAAGGTTTTCACGGGTCGCAAACAACATACGATTTTTGCTCAGAGTTTTCTCACGGTCCATGAAGGTTTTCACGGACCGCGGGCAGCTTGTGGTCTTGCTCAGCACTGTTCTCACGGTTCGTGATACTTAGCCAAATTCTTCAACTCTCCATATCCAAGATCCACGGTCTGTGGTCTTTGTCACAACCCAACGCCTTTGCCTCGTGAAGGTCTTGTGAAAGTCTTCACGGAACCCCTGGAACTCTTATGTAGTGCGGGCCATGTGCTTTGTCACAGGCTGCTGGTGCTTGACCATGGGTTGTCCGTGACCGGCCGCCGATGCTTCGTCGACTAAATTTTGTTAGCTTGCTACGGGTGAACCATTAGTCTGAATCGAGAGTTCTAGTAGTCGATTTTGTAGTACTTGAGAAGAAAAATCCAATGGAACCAGCCTTGAAGGCTAATTCTTCCTAGATCATTCCCGAACTAAAGCAACACTCCTCGGACCATGATTCACCATTTTCTCCTTTGGCCATCATGAACTCTGAAGCCGCCTATCTTTGGCTTCAATCTCCTTCCACCATGAAAATGAAGATACTACCATTCAAATGCAAATGGCCTTCAAACCGTTAAAGACAAATGGCCTTCTCAAGAATGTAATGTCACAAATAGCATTCACGGGCAACCTACTAAAGGTACTCAAAATGAAGACCAAGGAGCTCGTGAACACGGTGTGTAGAGAATCACTAATTAAGTATACAAAATGTGGGATTTAGAATAGAAAACCAAACATGGTTGTCTAAACCCCTTGTTAAGTAAACTCAACTAGTATCGCCAAACCGCCAACCAAAAGTAACTAAAAACTATGTCAAATGCATTTGCTTAAAACATACGAAATGGTGCAGATCACCTAAGGTTTCCTCTTCCTCTTTCCAAAGTCATTTTGAAAATTACACAACATATTTGAGATTAACGCACCTGTTAATACAGGAGTAGGGGTGCCAACTCTACCTTACCATCAAACTCAACACGCTGATTCTTCCACCTATGAGTTATTAGAAGCCATCTCTGATGCCCAAGATACACTGTCTTACTCCCATGCCTTAATTGACAATAATACGTTCCTTCCAAACAAATAGGGCATGCATTTTTACCTTTAACTTAATAGCTAGACAAGTTTCCATATGCAGGGAAGTCATTACCGATGAAAAACATGGCTCTAAATCGAACGACTCTCTCTAAAACCCATAATACATCCTTATTCCAGGACCCCACGACTTTTTTAGATCATTCACCAACGGGAATAGGTACACATCAATATCGTTCCCCGGTTGCTTAGGACTAGAGATCATTAGAGACAACATGAGGTACTTTCTTTTCATGCACAACCATGGGGGCAAGCTGTAAATCATTACCATCACCGGCCACGAACTATGATTGTTGATCATATTACCAAACAGGTTTATTCCATCCGTACACAAACCAAGCCTCAAGTTACATGGCTCATTCCCAAATTTGGGAAAGGCTGCATCTGTGTTCTTCCATTGATCACCATTGGCCGGATAACTAATGATTTCAGGATCAACCACTGTCTAATCTGCATGCCAACTCAAATTCTTTGCATCCTCAGGATTGTCAAACAATCTTCTCAATCGAGGAATAATAGGTAGATACCAAGCGGCCTTGACATGAACCTTCTTCATCCAGTGATTACCAATTTCACCATCAACATCCATCTTCTTCAATTTGAACCTTGGAGCATTGCATTTTGGGTATTTCACCGCATTCAAGTGATCTCCCCTATACAGGATACAATCGTTCTGATAAGCATGTATCTTTGCATAATCCATGCTCGTCAGACATAGTACCTTCTTCGCCTCATATACCATTCCCGGTACTCAATTGCCATCCAGAAGCATTTCTTTCAACACTTTCAACAAACCGGAGAACCCAACATCACTATATGAATACTTAGCTTTCATATTCATTAACTGCAACGCAGCCTTCAATACTGTCATTCCTTCAGGGCATCCATCGTATAGAAGTGTTTCATTATGTCCTTGCAATTCTGAAAGTCTTTCAAAATTGCCACTATAGTTCTTGACAATCTCTTCAACCAACCCATCCATCCTATCATCCTTCTCAGCATATGCTTCATTTCTAGTATGATCATCAACGTTCTCCCCATGCCAAAAGCAAATTTTGTAAGTTGGATCAAAACCAAATATAAATAAATCATCCTTCAAACCAATTGCATCTTCATGAATATCGATATTTTCTGCACTTCTTGCAAGGACAATACATATACGACAAATTCTCCTTTGCCATCAATGTTCTCCCCATGCCAAAAGCAAATTTTGTAAGTTGGATCAAAACCAAATATAAATAAATCATCCTTCAAACCAATTGCGTCTTCATGAACATCGATATTTCATGCACTTCTTGCAAGGACAATACATATACGACAAATTCTCCTTTGCAGCATTTGCGAATGTATATTTAATGAAGTTAGATATCAAAAGATTAATACTCCACACTCGTTCAATCTTCATCAAAATAATGGGTTTTATCCATAGAGATTCTTACATTACAACAATAAGTACACATTGTTTAGGATCCTAATAAATACATACACTTACATTCATTCAATTCATGGATTCTTACATATATATCAACATATATACACACACACACACATGTGTCTATGAAAAACCTTCATTTTCATGCTCCCAAACACACACACACACACACATAACATCAATCATATATAATTATGCAATTTCTACAATCAATCAACTCATAGTTAAACACATCATATCAATTGAACTATAACCTAGAACCAAATTTGAAGATGAAAATACAAATTGAGGAACGGAATACTTACTTGCTAGCTACTTGAGTGGGGAGTTATATAACACAACCCTATTGCCCTCCTTCAACAATGAGGAATTGGATTTTGTAGAACCATCTTCAATGGGGAAGAAAATTTAGAGAATTCTGATTGAAATGGGTCAAAGGACTAAACAATACTAACCAGATTCCGACAGATGTGACATCGCTCCTTATCGTCGTTAGACATTCGGTCGAACCGATTAGAAATGAGATATCGCTAATATCATGAATGTTTGATACTGCTTGGATCGACACATGTTTTCGACATCGCACCTACGTTGGTTATACTATTTAGTTTGATTTTGAATGACATTTACCTTGGCTACCATAGAACCGAGGTAAAAAAACCTATTATTTACCTCAGTTTTTTTATAACCGAAGTAATTAATATATTTTTCTTTAAAAAAAAGAACCAAGTTAAAAGAACTTTTGACCTTGGTTTTTTGGGCTAAGGAAACATACTGAGGTAAAAGGGGTGAAGTAATAGGTGTAGTTTCTTGTAGTGCAAATAACGTGCATTTCTTTCCCTTTTGTCTTTCCCCCCCTTTTTTCTCTCACTTCTACCTATAAAATGCCTCTTTCTTCTACCCTATCTTCTTGATCCCGACTTCGGTCTCCATAAACCCTATATTTTCATAGTTTTTCTTAGTTTCTTCATTTTTTTCCATAGGTTCTTATAGATCTATGATAGGTTTCAATAATCTATCATGGATTTGTGCTTATAAGCTTGGATTTCATAGGAGGTGGAATTTCACTATGGTACTTGATGTGCTCATTTTATATGATTATTTTGCGACTTCTTGGACTTAATTTTGTACAATTTTGTTCTCTAGATCTTGTATTTTTCCTTGAATTTCTGTTAAGAGCAACTTTTGCGCTCTTTTTGCTTTTCTAGGGAATTTTGTGTGACAAGGCAATAGTATGAATATTTGAAGACTGTGAAGACTACATTTTGGAGGTTGAAGAGTTGAAGACATTAGAAGTGAAGAAGTGAAGAGGAAGACTTAGGCTAGAAAAGGAAGTTTTGAAGATTTAGCACATGTCACCTATTGCGACTCGCGATAATCCTGTTGCAGGTTGCCACTCCTACTGCCATCTGACTTACTTTGTGCTTTTCTTGTACTATTAATAGCAAATCTTATCCTCTCATTTTTTCAACTTCTTCATCCCAACTTTCCCCTATTTCAAACCTTAGTTTCTCTTTGTTTTTCATCTTATTTCATCTTGGATTATGTTTAGTTTGATTTTGATTATTAGTATAGATTGCAGTACCTAAGTTAAACACTTGGGAGCAATTGATTGAAACTTCCAAACCTATGTTGTGAGAATCTCTATTTCACTCTTTCGTGATGCATTTATTACTTAGCATTTATTGTGCCATTAATGTTGATGTTTAATTCATTTATGTTATAGGTTGTTCGAGAATATGAAGTGTTTGTATGATTAAGTGTTAGGGTGTTAAGAAAGTGTACAATTTCTTAGCTCTTTGGCATGAAAACCTAAGAACATGGAGTTAGAACTTCTTGTTGGATATATGATGTTAATCTTGCTAGATGAGTATGTTAATAAGGTTTGTTATCATATTTATTCTAAGGTAGTCCTAAAAGGTAGAATCTTGAATGGTGTTTGTTCTAGGTTAAGCCTAATAAATTCTTTGTTTGGTTAAATGGCTAGGCACTTGGCAAAATGCATGTAGTTTGTTATCAAATTTAAGGTTCTTTGTGTATGATGTCATTAATGACATACCTTTAGGCGGTGTTTGTCTCAAGTGATCATTAATGAGGTTTGTAAATAGTCGTTGATTGCTTTTGTGTATAATTCTTAAGAAGAAAGGAATGTTTATCTTCAAAATGGAAGTGATAGCACACCATAGGTAATGAATGTGATTGAATGAGTAAATGATTCTATGATCTGTAAGAGGTTTGGAAGTGGGAATCAATTGCCTCCAAGTTTTTGTCATTTGTAATTCTATCATCTTTTCTTAGTTGTTACATAATTAGCATAATTACCTTTATATGCTAGTTGTCTTGTGTTTTACTTTCATAACTTAGGAAAAAACAATCAAACCTCCACCTCACCCCCTCTTTATTTGTTTATATGTGTGTGTGTGTGGGTGCGCTTATATCCACCTTATTTGCATGAATCCTTAGGAAAATCCATCTTGTTCGTGGATGACCTCGATTTGCTACTAACTACTTAGTTGTATTTAGGAAGCATTTTAGGGCTATAAAATGTATTTTTGAGAGGTAAGACGATGATCTCCCAGTACTTTCCATTTCTTTATTTCTTTAATTCATATCATTCATGTATATTGAATCCACAAGCTTTGTTAGAGTGGTGTAAACTTATGACTTGTGGTTATTTGTGAACATGTATTGACTTTTGATTTGTGATACTTTTAGATTCATTTCTATTTATGCAGCATATAAATATCATGCTTAATTTGTGCTTTAACTTCTTGTTATAATATATGCCCTGAATGAGATTAGGATGTACACCTAGTTTAATTCTTTCATGATTTAGCACTAGGCTTTGAATTTAGCTTGGGAGTGTGAATTATCAAATTTTCTTGTAGTCTCGTGAGCATCGGGAAGTAACACGAACCTTGTGAGATACCGGGGGGTGATAATACGGTGATAACAACAATTGGATTAGTCATGCCAGATGTTTGGGACATCACGATAAAATTCCTAAAATAGGTCGTGATGGGCGAAACAAGTTGAGTATTATTAAATTTCCCAAACATGGGTATCACGATTAAGAGCTAAATTCCTAGTTTGGTAGCTATAAACCTTAGAGTTATCATGAGGTACTAGTGTCTAAGTCACAGACTTAGGATGGGTATTCACGGTGGAGGTCCCCTATGATCATGCTACTACCGTGTCTCACAGTTGTGTCCTATGCAAAGAATTTTTCCTTTAAAAGAGGGTCTATTAGCCTTGGAATGATAATTAGAGGTGGTAAGTAGTTGAGCACACCTCTAGCTTTATGTGGAGGAGGCGAGATGTTAAAGAGGGGGCAGAACCGACGTGTGACAGACCAAGGAAGTTCCTAGGGAATAAACATCTCCACATCGTGTGATAAGCACTAAATAGAATTATAGATATTTTACACGAAAAGAAGTCTAGGATCAAATCGTTTAAGTCAATCATGTGATGAATATACCCCCAAGGCTAGTTATAATTATCTTAATCTCGTTCTAGCTTTATGGTCGTAGTCGTAGTTAATATCAGCACAACACCTCCCCCCCCCCCCCCCCCCCCCCCCCCGCGGTTATGCTAGCTATTCCTAACACACTTAGGGTGACGCCCTAGGTGAACTTCGTGATGCTACCCTTTAAACCTTTGTATCCCCTTGGATGACACCTGGATTTTCCACTATCTACCTTAAAGTGGATAGGAGTAAGAACATGAGCAACAATATAAATTTCATCTGTTACTGCATTCTTGCGGGTTTCTAATGACGCTTGCATGGTCCCTTCAACCATTGATTAGGTCACTATCCTTAAACCCCATCCTAGGGAGTATATATGGCTCTAACCATGTTGGGTTTATTTTGTTTGGGATCTGAATAGTTTGGATATCAAAATTTTTGCCAATGACTACCTTCCATTTCAGGTCTGGTTTCAACCGCTCTGCACTCCATAGTAGACCTCTTCACCACTATGAGTCTCCTTTCTTGCATTTAGTATCCAAGAAGTTCTGCTTCGTGCAATATTTCCCCTAAAAAAACCTGGCAAAGAATGTGTCATCTCTTGATTGGGTTGTCCAAGCTTGCTTTGCTAGTAGCGCTTGGTTCATCTTCATGGTCGATTGCATTCCTAGGCCGTTATCCACTTTGAGTTGCACATTTTCTTCCATGACTTCCATTGTATGCCCCGCCTTTCAGATTACTTGGGCCAAATGAATCTGGCCATATGTTTGTCCAATACTTAGGACAATGTTGTTGGTATCCTAAAGGTCCCTAAGGTAGGTAGTACTGTCATGTTAGTGAATTCATTGATTTGTTTTTGTAAGTATGTAATGAGTTTTGAAGTTGGGTTAAATTGTGTTTAGAAATTTGGAAATGGTGTGAATTTTTATTTCTATTTTTATTTTTAATAAAATTCAAGTACTTCAATTTTTTTTAATGTTGTTCGGTTTTCAGCCTGAATTCAGTCAGGTTAATTTGGTAAAATCGATAATTCAGGCTGGTTTTAGGTTATGTTTTTTTTTAGATTAGCGCAAGTAAATCAAATTGAATAATCCAAAACCTAACTAAACTAATCTGACACCCACCGTACTTTCTAGTCATGTGTACAATTGATCAAGAAAAGAAATATCTCAATCCAATGAAAAATGCACACAAATATAATATGATTGAGTTGTGCATCATAGACTAAGTCTAAAGATAACTCAATCCTCTCCTAGTACTCTTTATTTACATTACAAATGCAATTACCATAAGCTAATCAGTTATTAAATTTACAAAGTGCATTCGAATCGTATTTTTTCAGCGTACAACACTCTTTAAGCCATCTATCTATGTATTTCCTAATGTTTTGTTGAATAAAATATTGTTTTGAACTTTTGAATCAATACATGTATAACATTGGAATGAATTACACTATCGGTATTTCAAACCGAAAAGAAGAGCCTTTACCAAATAGAAAATGAAATAGTGGGAAAAATTATGGGCTTGAGAGGCCAGAGCATCCATGTACATGCAGGGTAACCAATGTCGTTAGCAAAAAGCAGGCCAGTGGCTAACAAAGTAGAAATATAATGGAGGAAAGTGAAAGCCACGAATGTCTTGCGATTTAGAAATATCAACAAGTATTTTAGCCGTATGGTGAACGATGTCAATAATCTTCATTATTGTTGCATCAGAAGCCTCTCAAAGAGTTTGAAGGTAGGTTTTTATGAAAGTAATTATTAGCACTACTCTCTAAAGTGCTAGGGGTGATTTTCACATAGTATGGGTGTTCTTCCCTTTTTCTTATTTCAGATCTTGTAATTCTCTTTTGAATTTGCCATCCTCACACCATGAATAATCAAAGGAGAGAAAAACGTTTTTGAAGGAGGAGGTGATCAGCTTGGCTTTGTTGAAGGATGAGGGCAAGGGAAAAAACAAAATAGGGCTGAAGAGTGTTCTTGACAAGTCACTTTCAGGCCCTAAAGAAGCTAAAAGCCAAGGAGTGGAAGAAAAAGAAGTTTTTGAAGAAGCAAAAAATGAGTGTTCAATTTCGAATTTCAGCAGCTCTAAAGAAGGGAGAAAAATTGTTTGGAGTGAAGAAGTGGAGGAGGAGAGCAAGAAGGAGGTCAGATCATGGAGTTCTATACTCAAATCTAGCTCGACGGAGATCCAATATTACCAACCCGTGGAGATAGATGGGCTGTTTATGGGTGAAATCACCATGGAGGAGGTGGAAGAAAGCTCAAAGCAATGGGAGACTACTATTATGTGCAAGGTTTTGGGCAGCAACCCACCATTCAAAGTCATGGAGGGGTTCTTTTTTCGGATTTGGGGAAGAAGAATCAATAAGGTATGGCTTCTAAATTCATGAGTTTTTATGGTTAAATTTCAAAGTAAGGAGCATAAAGGGGTTGTTTTGGAGAAAGGAGTGGTGTTCTTTGATGGGAAACCCATTTTAATGAAAGATTGGAATGAAGAAGGTGTGATTGAAGAACCTAATGTTGTCCCGGTTTGGATTCAGCTCCCCGGATTGCCATTGAAGTATTGGCAACCAAAACTCATAAGTAAGATAGTAAGTCCACTTGGGAAGCCTTTGAATCTTGATAGAGCAACACAAGAGAAGGAGAGGCTGGATTTTGCAAGGGTGCAAGTTGAGGTGATGATAAGTGATACCCTTCCGGATAAGTTGATTTACCTTAATGAAAACAAGGTGATTGTTAGCCAACAAATATGTTTTGAATGGAAGCCAACTAAATGTGGAAAATGTGGGATGATTGGGCATAATGAGGAGGTGTGTAGGAAGGAAAATGGACCTGAAAAATGTCAAACAAATAGGAGGATTTATGTGCCAATTGGGAGGATTGTGAAAGAAGATAAGAAGCAAGATGGAGTGAAAGATGTTAAGGGGCAACAAAGGGATGCTAAAGAGCAGCAAAGGGAAGTTAAAGGGCTGCTAGGGGAGGAGATTGAGTTCAAAATGGTAGAGAAAGGAATAAGGGTAGCAAGGAAGAAAGAAGAAGATCCGAGGAGTTCAAGGAGTGAAGGTAATGGGTATACTCTCTTATCCGACCCTCCTTATGAATAGTAGATTTGCTTGTTGAAATGTTAGGGGTTTGAATAAATGTGAGAAGCATATGAGGGTGAAAAACTTTTGTATGCTTAATCATATAGGTTGTTTGGGGCTGTTGGAAACTAAAGTAAAAGAAGAAAACCAAAAAAAAGTGTGGAGGAGAATAGGGCTTGGTTGGGAGTTGATAACAAATGGGAATGTTGTAGGGGGGAGAATTTGGCTAGGTTGGAGGGCTGATTTTTATGATATGAAGGTGTTGAATGTTGGGGATCAATGGATGGATTTTGATGGGTTGACTAGGAGCAATAACTTGAAATTCTTCTTGACGGTGGTGTATGGCCATAATACCATTGAAAAGAGAAAACCAATGTGGGAGTTCCTAAAGGGGCAAGGGAGTAGAGATGATAAACCATGGCTGATCATAGGAGATTTTAACTCTCCCTTGGATTTTGGGGATAGAGAAGGTGGAAACGATGTTGAAGAAAAGGAAGTCTTGGATTTTCAAGGCGTGATGGAGGCTAGTTTGTTGGTTGAAATTAAAACTATTGGCCAAATGTTTACTTGGAGCAATAGAAGGGAAGTGGGGGAGTTGATACAAAGCAAAATTGATAGGGGCATTGTAAACCAAGAGTGGGTAAGGAGGCTTGGCCAAGCCTTTTGTGAGGTAAAACCGGACACACTCTCGGACCACCATCCTATCATTTTGAGTTGGCATAAGGAAGACAAGATGAAGAGGAGGAGCTTCAAATATTTCAATATGTGGGAGGCCTCACCACATTTCAAGGGGACAATCCAAGCTGTTTGGAGGAAGGTGAGCACAATGAAGGATTTTGGAAAGCTTCTTGAAGACATGGAAAAACCTTTGAATAGGCTTAATAGAAGGGAGTTCTCTAAGATTGGAGAAAGGGTGGAGAAGGCTAAGAAGGAATGGCTTTTGGCACAAGAGAGGTTGAATGAAGAACCAAGGGATGAAAGGAGGCAAAGGATGGAATTTGATGCAAGGAAAGTGCTTGAAGAATTGGAGGAGGCTGAATACAAGTTCTTGCAACAAAGAGCTAAAGTGCAATGGCTTTATGAGGGGGATAGGCCTACAAAGTTGTTTTATGCTTCTATGAGAACAAGGCAATACAAGAACCAAATTTTGAACATAAAGGAGGGGAGTAGATTACTATCCAATGTAGACCAGATTAAAGAACATTTGAAGAGACACTATGAAAGCCATTTGGGAGTCTATTGGGAAACTAAAGATTTGGAGGAAAACTTGGCTATTTTTGGTGGAGTTCTAAGCATACAACAACAAGCATCCTTAATCCAACCAATTGGTGAAAAGGAGGTGAAGAAAGCACTTTGGGGGATTCATCCTAACAAAAGCCCGGGGAGAGATGGTTATACAAGCCAATTTTTTAGGAGCAATTGGGAGATAATTGGAGGAAGTATGGTGGAGGCCGTACAAAGTTTTTTCAAGGGGGGAGAAATTCCAAACTCTTTGAATCAAGCCGTGATATCCTTGATCCCAAAGGTGAGTCAACCTCAATATGCATGTGATTATAGGCTTATTACTTGTTGCCCCGTATTTTATAAAGTGATAACCAAAGTAATTTGTGCAAGACTTTGTGAGGTGCTGCCTTGTTTGATTAGTGAGAATCAATGTGCTTTTGTGAAAGGTAGGCACATATCACACAACATCCTTTTAACACAAGAATTGTTGCATAAGTACAATGTTGATGGCATGAAGAGAAGTTGTGTTGTTAAAGTGGATATTAGCAAAACCTTTGATTGTATAAGCTGGAAATTTCTTGTTAAATGGCTTGAGGTTTTAAAGTTCCCTGGGTTGATGATTGATTGGATCAAGAGAAGTACAATGAAGTCATCATTTTGCTTGGTTTTGAATGGGAGGTATTCTGAAGGATTCATGGGTAGAAGAGGAGTTAAACAAGGGGATCCTCTATCCCCCTTGTTGTTTGTTTTAAGCATGGAGTACCTTACAAGAATGATGGCAAAGGAGTACAAGGAGCAGCACATAGAATTCCACCAAAGATGCAAAAAGGTTGGTGTGCATACTTTGTTGTTTGCTGATGATTTGCTTATCTTTTGTGGAGCAAACCAAAAATCCATGAAGGGTGTAAAAGGTTGCTTGAAGAGGTTTATGGAGGTCTCGGGTCTTGCAATAAGTGAGCAAAAATCTAGAATTTATTTTTCTAGAATGGATGAAGAGGAGAAAGACTTGTTGGCTGGAGTGTTAAATGTAACAAGAGGGGATTTTCCTATGCAATATTTGGGGCTGCCTTTGTCTAATGTGAAGTGGAGGAAGCAAGATTGTGAGCAAATGGTGGATAAAATTAGAAGAAAATTGCATAGTTGGAATTCAAGTGTTCTTTCTTATGCAGGAAAGGTGCAATTGATCAATTCGGTTTTACTAAGTATAGCTGGATTTTGGGCTAGTATACTAAGTATACCTGAGGGTGTTCATGAGGAGATTGTGAAAATTTGTAGATATTTTTTGTGGGGAAGAGAAGAAAGGGAAAAGGGTTATACTCCTATCTCTTGAGACACAATTTGTAGAAGCAAAAATTTTGGAGGATTGGGGATTAGAGATCCTTCCATTTGGAACAAGGCAGCACTATGTAAGCAATTGTGGGATTTAAACTCAAAGAAAGATATTCTTTGGGTAAGGTGGATTCAAGCATATTACATAAAGGGTGGATGTCTACAAGGAAGCAAAGGAGGGGTAAGTTCTAGTTGGCATTGGAAGATGTTGTGCAAATTGAAAGATAAACACTTCCAAACCCTTGGGAGTTGTTTGGACAAGGAAGGCAAGTTGAAGACAAGGATGGTGTATAATGAAATGAAGGGAGGAAGCAAAAGGGACTATGCAAAGGTAATTTGGGACAAAAAGCTTTTACCTAAGCATAGAATTTTCCTATGGATCCTATTGAAGGGAGGGCTGCCCACGGTTGATAGATTGCAAAAATTTGGGATTTTGAAGACACAACAAAGTTGTAGTTTATGTGATGAGGTGGATGAGACAGCAACCCATTTGTTTTCGAGTTGTACATACACTAGGGGGTTGATGAAAATTTTGAAGTTGAGGGATATGAGCAACATGAGGCAAGTAAAAAGATGTTTGTTGATGATGGTAAGAAGAAGGCAAGACTTGATGTTGATGAAGATTACTAGTGCCTTGTATAGAATATGGAATGAAAGGAACAAGAGGATCTTTTGCCAAGAAGATTTGAAGATGGAGACCTTGGCTGCCCAAGTTGAAGCTGAATGCAAATGGAGGAGCAACAAGAGATGGAAAGAAAATTTTGAATATGAGCCTATATAGAATATAGAGCTGGTTGTCTATTTGATTTTAAATAGCAAGTTTTGATAGGGGTTTTTTTGCTTGTAAAAGGCTAGGAGTGATAGCCTAAAAAATCTTTTGGTTTGATTTGATCTATACACAAAACTTTCATAAAAAAAAACTACAAACATTAGAGATAAAACAAGAGAAAACTATATCGGTAGACACTTGGGGAATATTTGCATAACATTGTTGATTAAATGTTCTATTCCTAGATTCTATCACATATAAAAACATCAACAGCCTAATCTAGTGTTCATAACACATAGTGGGGTCGATAGTAAGCACTTCCCTATACCTGTCACGCAGAGTGGTCTTGCAATCTTCCATCAGCACCACCAACGTTATTAGGGTAGTGCAACAACGGTCATGCTACAGCACAAATATGTTTCTCCCTTATACGACTACGTCCCATGCACTACACCATGAATGCTCTACCCCTAGGCCAAAAGAGGCAAAGGCAAATAGGCACTTTTTTTATGGCACTAGGGTCGCTAAACCCTAGTTTTGCTACTAAATTATTTCTCTACCTGTAACCCTTTAGACCAAATAGCCAGTTATGACTGGTGTACTGTCATCATAACAATAAAACTCATAAAAGACCTACGTGCACACACCCACGTGGACCGGGACCCTGCTACCCATATCACATCCAGGTTTGTCTTCCCCGAGGTGTATTAATATGAGCATCAACATGAATGTAGACTAGAGTGTGTGCTAATGGAGTGTATCATTCGTGCACTTCATAAATAATCCAAGATCAAGCCAAAATAATATCACAAGCAAATAGAATTAGGAAGATCTAATGAATCTCACAAAACATAAACCAACAGATGAATACAAATATTATCCCCGAGCTATAGAACTACTCCTTAAACATGGAATCAAGTATTGCATTGGATTCCACATTTTTGGGCAAAACCAAAATAAAAAAGATGAAAGAAAAAGAACCTAGACTTCTCTTGAATCCAAAATCTGATCTAATACCTAAACCCCAGTAGACTAAAGGATATATATATATATATAGTAGTAGGGGATTGGGCCTAAAAATAGGCTAAAAATAGGCCAAAACCCTTATTAGCCTCAACCGACAGGGGCGCAGCGTCTAGCACTGCCCGTGTTGGCCGATGTGGCCTCGTGCTGGCCATGAACGCTCAGTGCGGTTGTGGCTAGTCCGGCTGACTGACTTCTTTGCTCCGCTATGGATGAACCGTTGGTCTAATTTGAGAGTTCTTGTAGTCAATTTTATAGCACTCGAGAAGAAAATTCCATTGGTGCCACCCTCAAGGGCTGATTCTTCTTGGATATATCCCAGAACTTTTTGCAAATCTAGGAAAATAATCCCTCTGTTTCTTCCTTGGCCTCTTTGAAATTCAAATCCACCTTTCTTTAGCTCAATCCTTCTACTACTATGGTTTAGATTCCATGGCCTTCGATCTAATACCATTCTTTCAAATAACCTTCAATATCTTCTACCGTTCTTGTGAACGGCCTTCTACAAAGATGATATAAAGTGCCCACAAGCCACCTACTAATGAGATCACAAATGAAGATCTAGGAGCTTGTGGATACTAAGTGCCTATTAGTATCAATTAAGTCTATAGAACTCGGGATTTAGACTCGAAAACCAAACATGTTCATCTAAACCCTTTGTCGTGTAAAACCTAACTAACACTAGCAATCCAACAAGTAAAACATGCCAATTATTATGCCGAATGCATTGGTTAACGCATGCAATACGGTGCAAATCACACTCACTCGCACTCTCTTGGTGAAACTAAAGAATTGGATATTTTCTCTCAAAAATTAGCATTTTTGCTTCTTCTTGTATAGGTCTTTCAACTCTTAGCTTCAAAT
Source organism: Rubia yunnanensis (assembly GCA_037428765.1). Lineage (NCBI taxonomy): Eukaryota > Viridiplantae > Streptophyta > Magnoliopsida > Gentianales > Rubiaceae > Rubia > Rubia yunnanensis. The sequence continues at coordinate 52,488,174 of CM075064.1, read as the reverse complement.
TCTGGGGAATCCTTTGAACTTCATGTTCACTTGCTTTCTTTAGCATTGTGGTGATATTATTTGAAGCTTGGATCTTGAAAGTGAGTATGTTTTTGAGGAGTTTTTTGGGTTATGTGAATGATTTTGTGTTGAAGTAAGTATGGGTGGATTGATGTGCTATTGTGCCTTGATGATATGATCTTCATTTATTGTGGTGATTTAGAAGGAATGATTCTTGATTGCATGATCTTGTTGATGGGTTTATTTGATTTGCCTTGAGTTTATTGTTTAAAGGAAATGGTTCGTGATTGAATAGCCTTTTTGTTGAGAACACCATGATTTGGAATAACTAGGCTACTTAGGAAGAATGTTCTTTTTGAATGATATTGTATGCATGCCCTTGTGTATTATTGAATTACCACTTTATCCTTGTTGTGATAGGATACCTTTGAAGGAATAGATCAGAGAAAGAGACACCTTCCCGGGGTGAGAAAAGAAGAATCCGACTAAAATTGGGAGAAAAGAGCTGATAACTTCCCTTCCTCGTTACCTTACCTTTGTGATGGAGGAGTTCATGGGGTTGACCACCATTTTTGGGAGTGCAGCCCAGAGGTGGAAGTACTTGAATGGACCAAAAAGGAGCATTTTTGGAAACGGTTTTTCAAAGATACTCTAGAGGCCCTAGGCCTACTTGAGCCCATCACCTACTTGCTAGGTTGGATAGACCTAGTAGGATTTCTAGAGAAGCATTCAAAGACTTATATCCAATGGACCTTGGAATTCTTGGCAATTCTTGGAAACTCTTGAGCAAGCTAGGGACACAGAGGGAATTAGAGTCATCCGCTTCCATTTGGATGACAAGGAGTACATAATGTCACATCAGAATGTTAGTCAAGCCTTCGAATAGAAATATGGGAGGGATGTTCCGAGGATGCACCGACAAGGTCTACCATTTTCACTTAGCAACTTTTGGAGAATCCTATCGGGCACGGAAAGGAAACACCTATGCAAAAGCCTTGCCATTTTTCACTCTGCATTGTGTTATTTTCAACGTCTTTTATCTATGGGAGTATTTTTTCATAGGGAGCTTTCGTAATGACAGGGTTTGGATGTTCATGTTCTTTGGGCTATAACTCTGGAAGGGAACTTCTATCCCAACATGGTAGGCGCTTTTATGCAAGAGTGTTTAGCAACGGGAAACAAGAAAAGTGGAAAGATCTCCTTAGAAGGCATGGTAGGGCTCTTGGCTTAACATTTGGGCCTTTTCCATTTGCATTAGCAAATTTTGGACGTTCGGGGATGCGATATACTATAGACAAGATAGCTTGATGAATGTGCTTCATTTTTCAGGCATTAACGATTGCATTTGGCATAGATTTTATCATGGTTTGTTTGGAGGATTGCTAGTATTAGTTGAGTTTACGTGAAAAGTGGTTTAGACGCCCATGTTTGGTTTTCGTGTCTAAATCCGGCATTTTGTAGATTTAATTAGTACTAATGGACATTTTGTATTCACGGGCTCCTAAATCTTCCATTTGATCATCTTTAGTGGGCCGACTGTGGGTACTTTTTGGTTACATTTTATGTGAAGCCATTTTGTAAGGGCGGTAGAAGATATTTTGTCGTTCGCAAGAACGGTGGAAGAGATTGAAGGCAATTCACCTCTAGAATGGTAGTAGACGAAGGCCGCAGACATCAATACGTGATAGAAGGAGATTGGAGTTAAAGATAGGTGGCAATGGAGATCAAAGCGGCCAGTGAAGAAATGGGGAATCTTGGTCTGATGAGTAGTGCAAAAGTGTGGGAACAATCCGAGAAAAATTAGACTTCAAGGTTGATTCCGTTGGATTTTTCTTCTCTATCACTACAAAATTGACTACTATAACTCTAAAATCATACTAACAGTTTACCCGTAGCGAAGGAAACAAGTTCAACCGGCCAAGGTACCACAGGTTGGTGTGGGCCATTCATGTTAGGCACCAATGTGGCCCACGCCAAAGGAGTCTTCCCTTCACCAACAGTTCCAGCAAGAGGCTATAGCATGGATCTCACCAAATCTCACAGCCCGGGAACACGAGTTTAAGACTTCGCTAAAAAATTGGCTAAGTATTGGTGCGGACCATCCCATTCATGACGACCTACACCGTTCCAAGTTCAAGATGCCAAGACCAGTCCGCGCCAAGGTCTGCTCCTCGCGCCAAGATTTCTGAGCAGACCCATGCCCAGACAATGGCCTGCGCCAAGACCCATGCCTCGTGGTTCAGAAGTTCTAAATCCAGCCTCCACACGACGGCCCGCACCAAGACCTGCGCCCCGTGGTTCAGAAGTTCCATATCCAACCAACAGACGGTGGCACGTGTCAACAGCCACGGTCCGCATCCATACAAGTGACGCGGCCTGTGCCAGATCCAGTGCCCCGTGCTGGATGAAAGAGCACGGTCCGCACCCAATCCTGCAGCCCATGTCAAGTACATAGCGCAGACTGCACCATCCACGGTGACTGAACTAAGGTTGAGTCACTTTTGGCCTATTTTGGGCCTATTGTTAGGCCCAATCCCCTTCTCCTATAAATATGGCCTTAGTCTACTAGGTTAAACATGTACACAGTAGAATAGATTATTAGGAGAGCATTTTTTAGAGGGAGAAACACTCTCTCCTTTTCTTTACTTTCCTTTTATTTTGGTGTTCATTTTAGACGTGGAATTCAAATCCATATTTGAATTCCATATCTATGGAGTAGTTTCCAAAGCTTGGGGATAATTGTAGCGCATGATTTAACTTATGTTTTGTGAGATTCTCCAGTTCATCATAATTTTGTGTTCATGATATTATTATGGTTGTTCTTAAATATTTGAAATGCATGAATAGTACACCACATCGGCACACACTTTGGGCTATATTCATGTATGGTGCAAATATTGATGCCCCATTGGGAAGAGAAACCTGGATGTAGCATGGGTAAGGGAGTACGTTGCGTCTATGTGAGTGTGTGCATGGGAGACCTGAGTATTGCTCTGACTAACCTTCTATCACACCAGTTTTAGCTGATTAAGTAAAGTTTTCTGATAGGTTGCTGGTAGAGAGAGATTAAAAGTAACAAGCAGCTAGGGTTGTAAGAGGTCCTAGTATCATAGATAAGGTGTCAACGACCCCTTGGCCTAGTTGATAGGGCCAAGGGGGAAGTGGTGGAATCCTGGGACGTAATCAGACGGGGGAGAAACATACCTACAACAATGGTCGGACCTTGTTGTACTCCCCTAATTATGATGGCGGTGTCGATGGAGGGTTGCAAGCACACCCGACGTGGCAGGTATGGGAAAGTGTATGCCATCGGCCACACTATGTGTTATGAACACTCTATTAGGTTGTGTAGTAAATCTTACATGTGAATGAATCGATGATCAAAACATTAGATTAATCATGATGCGCAATGACTCCCCAAATGATTAGTTTAATTAGATTACCTATTGTTTGTCTTTATGCTTCGTGGTTGATAATTTGATAATCCAACCCCCCCCTTGTGCTTGTATTTACTAGTTATTCATTTCACTCGTATGGATTGAAGACCCGTTACGAGGTTGTGTTTTTAGTTGATACTGGAGCCCTAGCATCTTTGTGGACAAACTCATGGCTTACCACTAACTACCTAGCATAGCAGTGAGAACAGGTGCAGAACTATAAATTCTATCTTTGACCTTTCCCACAGGAAAGCCTCGGCTCGGGTTAATCAGCTACAATTAACGATGCTGGGTGGAGGTGGGTCATTGGGCTTCTGTGATGGTTGTATGGCCAATAATTTGCAACTTTATGGTTCTTCCACAGCTGGAGCATACCTCAATTGACCATGAGACACGATTATAAGATTTATTTCTAGAGCCCGGCCCACGGTTTGAGAAGGATTTCTACAAGATCTCATTAAACCCAAAGATAGACATTGATTAGGAGGATGGTGAGATTTCATTTAGAGCACCACCTAGTCGCAATCACTGTTTGTAGGCTGTATTTGGAACTTCTAAACCATGGGGCGTGGGTCTTGGCACGTGCCAAAGTCTGGAGCATCGGTCTGCTCAGAAATCTTGGCGCGGGACGTAGGCTGGTCTTGGCATCTTGAACTTGGAACGGACCTCTTTATAAGCCCCCCAGGGAAGAGAAACCTAGATGTGATATGGGGCAGAGGGGTTCGAGTCCATGTGGGTGTGTGCACGTAGGTCTTTCCAAGTTTTACCGTACGATGACAGCACACCGGTCTTAGCATGCGAGTTGGTCTGAAGGGTTACAGGTAGAGATAGCATTTAGTAGCAAAGCTATGGTTTAGCTACCCTAGTGACATCGATAAGGTGCCTATTCTTCTTTGCCTCTTTAGGCCTAGGGATAGAGCATTCGTGGTGTAGTTCATGAGACATAATCATATGGGGAAGAAACATATATGCACAATGGTAGGGCCGTTGCTGCACTTTCCTAATTACAGAGGCGGTGCCAATGGAAGATTACAAGAGCACCCTACGTGAAAGGTATGGGGAAGTGTTGACCATCGACCACACCATGTGTTATGAACACTAGAATAGGCTTTGATATCCTGTACGTGATGGAATCGAGGATCAAAACATTTAATCAAAAAGGTTACGCAAATATTCCCCAAGTGCTTGCATATATAGTTTTCTCTTGTGTTATTTCTTATGTTCGTAATTTTCAGTTGAAAACCCCCAAAACCCCCATTTTGTAATATCTAGTTAATTCCTAGCACTCGGACGGATTTACAACTCGCACGTGGTTGTGTGTAGTTGGCTATTAGACCCTGGCATCTCTATGTACAAACCCAATTTTGCCACTAACTACCTCATAGGTAGCTTAGTAGTAAGTTTGGGAGCAAAATATAAATTTGAATTTGACCATCTCTCATTAAACCATTTTGGTCTGTTTGACTTACAAATTCCTTCGCTCAGGTTAATTTAGCTACAAACTTAAGGACCCCGAGTGGAGGTGGTTCAACGATCCCAAGGGGAGGCATATCAATTATAAATTTAATATTATGAAATTTACATGTAAACATTAACATTCTTTTTACGGTCGGAAGATGGTGCATTTGTATCTCTTAAGAGCTTGGTAGACCCAAGTAAAATAGGTGCCTAAGGTTTTCTTAAAAGTAAAGATTCAACTAAGGAAGTTGGAAAAGAAGAATTAGGGCCAGGTTGGTGTGAAATCATGATAATTAATGCAGTTCATCTTGGTGGTTGTGTGATTCGCTGTTATGATGGCTATAAAACAACTGAATATGTGATTGGAAATGTGCTAGCTTGGCCAATGACGCAAGGACGTCTAATTAACTTATTCATCCTTTGCTACACAAATATACATAAATTACATGTGTCTCTATACATAAATTATAGGGCAAAATACTGATATGACCCTATGTTTTGGAGGTTTGTGCTAATATGACCCTGCGAAGTTGAAAAGTGCTATTGTAGCCCTATGTTTTGCATCAGAAGTGCCGATATAACCCTGTGGCACTATTCTGGCATTAACTTAATAATTTCCGGCATTGACCAAACCTAAAATGACTGAAATATCCCTAGTCTTAAACCTAATAATATAATGACTAAAATACCCCTACAATCTTCTTCTTCATCATCTCCAAGATCACAACCATGGCTGTTCCGCCACCACCTCCGCCGCACCACCACCTCCGCCACCTACCACCGCTGGAATCTGGATTTCCATCGCCACCACCGCTCCGCCACCTACCACCGCTGGAATCTGGATTTCCGTCGCCACCACCGCTCCGCCACCTCTGCCACTGGAGTTCACCGGAATCTGGAAAAATTCCTTGGGCGAACCCACTCCAATCCTCCTCCACTAGTTTGAAATTAACCCACCTAACTCTACTGATTAGAATTCTGATTCCTGAAGAAAAAAAATGTTGAAATCCAGCAACAAATCTAGACGCTCAATCTGTAACACAATAACAAAATCCAGCAACAAAATTCTGCAACAAAATTCGGATTCCATCTGTAACACAGTAAATAAAAAGCTCAATCCCTACTCCACTTCTTCCCAGCACCTTCATTTCACATGAATTACTGCGAACCTACCTCGCAGCCTGATGCCTCGATGCCGCCCGATGCCTTGACGTCGTCGATGCGACGCCCGATACAACGCCGCCGATGCAATGCCTCGACTCCTCAATGCGGTGCCTCAACAATGCGATGCCTCCCAATGCGATGCCTCAATTTTGGGACCAATGCGATGCCGCCGATGCTATGGCCGATACGATGCCTCGATGCCTTGATGCGGTGCCTCGATGATGCGACGCCGCCCGATGCGATGCCTCAATTTTGGGCCCGATGCAACGCCCGATGCGGTGCCTCAACGATGCAATGCCGGCAGATGCGATGCCTTGATTTTAGGATGCCGCCCAAACGAGTCCGACCCAAGCTAATGGCGGATTTTGGGTCGGAACAGAGAATAAAAGAGGAACAGACAAGAAGAAGAAAAGAGAAGAGGAAGAAGAAACGAACAGAGAAGAAGGAACGAACAGAGAAGAAGAAAGGAGAGGAAATGAACAGAGAAGAAGAAAAGAGGAAAAAGAAAGAGAAGACGAAAAGAGCAGAAGATAAGAGAACCGTGGTTTAATTGTCTTTTAACATTTTTTATTTTTTATTTTTTTTAAAACAGGGGTATAATAGTCATTTCATGTATTTCCCGCCAAATTCATGCCTCCAGGGTTATATTAGCACATTTTAGCAAAACAGAGGGTTATAATAGCACTTTCCAACTTCATAAGGTCATATTAGCACAAACCCCCAAAACATAGGGTCATATGAGCACTTTACTCTAAATTATATATACATGTGTGTATCTTCTTTGTTGAGAATCTACATGTTTTAAAATTGATGGTTTTTAGTACAATTTTTTTAGGGATAAATACATTTATAACTCTGACTTTATGCTGAAAGTGTCAATATAACCCTACAATCTCATAAAATGTCAATTTAATCCTAACTAATTATTGTTTGTGCCAATCTAACTCTAACATTCGAAATTTTGTGCCAATACAGCCAAAATCCCTAGTTCCGACATTGGCCATATGAATTCAGGCATGACCAGTAATTGAAATGACAAAAATATTCCTCATGGCAAACCTATATTCTACTTCAAAAGCTATCTTTCTTCTTCACCGAGTTTGTCGCTGCTACTGCCACCACCTCTGCCACCACCAGCCCCCCACCAGTCACCTTCCACCGCCAGTTACCACCGACAACCACCATAGCAACCACCATTCTCAGCTAGAGTTAACTAAGAAAATGAAGAGAAAAATAAATACTAGGAGAGCTCTTAGGAGTAGTAGAATGGCTAAATTAGCTGCATTAATTACTTATGGTAAATGTTTGATAACTACTGCTGGAAAGAGTGGAACTTGCAAACTGAACGACTTGCAAAACTTAGAGATTAACCACATATATTCACTGTCTGCATTTTATTTTAAGAGTAGTAAATGAACCTCAGTATAATCCAAATCTGAATAAGTATAGTTTTTTTTGATAACTTTGCAGAACCTTGTGATGTTTGAACCTATCGCCGAGTTGCAGGCTCCTGCATAACTTTTAGCCTGAATATTACGCAATGAAGCATAGATGTGTAAAGTAGTACTAACACATGTACTATATCACTTCAGGACAAGAGTTTGAGGGATCAGAACAATGTTCTTGTGAAGCAGGTGACTGTTTATACATCATCTGCTACCACATCACCACCTTCCGCTGCCAGTTACCGGCGACAGCTACCAAAGCCAACCCAGAAACCACACCACTGCCGCCAACTCCTCGCTACCTAGCCCACCACCACCCCACTCCAGCCCGCCACCACCCCGGCCCACAAACATTCCACCCCACCACCATCCCAGCCGGTAACATAACCCATTTTCACTCGGCTCTCCCAAGCTAACCACCACCGAGAAAATCGAGGCTACAACGGGTGGAGTGGAATAACGGGAAGAAGAAAATGGTAGCCTCCATGGCAAATCAAATCGAGGAAGAAGAAAAGGGGAGCCTCCGCGGCAGAGCAAATTGAGAAAGAAGAAAAGGGGAGCTCTCAATAATAAAGCTCTGAGGCGAAAATAAGGAGAAAAAAGGCGCAGCCTTTCCTTCACACTTTGGAGGCTGATTTCTTCAATTTCATTCTCTTTTCACCGATGAATTATGGTTTAACGGATTCTCCTTGGATTTCCGCACATAATCATATGCAATTTGTGGAGAGATTTTGATCTAATTTTTCATCTTCGAGTTAGGGTTTTTCTGAGAGTGTGTGAATTTGACGGATTTTGTTCATATTGGTGGAATCCTCGTTGCGGTTTGCAATCCAAATCCGCAATTGCAATCGGGTTTTGTGTTTGGTACTTGTTACGAATCCTTGGCTGAATTGGAGATTTGTTCAAAAAATCCAATCTTTTTGGGATTAGGGTTTTAGGCAAGGGTTTAAAAGGGGTTAGATTAAATTTTCAGCACAAATTTAAGCAAATCCTTGAGTTCTGGATCGGTTTGCTTAAAGGGAGATTGCGGCATCTGAAAACCAAATTCCGTAGGGTTTGTTTTCTTGCGGTTTTTCGTATTTGGTGGATCCCGAATCCAGGTTTTTCTCTACTTCATCACGCTTGATTGTGTGTGGTTTTCGATACGGTTTTTGTGTATTGCAATTTGTTTGGTTTTCAATATACTGTGTGGTGCATTGTGTGTTGTGTTCGAATCCAATTCGATTATTGGGTTGCTTGTTTGTTGGCTCGGCTTGAACTTTGTTGTTCATCATGGTAACCAATGGAGCATCATCATCGGGTAATAAGAATAAGAACTCGACCAAGGTACAAGGGCAGGCCGAGGGGAGTGGTCATGTGCAGCAAAATCAGAAGACCCATCCGAGGGATTGGAATGATCCGTTGCTTGAGAGAAGAAGGCAGTGGGATGATCCGGCCATTCTCTAGGAAAGGTCGAATATCAAAATTGTTGAATACAATGGAGATATGGTTGACTTTGTTCTCACGGATGAAGAGATTCACAAAGATCTTTACAAACCATTCTATGGTTTTCTGGGAGTTTTCCCAGGGTTCTTTCCTGGAATGTATGCCATACGTACGCTTCTAGTTGCTAAGTGGAATGTTGCTTGTACTGTTCAGACAAAGCTAAATGGTTATGTGATTTTCAAGTTTAACAGTGTTGAAGATAGAGATTTGGTGATGAATGGTCCTGACCATTATCTCCATGGGAAGAAGTTGTTCATGACGAAGATAGCTGAATCCGGACAGTATGATATGAAAATCCAGGCCACTAAACCAATATGGATAAGGTTAGAGCATCTGCCTAAGAGCTACTAGCACAAGAAGGCACTGGAGAAGATAGCTACTTCTATTGGAGAACCAATCCTCATGGATAATGGCACACTCGAATTAAGAGGTTACTGCGCGCGCCTCTTAATTTGGGTTGACACATCTAAGGAGTTGAAAGAGAAGGTGAATTTTTGTGTACCAAGTGGGGAAGTGCATACGCAGAGGATAATTTATGATTACTGTCGACCTTGGTGTCCGAGTTGTGGTGAAAACACCCACCTAATAGAGGAGTGTGAAAATTTCTGGAAAGCTAAAGAGGAGGCAGTGAATAACCCCACGGCAAGGAATGAGAACAATGGTGATAGCATAAGGTGATAGCAATGAGAACAATGGTGATAGAAAAATCGTAAAAAATGAGATAAATACCAAGTTTGGGTTAGAAAGATGCATGCTACAAATCTTGGTGATAGTCCCAGCGTAGCCTCGGCCCAAGGGGGTGATGATATAGTCCTCGAGGATAGATCCTGATATAATGAAAATTCTGAGAGGTTAAGAAAGGGTAAGGGAAAGAGTAATGAAGGCATGGGAGGGATCCGTGATGAGGTCGGGGCTGCCGCTAAAGAAACCCGACCATCTGGGTTTAGTATTGGTGCTGCAAACAAGGGAGTCAAGCAGACCGTCATGGCGCTGCCAGCAAGAAAGGCGCCCGAGGTTGAGAACCAGCACGCTGAAAAAAGTGTTGGGCACGCCAAGGATAGTCAGGCAGCTCGCCGCGGGCGTAGCGCAGAGCGTCCAAGTGTTAAGAAAAACCGTAGCGCAAAATCTACCGATGCCGCGCATGCGCAAATACACGGTACACATGAGCCAGCCTTTGGAGACGATGATCATCCAATTTCTGGGGCTGGAAAATTTCCCACTCAAATTATACATTTGGAAGTAAGAGGTTCTAAAATTCCGAGGCTGAACAGGAGTAAAAGTAAGAGTAGACCTCTATCTGGCTCAGGGGCTACCACTAGAGCTCGAAGTAAGAGTCGATCTCGCATTCTTGATCATGGGAGAGCCATTCAAAAGTCTTTCCAGTGTATGCTAACTGCCACGCGAAGTAGCTCAGATGTTTCAGGCAGTAAATCTGATGAGGGCGGCGGTCCGAAGCCAAAAGGGACCTTAGGTTCCCAATGAATGCCGCATCGATAAATGTTAGGGGCTTATCGGCCCCTGTACGGAGGAGATGGGTCAAAGGTATCATCTCCACGCATAAGGTAGGCATTTGTGGTTTGCTAGAAACAAAAATGGAGGAAAAAGTTTTAAGTATTTTCTTGAAGAGTTTTAAGGGGTGGAAGTTTACGCATAATTTTAAGCTGTGGCAGAATTCGAGAATTCTTATCATATGGGATCCGAAAGGCTATATGGTGGATGTCCTTGGAAAATCTCCACAATGTATTCATCTCAAGGTGCGAAATCTTTCTACTGGTATTGAGTTTTTATGTACTTATGTCTATGGTCATAGTGAGGGTAGAGCGGCACACTTACCACTATGGGCGGAGTTAAAGTCTTTTGGCGGAAATTTGAACACTCCTTGGATGGTTCTTGGTGATTTTAATGCGATTCTAAGCCTTAATGATCATTATGGTTCGACGGTGTGAAGTCTATATCTAATGAGGGAATTTCAAGATGTTTGTACAAAGTGTGGATTGAGGGATGCGCCTTCTATTGGGGAGCACCTAATGTGGCATAGTGCTGACTGGAAAATATGGAAGAAGTTAGACCGTGTGCTATTGAACCATAGATGGGATCCTGATGCTTGCCGAACCACTTTTCTTCTGATTTCTTCCCAATCGAATCATAGTCCCATGGTTGTTAATATGTCACAGGAAATAGATAGTAAACAAAGGTCTTCCGGTTTCAAAACATGTGGTTAAATCACCCGAATTGCAAGCAAATTGTGGATGATTATTGGAAGCCATCGGTTGAGGGTAAATTGCAATTGTGTAGAAAATTATTACGGCTGAAGCGTCCATTGAAGGAGTTGGGCGTGATTGATTTTAACCACATCTCGGAAAGGGCAAGGGGGCGGATAGTGAGTATAGCGATGCTTTTAGTAATTTTAACGCGATGAATGCCTCAGCTCAAGATATAGAAGAGTATAGCGATGCTATCTTGCGGAATCATCCTTCCTCTCTCATAAAGGAAGGATTAATCATATTACTTTGTGTTTTCACAAAATGGTCTCAGAAAGAAAGGGTGGAGGTATTCCGGCAATTCTTGATGGAGATAATCGTATTGTAACTTCTAATATTCGCAAGGGGCAACTTTTTTACGGACTTTTATACAGGCCTATTCGGAACACCAAGGGATAGGGTCTCTATTGATCAAGTGATAATCAGTTCGAGGCCTATTCTGAGGGATATGGACATGGCATTCTTGAATCAGGATATTGCGAGTACGGAAGTAAAGCAGGCGCTATTTGCAATGGCTGATGACAAGGCTCCGGGCCCGGATGGTTACACTGCCGGATTCTTCAAGAAGCAGTGGGATATTGTAGGAGTGGAATTAACAGGAGTGGTACTGGAGTTCTTTCGAACAGGAGATATTTGGCACAGTTGAATCATACTTCGGTTGCCCTTATACCGAAGAAGCCAAACAATCTTAAGGTGAGTGACTTTAGACCAATAGCGTGCTGCAATGTGGTCTACAAGATTATCCCAAGGATTATTGCCAATAGACTAGAGGGAATTTTGCCGGGGATAATTGACCCGTGTTAGGGTGCCTTTGTGAAAGGCAGGAATTTATCGGACAATGTCATGCTAGCGCAGGAATTTGTTCGTGGTTATGGGAGAGCAAGGACTTCGCCTAGGTGCATGATCATGGTGGATTTGCAAAAGGCTTTCGATACGGTCTCCTGGGAATTCTTAGAAGAAGTTTTACTTGGACTGGGTTTTCCAGAAAGACTAAAGGATAGAATCATGACTTGTGTCAGAACTTCCTCATTCTCGATTGCAGTGATGGGAAGGTCAGAGGGGCATTCGGCAAGGTGACCCCTTGTTGCCTCTCCTTTTTGTGATGTGTATGGAGTATTTTTCTAGATTGCTGAGGAAGAGGACCGAATCAAGACACTTTACTTACCATCCGAGATGTGAATTGCTCAAGATTACTCACTTGGCTTTTGCGGATGATCTCATGCTTTTCTCTGAGGCAAACACTGATTCAGTCCATATACTTATGAATGCCCTAAATGAGTCCGAGCGCACTTCTGGACTAGCCATTAATGCGGCTAAGTCCAAGTTTTTTGGAATTGGATTGAAGGAGGACTTAAGCTTCACTGGCATTCCATGGGCAACATTTCCTGTAAGGTATCTAGGGGTGCCACTTGATTCCAGCAAGTTGAAGGTGACATAATTTGGAACTCTGCTTGGAAAGGTAGATTCAGATATTGCCAAATGGAAAGGACATACGCTTTCTTATGCTGGTAAACTGGAGCTTGTTAGATCCATTGTAGGAGGTATTGCAGGGTTCTGGATCCAGAACTTTATTATACAATCTACGGTTATGGATGCTCTTGAGCAAAAATGTAAGTGCTTATTATGGGGAGGAAAGTACAAGAGCAAAGTATCGTGGAAGAAGCTATGTACTCCCGAGTCATTTGGGGGTCTTAGATTAAGGGATTTTGTAACATTGAATCGTGCTTCAATGGCTCAGAGGATATGGGATATTCACATGAAGAAGGATAATTTGTGGGTCAAATGGGTTCATTCGTTTTATCTCCAAGATGATGGGTTTTGGGGTATAAATCCGAGGATTCAAAATGGCAGTCTGGGTGAAAGGTTTTCAAGCTATTTTGGGGATATGTGCAAGCTGAGAGATGAATGGCGGCTTATGTTTAACGGGGATGTCCAAGAAGTAAAAAATCATCTTTTTCTTGGGTGAGTTCAGGAAAATTCACTAGCAAGGCATATGGTTTTGTGCATCAGCACAAATACCCGAGATTGTATGAAGAGAATGGTAGAACACGTGAGAAAGTTTTTATATCCCTCCAAAATTCTCTTTTATTGCATGGTTGGCAACAATCCGGAGGCTACACACCAAGGATAAGCACCGTCCTAAAGAGGATGAAAATATGGAAAAAAATTTGTTCTCTATGCCACCTAGAAGAGGAAACAAATGAACACTTGTTTTTCAAGTGCGAATTCTCGGAAGTAGTATGGGGGCGAATAAGGAATTGGATAGGGTTAAGGTGAAGAACAAGTATGATAGCAAGTTCTATGAATTGGGTGAAAAGACAAGTAAAGGGTTCAAAAATTCGTAAGAAATTTGGCCCTCTAGCTTTAATAACTACGGTTTATCGAATTTGGAGGGAAAGGAACAATGTTGTTATGGATGGTGCTCAACCAAGTTCTGATCGGGTAGTTAAACTCATCATGAAAGATTGTTAACATGATCCTTAATCACCTATTTCCGGATGAGCATCTGTTTTAGGCGACTTGGTTGCTGTACACGGGATGTGGAAGCTGGGCACTAGATGATCTGAGCACTGTGTGTAGGCATTTGGTTGATGGGCACTGGGCGCTAGGCACTGGGCACAGCGTGCTGGGGGCTGGGAACTGGGTGCTGGGCACTGGGTGTTCGGCGCTGAATGTTGGGCGCTGGGTGCTGTCCATTGATTTCTGGGCACCGTGTGATGGCACTATGCACTGGCCTTTAAGTGATGGGCACTAGTCGTTGGATGTTGGCCACTTATGCTGGTCGATGGCCGCTTGGAAATTGATGTTGGAATTGGTTGATTTAAGTTAATTGAAGGAGAAGGTTGCCATGGCTTTTCAGGTATTTTGGTGAAGGCATGCTGGGCGCTGACATTTGGATTATGGGCGTCCCGCTTGAGCGCTGGGCGTGGGAGCCAGGCAGATGCGTTGGTGCCATCGAATCAGGCGTTGGATCCATTTGCTGGGCATCAAGCGCACTATTTTTGATGGGGTCATAAGGCCAGAAATTTTTGGCTTTATGGCTAGTGGTAACTTGGATTTAACGGAAATGGTTGTAGGTTTTAAAGTATTGGCCTTTGGCCTATACTTCATCACCTAAGCCTAGTTTTTTACTATGAATTAATGGGTTTTTGCGCTCTATGCTCGCGCTACACTTAGTGTTAAAATGGCATAAAGCTATCCATTTGCTCAAAATGGAGTGGGCGATTACATAATCGCCACGCCTGATGCACGCGGTATAAGTGTGTCCATTCTCTCATCCTAAGGAGATTAATCTAGTTGGGAATCATAGGAGTTGGAAGCACGGCTTCTATACACTCTTGCCTACTGGATTATTCTCGGCTCTATTAAAGAGAACGATAAAAGGCCAATAACATCCATCTTTCTTCACCTTAGGGATGTATATGGTAGAAGCATATTTCCACTCGAGCCAATGGCACAATGAAGGTTATCAGCTTCACTCAGATAGATCTATGCAACATCTAAGACCCGAGATCACTCTCGGCTGCGATAGGAATTCAATAATTGATTACATTGGATTTTGGCATCTTCATCAAGATTTCGACAAGTAAACCTCTTCAAGATCTGAGAATTGACACTCGGTTGCATTATGGAATCCAAATGAAGAAGGCCCCGCTTGTTAGAGGTAGAAGCGGATCACATGGTCATGGGTAGTGAGTTTGTTCTCATCCCATTTGTCTTGAGTTTCATAGCCCGTTCTCACTTAGGGTTGCGATACTTAGGTCCATTTTCATTCTTGCATCTGGACTTGTATTTATTTTCCCTAGGCTTAGTTTATCTAGCTCAGGGTTAGCAGTTTTTAAGTAATTGGGGGGGGGGATATTGCCTATTAAGGTACAATCCCCCCTCTCTTTCTCGGACTTGTTTTTTCCTAGGTTTCACCATTTAGCCTAGACTTATTTGGAAGGGTCACTGGTATTTTCCAGGGGTCCTATCACGGCGTTCCACCGCATTTTCTATTTACCATATTTACCTCGAGAAAGAAGAAAAGGGAAGCCTCTGTGGTGGAGCAAGAAGGACTCGGTCCACGCGTCTGTGATGCTGGAGAAGCAATCAGACTTCACCGTGGTGTACTTGATGCTATTGAGGCTCCAATTTTTGGGCCGATGAGGCGGTCTATTAGGTAATGAGGGTACTCTATGGTAACTAAGATGGAGATGGGTAGAGGCGCTCAGAGGAGGAGAGGCGCCGCCGGCGAAGAGTGTTGCGTTTAGGAGGATGAAAGAGTATATATTAAATAGGTAGGGCTAAATGAGACTTGGGTGATATAATCGAGGGAAGAAGACGACGGACCAAATCAAAGAAGAAAGGGGGGGAAAGACGATGACTCTTTCTCATTTTCTTTTATTTTTAAGTCAAGGCAAAATCATCTTTTTAAATTAATCCGACCAAATGAACATTGCTTAAAAGTCAACAAATTCAAATGTTATATTAGCCCTTTCTAAGATTGCAGGTGTTAGAGTAAATCAGGTTTCTGATTAGTTGAATGATTTGATTGATTTTGAATAAGTCTTGTTGACTAAGCCAGAGTCCTAATAGTACTATTTTTCCTTATTGTACTATATATAATCATGTCAGCAATACATTATTTCCTTGAGGAAAATACATCTTGTCATGGTATTACAGTAGTGTTCTGATTCACCTTCCTAAAACATTAAAATTTTGGCTGTACTTTCCCTCTCCCCCCAATGGCTGATTGAAAATCTTCTCCCTCTCCATCCAACGACCGATTGAAAATCTTCCCCCTCTCTCTTCCGATGAAAATTTTTCCAGCGCCACTCTCATCATGGCCAGTGAAAAATTATCGTTCAATACCCTTCTCCAAATGATGCAAATCAAGCTCAATAAGTCCAACTTTCTTCTTTGGAAACTCCAGATTATATACGTTTTAAGCTTCATGCCCACCTCTCCCTACTCCTCCACAGGCCGGCTCCTCATCTCCTTCGTTCACCGCCGCCCTATGCACTCCTCCCGCCGGCTCTCATGCAGTGGTTCAGGCGGCCTACAAATTGACCAAGGAAGTGTATGACCTCTGGATTGATGAAGACCAGAGGGTTTGTAGTATGTTGTTCTCTTCTCTCTCTCTTGAGGACCTTTCGAACTCCCGGCCTCGTGTGTGACTGCCAAAGACATCTGGGACAACATTTGTCCACTTTTCAGTACAGTGGCGCATCCACCATCGTGCGTCTTCGTACCGATGCCCACGATATACGTGAGAGCGATATTGTTCATGAACTCCATTTACAATTTAAAGATATTTTTAAACAGTTATCTCTTATGGGTTCTCCAGTCTCTAATGATGATTAGATAATTTAGTTTTTAACTGCTCTTAAGTCTAAATTTAGAGATTTTTTAGCCCCGTTGATTATTTCTTTCCATGCCCCTTTATATGCCGATATGTTATCTCATGCCAAGAACCACGGGGCATTTTTAAAAAATTTACAGGGGAATCCAGAGCCAGCATCTGGGCCGGTCACGTTCACTACGGGAGAAAACCCCTCAGCCGGCTACGTTCACTGTGGGATCACGCGCAGGTGAGGGATAGCGGCGCATTTGGGTACGCACTGCCAAAGGCAGCCATTTTAGTGGGCACCGCGGTGGCCAGTCTCCTGGTCATGCTCAGTCACCTGCCTCAGGCTCAGGTTCAGGCCGCGATCCGCACTGCACCTAGTGTGGTCGACCCAGTTATTTTGCTGCTACTTGTTATAAGATGTTGGCTCAGACTCGTCATACAGACTCGATCCATCTGGATGAAAACTTGCAGGCGTCCATGTAGTTGAACTCATCTGCAAGCACATCATACTGGTATCTTGATTCTTACGCAACCAATCACATGGCATCTTCAGCCTTTGGCCTGGACAGTGTTTCTCCATATTCTGGTAACTCTCAGGTTTCTGTTGGTTATGGTGCTTCTATTCAGATTTCACATATTGGTGATTCTCATATTTCTAATCATTTGAAACTGTATAATGTTCTGGTTGTCCCTGAGATTACAAAGAATTTACTGTCTATTAGTAAACTGACTAGAGATTTGAATGTGTCTGTTACCTTTAATGATCGGAACTTTTTTATTCTGAACAAAGTATCCAGAGCAGTCGTGGGTAAGGGCCACAGTGATGGAGGCTTGTACGTGTTAGACAAAGGAGATGCAGCACTGGTTTCCTGTTTTTCCAGCAGAATAAAGGACGTGCATCATTTGAGCTTTAGCATGCTCGCCTAGGACATGTGCTGACTGCAGTCATTTCTGGTTTGCAGAAGTTCAGTTTACTTTCAGTTTCCTCTTTATTACCTAAACCGCATACTTGTACTCCTTGTGTTTGGCAAATGGACAGCGGTTATCTTTTGTTGAAAACACTAAACGTGCTGCGCGGGTCCAGGATTTAGTGCACTATGATTTGTGGGGTCTAACCCCAGTTTATCTGAGACTGGTTTTACTTATTATGCCTTATTGTGGATGATTATTCAAGTTTTACTTGGTTTTTTACGCTTTATCAAAAATCTGAGTTTTTTAAACATACTTACAGTTTGAGGCATTGGTAGAGAATAAATTTACATCTACAATTAAGGTTTTTCAAAGTGATGGAGGTACAGTTTTTGAACACGTGCATGCGGCCTCATTTTGCCTCAAAAGGCATTCACCATCAAGTTTCATGTCCATATACTCTGGAGAAAAATGGATGAGCAGAATGCAAACATCGGCATGTTGCAGAAATGTGTCTTACAATGCTATTCCATTCGCATCTTCCACTTTCTAGATGGGTTGATGTTTTTGCCATTGCAGTTTATACTATTAATCGGTTACCTACTTTGGTTTTACAGGGTGCCTCCCCATATGGTCTTTCTCTATCAGCGGGATCCTATTTACTCAAACTTTCATCCTTTTGGTTGTCAAGTATTTCCTTGCGTCCGTCCTATGGCTGATCACAAGTTATCTCCCCAGAGCATTACCTATGTTTTCATTGGATACAACTGTCATTACAAGGGTTTCCGCTATCTTGACATTACCACCAGAAAAATATATGTCACCTGCCATGCTCAGTTTGATGGGAGTTGTTTTCCCTTGCCTCCTCCGCTTTGGCGTTCAGATCTTCTCTCTCGACTTTGGATGTCTCTGCCTTTTTGGATATTGACGGTGGTCCAGGCCCCTATTGTCCCCATTTGATGAGTTGGTTCATGCGCCTAGCCTGACTTACTTGTCCGACCTCGATGAGCCGACACCTGCCTGTCAGCCCCCTCCTAGGTCACCGCTGGCCAGTCCAGCCTCCTCTGTCGTGTCTTCTTCTGCCACCACCACAAATTCATCCTTGGTTTTTTTTCGGTGGCCCGTCACCACCAACTTCCTAGCCTCGGCCAATTACCCATCGGATGGTCACTCGGATGACCACTGGTACTATTCAGCGATGGGATTACTCGGATATTGTTGTGCATGGTCTTCTTGCTGCACTTCTTGCTCAGTCTGAGCCCACTGATCACCACTCGACCCTCAAGGATCCTTCTTGGATAGCTGCTATGGATGAAGAAATTGTTATCCTCTAAGGCCAGCGTAATTTGAATTTGGTTCCTTGACCATCGGATGTCAACATTATGAACTCCTAATGGGTCTATCGGCTGAAGTATCAACCAGATGGCACAGTTGATCGTTACAAGGCCTGACTTTTTGCTCGTGGGTTTTCACAGATTTCAGGTTTTGACTTTGACCAAACCTTTAGTCTTGTGGTCAAAGCTTCCACCGTCCGCACAGTCCTTACCAATACTACAATGCGCTCTTGGCCACTTCATCAACTATACGTCAAGCATGCATTCTGAACGGTATTCTCGATACTCCAGTCTACATGGCGCAACCTGTTGGCTATAAGGACCCACTCCTTCCGGATTACGTCGGCCGCCTGCAAAAGGCCATTTATGATCTTAAGCGGGCTCCTCGTGCCTGGGTTTAGAGGTTCAGGACTTATCTATTGCAGCTTGGGTTTCAGTGCAGTTCGACAGACATTTCCTTGTTTGTTCAATCTAAAGGGACGTCTCTGCTTTATCTTCTTATCTATATGTTGATGACATCATCCTCACTGGAAACGATCCACTACTACTCCGTCAGTTCATAGATCGGACACAACGAGAATTTGCTATCAAGGATCTGGGTGCTCTGCACTACTTTCTTGGCTTAGAGGTTTCACCCACTTCATCAGGCTTACTTCTTGGTCAGGCTAAGTATGCTCGGGATATTCTTACTCATGCCGGTATATCTGATGTTGTTCCAATCACTACTCCTTTTGTTCCTGGTTCGCAGTTACACAGTCCCACTAGTCCTCCTTTTTAGAATCTGACTCTGTACAGATCCTTGGTTGGTGCTCTCCAATACTTGGCAATCACTCGTCCTGACTTGGTTATTTCGGTTAACACCGTCATACAGTTTCTTCAGGATTCTCGTAATGATCATTTTTAGCAGTCACTCGGATCTCTGTTATGTTCACGGCACACTCCATTTTGGTCTCACCTTTCGCTCTGTAAGCACACCTGAGGTCTTGGGTTATTCCGATGATGATTGGGCTGGTTGTCTGGAGGCCCAGCATTCCACTTATGGCTATGCGGTCTTCCATGGTGGTAATTTGGTCTCTTGAAGCGCAAAGAAGCAGCCCACCGTCTCTCCCTCCAGTACTGAGTCAGTGTATCGGACCCTTGCCAATACTACTTCAGAGGTAGTTTGGATGTCTCATTTGCTTCGCGATCTTCATGTTCCGATTTCGGGTTTGCCACTGTTGTAATGTGACAACTACAATGACATTATCCTGGCTCAGAATTCAGTTGCTCACAAGCAGGCAAAGCACGTTGACATTGATTACCATTTTGTTCGTGAGTTGGTCTCCTCTGGCAAGCTCCAAGTTGCACATGTTTCCACTGGTCTTCAGATTACTGACATCTTCACCAAGGGACTTTCCCATCCCCTGTTCATGTTTTTTAAGTCTGAGCTTTGGGTCACTGAGCATCTGGCGCTTTGCTTGAGGGGGGAATGTTTAAGTAAATCAGGCTTCTGATTAGTTGATTGATTTGATTGATTTTGGATAAGTCTTGTTGACTAAGTCAGAGTTCTAGTAGTACTATCTTTCCTTATTGTACTCTATTTATTCATGTCGTTGAGCTCAAGACAATAAATCAGGTTTATGATTTACTCTAACAACAGGGTTATATTGACACTTTCAGTCTAAAGTCAGTGTCATTTTATCACTTAACTTTTTATTTAAAGCTAACATGTAATAAAATCTTATGACCATATTTCTTTATTTTTTAAAAAATATTCTTTTTAATAGAAGATAGTTTATCATTGTTTTTTAAATTATAGTTTGGATGAGAGTATATGCATTTACTTCCTATGTAATTTTTTAGATTGTGTTCACAAAGGAAAATTATAAATGAAGTTGTAGCATTGTTAAATATATTAACTGGTTGAAAATCTATACATTTTTAAGTTATTGATATCAAGATTTCATATTTTTATGCACATGTCCTCGATACCAACGCATTTAAGAAGAGTGACTACATCATAGCGTTTGAAGGATATTATCCTTCATTTTATTATTCTGGTTAGGATCATTTTAGGTAATTTATTGCTTAAGACTTACTGTTTTTGGATAATTATAGATTTTAAAGTTTCTGTATTTGACATTTTAAATTTAGTTTGCATTTTGAGTAAAGTGTATATGATTATTTTTGCTGATTTGATTTCCGCTTCTTAATTATAGTTTTGTAGGCTTGTGAATGTTAAAATATATTATTATGTTATCACATTAACTTTTTGGGTATATAATATTTGTAAAATGCATTAGCAAGTGTTTTTAAAAATATTCTAAAAACACATAATTAAATTGTGTGTAAATAATTCGGTTAATCACACACAAGTGTATTAAAAAATATTCCAAAAACATTTAATCAAATTGTGTGTACATAATTTATTTAAACATATTACTAAATATTTGAAAAAAAAATCTAAAAATACATAACAAAATTATGTGTACATAATGTTAACGCAAAACAAAGTATTTTTAAAAATATTCTAAAAACACATAACTGAATGTCCAAATATATACATACATCATATGCAAATAGACTATAAAATGGACAATATTAAGGGTCTTAATGGGATTACAAAGTTAGATTTAGTCACCATGTATTATCCATACTCTATACTACAAGAACAACGTTTTGGTTAAGTGTCACCCCCACATTTATCCAAGTCAACTTTCACTAATTTTTGACATGTAACATTCTCAAGTTTTAACACATAAGCTAGTTACACCAATTTACCATAGTTATTTTTTTTTAATATTGTGCTTTCTCTATATACGAAGATTCTGTGTACCTCACCAAATCAGAAGTCAACTTATTTTTGGAAACATAATTATCGCCTATAATTTTGTTAATTATCATTAATCTGATAAGGCAATACCTACCAATCTACATAAATATTCACATCAACATTAAAAATTACAGTTGGGTACTAATTCAACGTCTTCAAAAAAAAATTCATCTTTCTCCTGGTTATCCCTTCCCTTCATCACCACACGAAGGGATTGTTTGTTTACCTGGAATCCCACCTAAAGTTGTAGCTTCTTAAGGTAAACGTGGAAGGTTCTTTCGGATTGGAGTACGATTAAGGTTCTTAAGATCGAGGTTTATGGATCTCTGTTTTTCATGTTTTTTTAGTTTTTAAAGGGGCTTACTATTTGTAGCTTTTTAGGGATGTATTTAACTATATGTAGCTTTTTAGGGATGTATTTGTAGCTATATTTACTACATATCGATGGCGAATATGATGGGCCAGGTTAGCTTTGTGGTATGAACTGTTTTTGTACGATGTGCATCTGTACTTAAATGGTTATTTGAAGTCTTTTTTAACATGATATGACTATAATTGTGTTCTATTGTTGATCTATTTTGCAGTAATGGGGATAAAGCTATTGGGTTCTTATGAAATTGGAGATGTGAGAAAAGTTTTTATTGGTTTGGGACTTGAGGC
The DNA here is from genome assembly GCA_037428765.1 of Rubia yunnanensis. Lineage (NCBI taxonomy): Eukaryota > Viridiplantae > Streptophyta > Magnoliopsida > Gentianales > Rubiaceae > Rubia > Rubia yunnanensis. The sequence goes on along the minus strand of CM075064.1, from coordinate 52,465,877 downwards.
CATCAGGTTAGTGAAATCAATACCTTTGAGAAAGAGCATTCTTTCTGAATTTATCGGGTCGTCAGTTTCTCATACTAAAAGGCTATTACGGCTAGCCTTAAGCCGCCTCGACCACCCGACACCACAGGCCCGATCAGGGAGTTAGTCATGGTGGCGGCCCGATCAGGGGGTTAGTCACGGTAACCAGCCACCAGGATCCGCATGCGGGATCGTACTCACCGCCCACCAGGAGCCCACCCACCACGTGGCCCGTGAATGTCACGCTTTGAGTAAGGATTTTCCACACGGTGGCTTGCGAGCCTCGAACCCGGGATTCCCCTGGAGTACATGCATCCCAACCAACTGGGTACACCCGTGGGTGTGTCAGTTTCTCATACTACTAATCTCCCGTCCTGTCATGTATATTCATATTTTCTAAATTTAGCTTTGTTCGCTATGATTAAATGGAAAGATGGAGGTCTGGCCGTGACTACTGTAGGTCTCATCAAATGGCTCATTTTTTCGAGCTTGAATAACCCGGAATCTGGGCTTCTTTGTAAAAAAATGGGATCTGTTGATTATGTCCAGTCTTGACCAGGAAATATGAGATCTATGATTATGCCCATTCTTGACCAGGAAATATGAGATCTATGATTATGCCCATTCTTGACCAGGAAATATGAGATCTATGATTATGCCCACTTTGACTAGAAAGTATGAGATCCACGATTATGCCCACTTTGACCAAAACCATTTGGAGGAGAATTTGCACGGAGTAAATTACAAGCTTCAGTGGTGAAGGGGGGCTAGCTTCTCTTGGGTTCCACTGAGCGTGCTAATTGATGCTACATGAATTTTCCAATTATGCCGTTATGCCGATCCCTTTACCGTGACCTGCAAAACAAAGACCCCCGAGGGTAAGTCAGTGGGAAAGTCTCCAATGATAAAGTCAGCCCCAATATGTATAATGAGGAATAACATAGCATGAATCATAATAGGAAACATACCTGGGTATATATACTCTCTCAACCCTAGGGTTTTTATGGAATTATCCTTTAACCCTATTGAGCCAACTTGGCCCAATTGTTTAAATTATATGACTATTCATAATTTTAGCTTGTGGCCCAATATTATTGGGCCACTGAGGATTTATGCACTATCACCTGCAAACCATCTTCTTCAAATGCTCAACCAACAATGAAAGGCAGAAACAAGAAAACTTGAGCTCTCGGATCATGCAAAGGCCTCTGCTGCATAGCCCACGATAGAGGTGTCAGGGCTATGCAGGGAGGGATTAGGCATCGGCGGCGGTGGTCACGGCGGTCAGATCTACAGAGGTGAGTTTGCATTCCTCACTAGATTCGCCAATGCCCGATGACTCTTTCTGTCACTTCCTTCGCTTCCAGATGGTAGGTTCTCCAGCAGACCCTCAAGGCCATAGTTTTCGAGCTCTCAAAGTCTTCCCTTTTGCCGAATGCCACCGAGTTTGAGAAATTTTAACCCTATATACGTGCTCGGCGAATCTTTGTGGGATTTTTTTTTATTAGTAGTAAATTCTGGTGGGAGAGAAGAATCAAGGATTTTGCTTTTCTTCTTCTCCCTGTAATTTTTGCTGCTTTGGTGTGGGGTTTTGCAATTTTTGGTTTTGATTGAGGCGTGCTTCATGTATTAGTTAAATTGGGGGAGATAATTGGAGGTGGCGGGGGTGGTGGTTGTAGTGGCCGGAGGTGGTGGCTTGGTGGTGGTGAGGGATGGGTAGGATGAAGAAGAAGAAGAATAGGGATAAACTGGTAAATGAATTTTCAGTTTTGGCCCAAAGAGTATTTTGGTCATTTTGGCTAGTCAATGGCCTGAAATAGCCGTTCAATGCTGGAATACATTCTTTAGGGTTATATTTGCACTTATGTTAAGTAGTTATGGTCATATTTGAACTAAAAATTATCTCATGGTTATATCTGCACTTTCTCAATTATATAGGGTTATATTTGCTTATTTCCCTTTTTTTCTAAATAAAATACACACATATATAATTATTTTTTAAAGTATAAAACAATTAATTATTATATATCAACAAAGATCGAGTCAAACTTTTAAATTAAATATATTACAATGTTAATAAATCTCAAATTGCTATATCAAAATTTTATTACTTATAAAAAATTGTAAAGTAGGTTATATTTTTCATTTTCGTTCATAAATTCATGAATCGGCACGAGTATTATTTAGTTTTTCATGAATTGACTTGTGGGCCTGGGTTCCTCCCCTTTTCTTCTTCGTAACCTACTTCTTCTTCTTCTTCATCTCGCTTTCTTCCACGTCTTCTTCTTTGCCTGTCCTCCTTCTTCTTCTTCTCTTTCTTCTTCTTCTTCGCCTCGCTTGCCTTTCCTTCTCCTTCTCTGTTTCTTATCCACTTCAATTAATCCCCCAACATTCAATCCTCCATGTTGAATGATCTCTGATTACAACATTCAATCCTCATTGACAGATTCTCAATGACAAAAACCTAATCAAAATTGAAATCAACAAAAAAAATCACATAACCATTGCATCTAAACGAATTCAGTTCAAATAAAATGAATTTCACATCTTAACATTTTTCTCTTCTGAACTACACACAATAAGGTAACAACTGCAATTACGAAGTTTATGTTGTAAAAATGGACATGAATGAAATCTCTAAAGCGGTGAATGTATAAATTCTGCTGCTATGAACATGTAAAAAACATGTGGAAAATATTCAAAAATGAACTAAATGTTGCTGAAAATTTTATTATATATTATGCACATGTTACCTTACAATAATACATATCGTTTGTATTAAAACATGCACTTGTTTTAAAAGCTCTGAATATGAATTATGAAACTTTTCCAGGAGATCATGTATAAGTTAAGTTAATTTTGACCGTTTAAAATTTTTATATTAACTGTGCATTGATTACTTTACAACATTAACTGTTTAAACAAAAACACGCACCTAAATAAAAGAAAGTAAAAAATTTCTCTCCCTAGGGTTTGAGAGAGTCTCGTCCTTGTGCCTTACGCAACAAGGTTTCTGCTCTGATTCCGTCTCCAAACACGGGAGATCTTTGGCACAGAACAAATCGGAGCAATTCGCACTACAAAATAACGAGGACTCGGAGGAAACGTAACAAAAATTTAGGATTTCTGGCAAGTTTTCTGTACTATAAACTTTCTGATAACCAAGACAGCAATTCGATACCACTTAAGTCAGATTCATCACAATTGAGATTGGCTTTGGTTGGAAGGGTTTTAGCACCCCGCAAAATCCCTTTCGAACATATCGTCGATCTGTTCCAACGTTTTTGGGGGACAAAGAACACCATGACCGGGAAACTTTTAAGCGACAATGTAGTCTTGTTCCAGTTTGCAAAACCTTCCGACAAGGCTTGGTTTTAGAGAAAGAACCTTGGTTGTTTGACAAGTTTTTTCTTGCGCTAAGAAAACCCTATGAAGGGATGATAGCATCGTAGATCCAGTTCAAGATGTGCTCCTCCTTTATTCACGTTCATAGAGTGCCCACGCTCGCTATGAACGAGAAATGGGCGGAACAGATTGGAAACTCTTTTGGAAGGTTCGTAATGGTTGAAAAGGGTATAGATAGGTCACTGATTGGTCCTTATATGAGAATTAAGTGTGAGATCGACATCACAAAACCCCTGAAGAGGGTGAAGATGGTAGGAGAGGCGGGATAACAGATGCAACTACTTTTGTAGTACGAGAAACTTCCAAGGTTTTGCACGCATTGTGGACATCTGAACCGTAGCGTTAGGGAGTGTGAATTTCGAGCGCATGCGCCAATGGCGGATCAGGATGTTGTTCACTACTCGCCACTGTTGGGGGGTAAACTCAAACACATCTTCATTCCAGAATTCTTGGAGAAGATGGCAGGACACTCAAAGGAATTTGGACGGGCTTGAAGGAAAAAACCCCGTGAACCGGGGAGGAGAATTTGAGTTGGGTGATGATGTAGTAAATGAAGAAATCGAAGTTAGCCGTCGGCGTTATGGTGCTGGTGCAAACTAACAAGGCTGGGTGAGGAAAAAAATCCAACAGCAAGCTACGACGGGGTCGGTCAATATTTTGGTGGATGTGAATGCAGTATCTCTAACTATTTCGTCATTCGTCAACTCAGTGGCAATCCGGGACAACATGGAGGCAGTAATAGAATGGAAGAAAGGCCAAGACAAGTACTTAAAAAACCTCCACCGCCAAAGTTCTTTGAAACCCCGAAGTGGATCCCTAACCTGGAGGGTATCCTGGATACCTTTGGCGGGAAGCTTCTCATCTCCTATCCAAAGATTACAGATCGTGACAAATCTGTGTCGGGAAGGGCTAGTTTTGATGGAATGAACAATGAGGGATGCGAGGCTTGGGATGACTTCACCGTAGACAACAATACTCCACCTGAAGCCTCGCCTATGATATTGGGGAAAGTGAAGCTGAAACCAAGGGGGAAAATAGTATGGCACGGCTGGAAGAAATTGAAGATGACGTGGCAAAAGTGGAGTCACCGATCAAGCAAGCTGATATTGCGGCTGATCCACTTAGTCCTGCAATGGTGCAGATCCCGATTGAATTCTCTTCCCCGGCAGGGCGTATTATGAAACAGTAGGAGAAAAGTCGCAAGAAGAAGAAGACTCCGAAGAAAAGAGTCCCCAAGAAAAAGTATTGCCTCTGGGAACACGGGGAAGAAGAACAAACGTGGTCAAACCAAAAGGAAGCTGGAATTGGGAGGACCCTTCCAGGAGAACTTGAAGAAGGAAAGCAAGAAACAGAAGGATGAGAGCCTCGAGGAGGCATCTCTGACCTTGGCAGGAACAAGTATTACACAGGCAGCGACTGGCAGTGATGTCCAGTTCTGCCCTGGCCAATGAATAATATCCTGAGTTGGAACTGCCTTGGGCTTGGAAGAGTCTGGGCAGTTCAGGAACTGCATACCATGGTATGCTTGAAATCTCATGTCCTTATTTTTCTTAGTGAAACTAAATGCTTTGTAGATGTTATTGATAATTTAAAGTCTCGGGTGAATTATTTTGATGTGGATGTTAAGTCGCAAGGTCGTTCAGGCAGTCTAGCAATGTTATGGAGTAAGCATGTAGCAATATATTTAAACTTTATGTCGAGTTTCTTTATAGAGGTCTTTCTTATAATTTTAGGGAGTCAAGTTTGTGTTACTGGTTATTATGGTGAGCCAGCAGTACATAGAAAAAGAGATAGTTGGCAAGAGTTTCGAAATCTTCTCACGGAACCCTCTATTCCATGGTTAAGCCTTGGAGATTCCAATGAAGTCTTGTCACAAGATGAGTTTCAAGGAAGTCTCCCAAGAGCATAATAGCAAATTTAAGCATTTTGGGAGGCGATTGATTTTTGTGGACTATTCGACCTGGGCTATAAGGGGCCGAGGTTTACTTGGAGTTGACTGGCTACTCGTCCAGACACTAAGCGAGCCAGGTTGGATAGAGCGGCGTGCAATCAAGGCTTTTATGACATGAGCAAGCCAGGTTGGATTAAGCAACGTGCAATCAAGGCTTTTATGACATGTTTCTGTGGCCATCTGTACATGTGCTACCTATGGTTTACTCCAACCATATGTGTCTGCATGTTAGATAACAATTTCAGACCCCATGGCGCATCTTCAGAGAAGGAGTAAAAGGCTCGCTTTGAGGCGCACTGGATAAAATCCAGTGATTGTGAGAAGATGGTTGAAGAGTCGTGGAATGGAGCACATGCCTCACTACCCAAAAAAATGGATAATTGTTCTGTGAAACTGATGAAATGGGAGAAGACGGCATTCCCGGACATATCGAAGAGGATTGAGGAGATAAAGAAGTCCATCCTGGAGCTTGAGAGGGGCACCATTAGCAAGAGACAAAGAGAATATATTCTTATTGCGTCAGAAGTATGACTTTCTCCAGGATGCGAAAAGTATAAGGTGGAGACAATGGGCGAAACAACACTAGTATAAGAAGGGAGATAGAAATACGAGCTTTTTCACAAATTTGCCTCAAAAAGAGGATCGATGAAGTAGATTGATGGTTTGAGAGATAAAATTAGGAGCTGATGTTGATGGCGCCAATATTGAGCGAATCATTGTGGAGTACTTCATCAGAACCGTCGATGGAAGCTGTCCACCGGGTTGTGGGGCATTTGCAGCCAAGGATCACTAAAGAAATAGACGAATCCCTTCTAAGACCGTATATGGAGGCGGATGTCATGATGGCAGTAAAGCATAGGCACCCATTCAAATTGCCCGGACCTGATGCTATGAGCCCTGTCTTTTTCCAAAAAAAAATTGGCATATTGTTCAGTATGTTACATCTTTTGTGCTTAACTTCCTAAATAATGGAGTGTTTGAGCCAATTGTTAATTATACCCACATTGTTCAGATCCAAAAACCTTAAAGCCATAGTTGATCATACAGTTCAGGCCCATAATTTTTTGTTATGTGGTTTACTGGCTTGCATCAAAAGTGGTGGCTAACAGGCTTAGACCAATGATCCCTAAAATCATCTCTGAGTCACAGTTGGCCTTCATTCTGGGAAAACTGGTTACTGATAATATTCTCATTGTTCACAAGTTCCACTCTACAATGAAGAATATGAGAGTTGGTGGCCTGGGACACATGAGCATAAAATTGGATATGAGCAAGGCGTTTGACAGGATTGAATGGGAGTTCATACGTTGTACTTTGAAGGAGATGGACTTTTCGGTATCTTTTATCAGATTGATTCGGCTATGCTTATCTACAGTCTTGTTCTCATTTATCTTCAATGGCGGAGAGATGGAGCTTCTTCAGCTAAAGAGAGGGCTCGGGCAAGGAGATCCACTATCCCCCTATCTTTTTATTATATGCTATGAGGTTTTCTCTAGACTTCTGAAGGATCTTATGTACTCTGGAAAGATGGAAGGAGTTGGTGCATCCAGGTTCAGGCTTGGAATTTCTCATTTATTCTTTGCAGATGACACTCTACTATTTGGCAAGGCAACAGAGCAAGAGGCAAAAAATCTCCACAGAACTATCACCCTTTTCGAGAATGTTTTTGGTTAATGAATTAACGCTGACAAGTCAGGAATTCCGCTTAGTCCCAACACAACCAAAGAGGCAAGGGTGATGGTATGTAACATCCTGAAAATCCCTGAAGTGGCATCGCATGGCACTTACCTAGGCCTTTCCTGGGAGACAGGCCAGTGTAAGGCAGACATCTTCCAGGGCCTGAAAGACAAGATTAGACCTCTAATTGATGGATGGAGTGAGTAGAACTTTCCGAAAGAGGGGAAGGAGATCCTTATAAAATCAGCCCTTCAAGCTATCCCGACATACGCCATGAGCTGCTTTAGTATTACAGATACTATCCTGGATGATATTAGGAGTATGATTACCAGTTTCTGGTGGGGTGATGCATCGACTGAAAAATAGAAGATTCCATGGGTATCTTGGGAGAAAATAACTCGGGCAAAGACAAATGGTGGATTGGGGTTACGCAACTTGAGAGTAGCCAATCTAGCTTTACTTGGGAAGCAGGCATGGAGGCTCCTAGTAAACCCGGTAACTCTTGTTTCAAAGGTATTTAAAGACAAATTTAATCCAAATTCCACTATTTTTGAAGTTGTAGCAGGGACTCACCCATCCTGGCCTTGGAGAAGCATTCTAAAAGTAGTGGATGAGCTCAAATTGGGTTTCCAAAGAAAGCTCAAATCGGGACTACAAACTAGCATTTTCCATGATCCTTAGTTGCAAAGAATATGAAACACTTTTGTTCAAGAGGTGGACTGTATCCCTCCCACGCTATCAAAGGTCTGCGATCTGGTTGACCCGGACATTGAATGGTGGAGCGAAGTCCTTCTAGCCAATTTCTTTCACTGGGATGATGGCAAGACCATAATGAAGACACGCCATCCAGACTCAGTCGTGATAGACCATTGGTGCTGGCATCATGCATCTACTGGAAAGTTCTCCATCAAGTGTACTTACCATATACTAGTAGAGTCACCACTATCATGGCTACGTAGCCACCAACTAGTTGACGACGAAGAGAAGAAACTTTGGCGGAAGCTATGGAAGCTCCGGATTCCGCAGCGAGAAAAACACTTAGCATGGGGGTTTTGTACTGATTCCATGTCAACCACTGAGAACCTACGCAAGAGAACTATGGATATTGCGAACACTTATACATTATGCAATGAGGAGGATGGAACGTCAGGTCACCTATTCTTTGAATGTCACTACGCAGCTGAATGATGGGGCTCTCTTGCCAAACAAGCAATTTTGGATGCCTCAAAAAGGAACAAAGGAGAGTTGTGGTTTAGAAGACTTCTAGAGACGTGTGGAGAAGAAGACGCAAAACTAATAGTGATGGTTTGCGATGTGATTTGGTTCCAAAGAAATCAATTTTTTTACAACAAATGATTGAGCTCAGAGATGATGATTCTTGATGTAGTGTTGAACTTGAGAAGCTTTAAGGAGGCTAATAGATAACCGAAGAGGGCATCTGATGAACTGCAACCACACGCATTCATCCGCCAGCCGGAAAAGAGCAAACATATTTTCTTCAATGTGGGGATGTCAGAGGAATTACATACCGTTGACGTAATACAGGTTGATGAGGAGGGTGCCTTTGAACGAGCAATGGTATCCAGATTCGCAAGAGCTTGTGACCCATCTCGAGCGGAATTGTTAGCATTGTTGGAGGGAGTCAAATGGGCAGCGGAGGCAAATACGAGCGAGATTTGGATCATTGGGGTGCGATGACAGTGATTTGTATGGTAAGAGGAGAGGTCGAGCCATCACTCTCATGTGTTGACGTCATTAACTAGATACAATAACTCCTTGAAGAAACATGCGTGAATTACCTTGTTTGATTCTATCTCATACCTTAGCGAGTCATGTGAAGTCGAGTGAGGCTCAATCTTATGTATGGGCTACACTTCTAGGTTCCTTCTTTCAAACGATACTGGATGTTACCAGTAACATGAAATGAAATCTTACCTTTCAAAAAAAACAAAAACACGCACCTTATTTTAAAATGTCAATTCTTTTTATGAATAGCAAAACTCTGTCAGAAGGTAGTGCATTAGCTATCTTATGAATCATTTATGTTTTATTAAAACATACATATGTTAGCCTACAATTACTATTTCTTATAGTGTACTATAGAAAAGAGGTTACATAATTTTATTTTTTTATAAAAATTTTCACATGAACTTCATTTAACTCCTTACAATGTGTACTAATAACATTAAAACTTTTATTTGTTTTCAAACACGCGAGTAAATTTTCCCAATTTCAGTTAAATAGGTGCCACTAAAAGTCTCATCGGCATGAAAACAACACATGTAAAATCATTGCATACTTTGTATAAAAATCATGAAAATGTTGTTGGTTTCATACACGAGAAGAACTCCCAACACTTGAACAAAGGGCAATTAGGGGATAAATCATACAAGTGCTCATAGCAAAAATCTCCTATTATGGAACTTACAATTACAACAGTGTTTCTATCTAGATTAACTAACAATCTCTAATACAATGAATCAATTAGTAATCTTCAAAGGTGGTCATCTTCGAATTCCTTGAGTTCAGTATCATCTTCATCTATATCAAGTTTGTGCCGAAATGTCTTGTGGAGTCTAATGTTCAATATTGTGTGATTTCATACCACTTCAAGTTTAGAACAAACTCCTGCAAAAAGTCATACACATTGGATATTAACAGTTGTGGCATATAAGCAAACAAGTATAGTTTGTAATTTAAAACGAACAATAATCAACAATGATTATAAAAGTCAAACACAATAAAGCTAACAAATACATACTGGATACTAACAGATGCAATGTATAAGTAAAGAGATGCAGTTCCTAATTCAAAACGAACAACCAACAAAAAATTTAAAAACAAAGTCAAACAAAATAAAACTAACAAATACATATTGGATACTAACAGATGCAATATATAAGTAAACAAGTGCAGTTCCTAATTCAAAACGGATAAGCAACGACAAATTAAAATAGAAACGCGCATGCCCAATACAACTAACTACTACACACTGAATACTAACAGATGCAACATATAAGTAAACATGTGCAGTTCCTAATCCAAAACGGACAAGCAACAACAAATTAAAATAAAAAGGCATGCACAATACAACTAACTAATACACACTGAATACTAACAGATGCGACATATAATTAAATAGGTGCAGTTCCTAATTCAAAACGGACAAGCAACAACAAATTAAAATAAAAAGGCATGCACAATACAACTAACTGGTACACATTGAATACTAACAGATGCAACATATAAGTAAAAAATGCACCTTGTTATTCAAAATGAACAAGCAACAACGAATGGAAAAAAGTCATTTACGATACAACTAACAGGTACCCACTGGATAATAACAGGTGCAACATATAAGCAAACTAATGCACTTCGTAATTCAAGACGAACAATCAACAATTTGTTGTAACAACGAAGGGACACTTCAAAATCGTTACATAGAAAAACACACAAATCAACTGAAAACATAGAAAAAGCGATGCCAAATGCTCAAATTAACAAAGAACATACCAAATCTGACAATAGAAAAAACAAAAGAGCGATAATACAATTGGAAATAAAATCCTAGACATACGACATACCTCATTTGGTGAACGATGCAACAACCGACGAAGGAACAAACAGGCGGCGATGCCGAAGAAGAATATGAGAAACAAGCATGAAGAGAATCGTGGAGAAGAAGCGAGGCAATGCAAAGAATAGGCAAAAAAAATGCGGAGAAGCGGCGGAGATACGAGTGGCAATGAAGAAATGAAGAAGGGGCGGAGAAGAGACCGAGAACAACGCAAAGAGAAGAGAGAAACCGGTTGGAGAGAGAAGAGAGAATTGTTGGAAAGAAAAAGAATATAAGTTGGAGAAAAAAGGGAATTGGGTCTTTCAGTCAATAAAAGGCTTAAATTTTCATTAATTACAAAAAAAAAATCTAATTTTATAGAATAGTCTCTAGCATGTCAATAAGTTTATGGACAGACCTCATTTTCTGAGACTTTCTCTATATACTTCCCGTCCCAAGATTATTGGTCTATTTACTTTTTCAAAGTCAAACTTGATAAACTTTGACCCTAGACATAAATTAATATATGTATAAAAAATATGATGTGATATATTGTTAGATTCATCTTAATATTTATTTTTTATATACCAATTTTTTAATCGAAAATGTTATGTGTAGCTAAAGATATTGATGATCAAACATAATAATTAAAATCGTGAAAAAATAAATAGGTAAATAATTATGGAATGAAATAAATATGCATCAGATGAAATTTATGATTAAAATTTATAAAATTTAATTTTAAAAAATAAATAAATAAGTTTTAGTGGGACGAAGGAAAAGACACCATTACCGCACTGTGTCGTAAGTTCGTAACACCGTAGTATCCAATGTAGGCTCACTGAGTGACCACAAATTTATCTGAGTGACCACAGGATAGTAGTATCCACCGTGTCGTAACACAGAGTGAGGGCAAGTGCAATGGGTTTCTTAAAAATTAAAAAATCGCTCTAAAAACTGAAAATATCCATAGTAGTAGTTTTTAGGCCGGTTTCTTGTTAAGAAATCGGCCCATAGTTTTCAACTAGGGAAACCGGTTAAGAAACCGGTTAAGAAACTGGTTCCGTTAGAATTTGTCAGCAGACGCACATGTCCGCTTGATGCGGCCAATTTTTTTTGGGTGAGTGGGACACGTGTCACCTATACATTGGGCCACGTGTCCCACTCAAATGCTGATTATTTTTTTGTAAATAGAGGGACACGTGTCACCCTCTGGTTGGGCCACGTGTCCTTGTATTTGTTTTTAATATTTTTTTAAAAAAAACTGAATTTTTTAATTTTTAAAATTTAATTTTAAAATATTTTTAAATTAAAAATATTGAATGATTTTCGATTAAAATTTGGAATGATTTGGAATAAAAATTTAGAATAATTTTTGAGAAAAATATTGAAGAAAAATTATTGAAAAAATATGGAATAATTATTGAAAAAATGAAATTCAATTTTAAAAATTATAATGTATTATTAAATTTTACATTCATTTTATTTTGGGTGAGTGGAATTTATTTAAATTAAATATTAATAATAAAATTAATGAGTAGGATAGAGAAAATCAAGTGGGGGTACATAAATAGTATAAAGTGGTTTCTTACCATTGTGAAGAAGAAAATGTGTGGTTTCTTGATTTTTTAAAGTGATGCAAAAGAAAGAAAATGAGAAAAATAATATATTTAATTGATAAGAAACCGATATCGATTTTTACCATTGCATGTGCTCTGACCACAAGATTCGGAGCTGAAAACAACTTGAAGTGAAACCAGCAGATGGCATTCCGCAGCCCACAGAAACAGAATCCCATTCGAATTCTAAATCCCTCCCTTCCCAATTGAAATTTAACCCCCCAAAACAACCATATAAACAAACGAACCCATTCCCACACGACTTTCACGAGCCGCACAATCTTTGATTCTATATTTTGTTTTCTTCTTCTTTTTTCCTATATAATAAAACCGCAGCCTTCGCCCTCTTCGGTCATTAGCACACAGAGTTGGCCAGGAGGGAGTTCCGAAAGCGTGGTTGTTGAGGGGGCAAAGATGCAGTCATTGCAGGAGAAGGCGTCGGAGTGGAGTGGGGTGGATGCTAGTGACGCGTTTGCGATTGATGAGACTAATCTTTATGAGAAGCTTGGCCTTCAGCCTTTCGTAAACCTCTCCACCGATTTCTACAATAGGTTCCATCCAAACTCTATGTTATTTGGATGCTGCGATTGATTTTTTCTATTTTGATTCTTTTGGGTTCTCTTGAAAATGCCGAAATTATGTTTCTACTTTCCACGCAACAAAAAATTCTAGGTTCGTCTCTACTCGGATGGTTTTACTATTGCATTGTTCTGTCATTCTAAATGCAGAAGAATCTCGACTATTTTTTTTAAAAAAATTGGTACTGTATTGAAAGACAATAAACGGAAAAGATGACTGGTTTTAAAAGGTTCTCTCTTTTATGTTTTTTGAAAAGATGCTTCCTTATGTGGGACAGAGGGGGTAGAGTTGTTATTTGACATGCATTGAAAGAATGGTGGAATAATATTTCAGTTTTTAATCTTGTAGAGACAGATATGTTACATTTTGGCTATGTTGAAATGGAAAACGGCAGGGTTTATAGTGACGAGGAAGAGTGGTTTCGTTCCATTTTTGCTGATTCAAAGATGGAAGATGCAATTCAAAATCAATATGAATTTTTTGTGCAACGAATGGGAGGACCTCCTCTCTTTTCTCAGAGAAGAGGTATGCTAGAGGTTTAATAAAAATTACTACTGTATACAGTATATTACTAAAAATGGTGCTGTCCTTCAACACAACACAGACCACATTACTACTGAAATTCATATGTTCTTTTTGAAATTCATATGTTCCTTTTGAAATTCATATGTTCTTTTTGAAATATGCCACATACTGAAATCTATATGTTCATTTTGAAATTCATATGTTCTTTTTGAAATATGCCACATACTGAAATCTATATGTTCATTTTGAAATTCATATGTTCTGCTGTTATATGCCACAGACCACATTTAATGTGTATTTTCAATGGGATTATTACTCAAGTCATATGACGTTGTCGTGCTCGCTTGGATTGGACTATAGATACTTACTGTTAATTGCCATGCCTAACCAAGCTGAGTTAGATATGGTAGTCGGGTGGAAGATGAAATGTGGGAAGGCCTCCACCCCACAATATTCATATATTGTAATGAATAGGTTGTTTCTGATTACTATGTTCTTGCCATGAGAGGCTCAGGGGACAGTGAAGCCTAACCAAGCTGAGTTAGATATGGTAGTCGGGTGGAAGATGAAATGTGGGAAGGCCTCCACCCCACAATTTCATATATTGTAATGAATAGGTTGTTTCTGATTACTATGTTCTTGCCATGAGAGGCTCAGGGGACAGTGAAGCGTAAAAATCTGATGCACTAGTGATTCCACAACCTTATTTGTGAAGTCATTTAAATATAGTTCTACTTCTATCTCTACATCAGAATCAAAAAACAAAATTTTATATTTCCCTTTCATGTGTACCTTCTATTAAGAAGTGACCGAGAAATGGTGAAAAGAGGAAAATGAGATAGGTTGGACTATATAAGAGTAAATAGTGGATGTATGATCTCTGTGCATTCTTACGTTTTTGTGTATTGTGTATAGCTTTAGTGGTTTGTTTAAATTTATTTATCCAACGCACACAGTCTTCACAATTTTCTGACTTCCTGTTCTGCTTTTACTTTAGATGCTAATTGCCTTACTAGATGTTGAAGCCTTTCCATTTTTTTGGGATGTTGCTCTTTTTGGAGCACCATCGTAACTTTGTTTTATGGTTCATGTTTTTTTTCATCTCAAAGCCCAAGTTGTTGTATGCGTAGGCAGAGGTTTATCTAATCCTCATTTTTATGCATGATAAAAGTTGAACTAAGTGTTTGTGATTCATTTGTTGTAGGCCATCCAGCTTTGATTGGACGGCATCGACCATTCCCAGTCACTCATCGAGCAGCAGAGAGGTGGTTACACCACATGCAACAAGCATTGGATGGCTCATCAGAGATTGACTCGGATTCTAAAACTAAAATGATGAACTTCTTTAGGTACAAAAAGATTTTCTCAGTTGTTTTTTCTTGTAGATGAATGTTCTTGGAACCTTAGCTAGTTATGTGCCTCGATATCTGTTTAATCGATACAAATTATAAATTTGTTGCATAGGCACACTGCATTCTTTCTTGTTGCTGGAGATGAACTGAAGGGTAAGAACCAAGGAGTGGCATGTAAACATGCAACCGGCAAACCAGCTGCAGCGTAAGGTGTTCGCCCTTCATAAAATGGGCAATGATAAAAGTACAAGATAGCTATAATTATGAAATGCTAATGTAAGTTTTACCAATAAATTGGTCAGTCTTTTCTTAAAGAATTATATTGATGCTTGTGATTACTGAATGGTGTGCAAATGTGATTAATGACAGTCCTTTTTTCACAAAGGATGTGTTTGCTGAAAAGGACGTGCCTCATATTAGAACTTGTACAGTAGCACTAGAGCTGTCAATTTGGTTATTCGGGTTGACTTCGGGTTTGGGTCAAACATGTTTGGGTTGAAATGGGTCGAAATATGTTTGTCGGGTCGGGTTTGGGTTCGGTTCAAGTCAAGGCGGGGATTGAAACAGGTCAAAATTTGTTGGGTCGGGTTAGGTCAAAACGGGTTCGAGTTGAAATGGGTCAATGTCTGTTTGTCAGGTTGAAATGAGTTCGAGTTGAAATAGGTTGAAGTTTGTTAGTTGGGTCAGCTTGGGTTGGGTCAAAACGTGTTTGGGTTGAAAAATGTTAAAGTCTGTATGTCGGTTCAAATCAGGTAAATGTCAAGTCAGGATTTGATGGGTCTGTAATGTTTCTTGAGTCAGGTCGAGTTGGGTTGCACTTCTAGAAAAATGTATATAGGCATCGATATCCAATGCTGGAAGGGCAATACTGGTGTTAGGAATTTCATAGGCACCGACAATTTGGTAAATGAACCAAAAAAATGGTGCCTACGAATAAATTCAGCAACGGTTCACTGAAGAAAAAAAAGTTTGAATTTAATAATTTTCAGCACCAGTTTTGGTTGAATGACATGTAATGGTGCTAATACTAGTGCCTATGTCCATTATAGTAATTTTGGTGGATAAAATTGTGGTGGAAAAATAGCTGGTCACAGTATAAGTTATAATATACTGGTGTTGGGGCGGCATTTATTTTTTTTAAATTAAGAAATGCTTTACCATATTAGAATTGAGTTTCGAGTTGAGTTTGGATTCTGTCGGATCTTAATTATCAGGTCAAAATTGGCTTTCGGGTTGAACTCGGGTCGAGTCGGGTTCAGGTTTGGGCCCAGATTACCAGGTCAGAATTGGGTTGAGTGTGGTGTGGTTCGGTTTGGTTAGGGTTTGGGCCAATATTTTATGGGTCATGATCGAGTTTGGTTTGGTTCGGGTTTAGATCATTATTTTGTGGGTCAGTATCGGGTTCGGGTTGAGTTCGGTCGAGTTGGTTTGGGTTGGATCAGAAATTTGGGTAAGAAATTGACAACTCTAGGTAGCGCGCATCGTTTTGGAAGTTGTCGAAACTATAAATTCATTATCAGAAATTTCTTTTTAAAAACGCCTCTGTTTCCATATGTAGAATTTGGGAAATGGAGGGGAAAATTCAACCCATTTCCCAATTGTAAACAACTGCAACCTACATAACCTCTTTAAAACTTATTCTGATTCTAACATCAAGACTTTGCCTTATTGTATTTTTGCCTTGCTTGTATGAAGTAATTTACCAGCAAAGAACCAATCACATAAAATAAGGTTTCAAGGCTTTGGATTGGTTCTTTGCTGGTTGTACTTCTTTTCCAAGAAACTTGTAGCTTTCGGATCGATGTTTTTTCATCTTGATTGATTCGTTGGTTTCTTACTTTCGCGTAGCTGCTTGTTGTGCCTGAAAAGGATAAGTGGTCTTCTTTTATTGATGGTAGATCGCATCCTGGGCCTCCTTTTATTCATGCTTTCTTGAAAGTTATATGCGTTGCACGGTCAATGGTGTGCTGGTTTGAGGGAAATTTATTTGAATCTACAATTATAGGGAGGCTTTTATTTAAGTCGAAGGATTCCAAAGTTAGGAGTGTCCTTGGTTATAGGGCCCCTGCTGGCTCTGGACTCGGAATAAATAGATTTCTGCCTCGTGGGGATGGTGACTTAGTGACGATCATGCGAAGTTTTCTTGATTAGATCAAGGAGTTATCGAAGTTTGTGGGGTAATTTTACTTGCCACCTCATAGGGAAGATTGAATGTTCAGGGTTGGAAGATCAATACAAGATGCACTGATCCGGTGTGGTCTGTATATGGTCTAGTGAACACTCTGGCTGGTACCCACCAGGCCCAACCCAACATCATTCGATAGTAGTTAGAGCAGGTGTCAGCCAAAGGTGCAGATCAGCTGGGTGAGAAGCTTCTGATCATGGCATAAGGCTTGGCCCGACAAATACGAGATAAGCAACAACCACGAACGAAGAACGTGGTGACCATGGCGTACCCATGATCCAAATCCCAAAGAAAAGGAACTGCAATCATGTTAGCTTATAAATACAACAAGCTCTGCACGAGCTAGAGTTAAGCGCTACTATATAGAGAAATTCCATTTTTCGAAGAAATGGCTGACTTAATCGTCGTAGGTGCTCTTCCGGAATCACTTCCGAGGCTGCATTTGCAGGTAAAGGAATTTAAACAAGTGAACCAAGAAGAGGCTACCTAGACAGACTACCACATTATTTGGCGCCGACTGTGGGGAACAAAAAAAAATTCTTTTCATTTTCAGGATGTTCAGGTAAGCAATGACGTTCACTAGGAGCGCAAAAAGCCACAACCATCAGTCACAAGAGCAACGTTGGGACAACACGAGGGAACACACCACCAGCAGGATCATACACCTAGTAAAGAGAAAGGGTTCAGTACAGAAGAAACATAAGAGGAAGAAGAAGAGGCGGAATCTCCAAACAACTGTGATAAGGAAAAATGGGCATTCACAGCATTCTTAGAAGCAAACATGGAAGACCTGTATGATCAATTCTTGAAGACTCTGAGGAAAAAATCCCCAAGGCCAGAGAAAAGGGCAAATCAAGAACGCAAACGTCTCTGCTATGAAGAAGAGTTACGTGACATTGTCGCAGAAGATGATGCGAATAAGTCGCCTCTCGCACCACATTTATGAGATTTCAGGATGCCTAAAGATTTTTAAGTTTCCTCTACATGTTAAAGTCTATGATGGTACCACATATCCAAAAGAGTTCTTGCATTCACATATAGAAACAACATGAGATTCCGGGATGCGAGCATAGAACTAATTTGCAAAGCATTTCCCATCTTTCTATCAGGCACTGCGATTACATAGTACGAAAACCATCTACATTGAAGTATCAAGTCTTGGGCCAGCTGTCAGGTTTATTTTTGGGACGTTTCTACCAAAAGAATAAGTTTACTAGAACAATTGCGGATCTCAACAATATAGCACAGTGAAGTGATGAAAGCCTCACGGAATATCATAGCAAATTCATCACGGAGAGCCAGAAAGTTTGAGATTTATCATTTCAATCGTCATTGGGTGATTTTACGGGGGGCATGAGATCTGGAGAATTCTACAAGGAACTAACAAAGAATATGCTAGAAAACCCAAGGGAACTACAGAAAATGATTGAACAACATGTGTGAACCAAGGAGGCAAACAACTAAAGATAGAAAAGGAACGGGGTGAAAAGCGAACAATGGAGGATTCGTAAAAGATCTGACCTAAAAAGGAAAAGTAAACACCACTTTCAGAAGAGGAGAGCCAGGCTCGCGGGGTTCACCATTTAAGATACGTCTCTAACGAAGAAGACAAGGAAAGAAATATGATAAGAAAATAAAGGTCTTATCCGAGAACCAACACCAATGATCGCACCGCTAGAAAAAAGATCACGAGAGTTTTATTGTGCCTTTCACAAAGATCATGGCCATGACATAGAGAACGGTAGGGACATAAGAAGACAGATTGAAAAATATTTGAGGAAAGGCAACTTGGGCCAATATAGAAAAGAAGCAACAAATCAGTATGGGGACGCAAGCAAGGCATTGAACTCATCTCCACGAAACCAAGGTACTGCGATGACAATGGCTAAAAATAAAAAAATGACGCCGGCTGCAAAGTATAATGATAGCGTGGATAGTGAAGCACTAGAGACAATCTTCTCCAAACATGGATCCATAGAGTCATTGTCCAACAACGCATGAAAGGCTAAGGCAAGGTATTCTCCTCCACAAGAGCCAATTGATAAAAGGTTTCACCCAAACAAAGCAATTACCTTCAGCGAAGAGGATGCAGTACCCAATGCTTTGCTGCACAATGATCCCATGGTCATCATAGCAAAAATCAGAAATGCAACTGTCCACAGAGTTTTCATGGATGGTGGTAGTGCGGTCAAGATACTATTTGTCGATTGCTTCGACAGGTTAGGATTCTCAACATATCTAAAAAAGTCCACATCTTCGCTAGTCGAATTCACAGGGCGAGCGGAAACGCCTCTAGGAAATAATATAAAGTTGTCTGTTACAATTAGGGAAAGAGGGAAAAATTGCACAATTATGTGCGACTTTGTGGTTATGGATGCCCTAAGTACATTTAATGCCATAATTGTAAAGCCATTGATGAACAAAGCTAAGGCAATCTGGTCCCCTTATCACCTGGTAATGAAATTCCCAACCCCAGTTGGAGTAGCAACAATTAGGGGAAATGATCAAGCAGCCAGGCAATGCATGGTTATATCGATGAAGGCAAAGTTGGTTAACACTATTTCAGGAGGAAGTTTACTAGAACATTCGGATAAATCAGTCGACCAAGGTGAAGAAACAAAGTTAATAAACCTAGATGCTGAAGATGAATCCAAATGCGTAAAGGTTGGAAAACATCTTCCAGCTGAAGAAAAGGCGAAGGTAATTCAAATCTTGCAAAGCCACAGGGATACGTTTGCACGGGACGTACAAAACATAGGAGGAGTAAGCCTTGACATCGCTGCCCATTCGTTGAATGTTAGCAGCTCAGTTAAACCGGTTAAGCAGAAACAGCATTGCTTTGCTAGCAATAGACTAAAAATGATCAAAGTAGAGGTTACATTGTTGTTGCAAGCTGGCATAATAAGGGAAGTCATATACCCAACGTGGTTAGCGAACCCAGTCATGGTGAAGAAGTCAATGCTTGGAGGATGTGCATTGATTTCATAAATTTGAACAAAGCATATCCAAAAGTTTCCTATCCTCTTCCAAAGATCGATCAACTACTGGAGGCGAACTCAGGATACGATTTTTTGGCATTCTTGGATGCATAAAAAGGATATCACCAAATACTGGTGAGCCCGGACAATGCAGAGAAAACAACCTTCATAACAAGCTTCAGAATGTTTTGTTATGTGAATATGCCATTTGGGCTCAAAAATGCTGAAGCGACATACCAGAGGGTACAAGGCATTCAGAAGAAAAATTGGGAGAAACATTGAAGCGTATATTGTCGATATGGTGATCAAGAGTAAGAAGGTAGGAAACTTCACTAAAGACTTGAAAGAAACTTTGGACACTTTAAAGGCCATAGAGATGAAACTCAACCCTAAAAAGTGTTAGCAACGCTTAGTCATTTCATATCAAAGGTTGTAGAAAAGCATTTTTAACTCTTTGAAGTGCTAAGAAAGGCAAGAAAATTCAGCTAGAGCGAAGACTGTCAGAGAGCATATAAAGGGGTTAAAAGACCAGCTTCAAACGTTGCCAATGCTGAAATTGTCCGGAGAAACATTGTACTTGTACTTAGAAATCTCACAAACACTGTTAGCTTTGTGTTAGTTTTCTTGGAAAGGCACAGGCAGGTTCCTATTTATTACATCAGCAAAATCCTGCAAAAGGCAGAGACAGCTTACATGCCCATAGAAAAGTTAACCTTGCCTTTGGTTTATTCGATTCGAAGATTGAGAACATAATTTCATATCCACAACAAAGTAATTTACACAGGGTTTCCAATCAAGAACATCCTCTCTAAGCCGGAGTCTTCAAGCAGATTGGCAAAGTGGGCTCTGGAACTAGGTCAATTTGAAATACAATTTCAACCTAGAACAATAATCAAAGCTTAAGCATTGATAGACTTCATTGTAGAGATGTCAAGCAAAGAGACACAGAGAGCGAGTATCCATCAGAGTTTCACAATTGACAAAGGTAAGACAAAATGAGAACAGGTGGCTTGGATGTTGTTCGTTGATGGCACATCAAGCAAGGAATGATGCGAAGTAGGAATGCTTTTAGTAGACCCAAATGGGGGCAAACACAGATACTCATTACGATTCGCCTTCTTGCTTACCAAAAATAAAGCGGAATACGAAGCTCTAATTTGTGGATTAGATCTCGCGATCAAAATGAAGGTAAGAAGTGTCAGGGTATCCAGTGGTTCACTAATTATAGTCCAACAAGTGCATGGTGACTATGAGGTACAAGAAGACAAGTTGATGAAATATTTGGTGAAGGTGCGACAGCTCATAGCCCAACTTGAATATTTTGACATAAAACACGTCCCAGCGATGCAAAAACACATAAGCAAATGCATTAAGCAAGCTAGCGACTGCAGGATTTGATTCCCTTACTCAGCATATGGATGTTATCATGGAGGTTATCCCAGTTAGAAGCACCATATCAATGGTGGTGCTAACAATCCAAGAAGATGAAGCAAGCTGGATGACTCCGCTAATAGATTTCTTCGTAAAAAAGACGTTTCCAAAAGATAAGGTGGAGGCTAGAAAGTTGGAATTGCATTCCACTAATTACGCCTACGAAGAGGGGACATTGTACAAAAAAGGATTCTTGTCCCCATGGATAAAATGTGTAGGGCCAACAAAGGCAACTAAGATCTTAAAAGATAACTAGGGAGCTAGAACCAGGGAGCTATCGTTCTAGCATCCAGGGAGCTAGAACGATAACTAGAAAAGTAATCAGAGCAGGGTACTACTAGCTGACTATGTTCAATGATGCACACAACTTCGCCCTCAATTGTTGGAGTTGCCAAATCAATGCTTCATTGTCGTATAAGCTGCAATCAACTTTTACAGGAATTCTACAGAGCTTGGCCATTTGACAAGTGGGGGATAGACTTAGTGGGATAATTCTCAAGAGGAGAAAGTAACGCTAAGTTCCTCATTGTAGCAGTCGATTACTTCACAAAGTGCGTCGAAGCTAAACCATTAAGACTTGTCACAGCTGAAACCACTAGGAAATTTGTATGGCAAAACATTGTGTGTCACTTCGGAGTGCCGCATACCATTGTCACAAATAATGGCACACAGTTCGCAAGTGTGGTGTTCACCGACTGGTGTTCGAAGCTCAGGATTATTCAGAAGTTTACCTCTGTGGCATATCCTCAAGCTAATGGCCAAGTGGAAGTGACAAATAGGACCATAGTTCAAGGGATATAGAAGCGATAGCGAACATGATGGGTGGATGAGCTACCGAACACGCTATGGTCATATAGAACAACCATCTGACAGCCAATGGAGAAAACGCCACACGCTTTGGTGTACGGTCACGAAGCAGTCATATCTGTAGAAATTGGAAATTCAAGTCTCAGGATAAGCAATTATAAGGAGATGGACAATCCAGATGTTTGAAGCTGGAACTAGACGAACTGGAGGAGCAACGAAACTTGGAAAATATCACAGAAGCCAAAAACACAAGGAATGAGTGGCGAGAGCGTACAATCAGAAAGTGAAGGAAATGTGATTTCAGATTGATGATCTGGTACTGAGGAAAAACGACGCTAGCCCGGCTGAAGAGCAAAAACTATGCCCAAAGTGGGAAGGACCATACAAAGTCACAAAGGCTCATAAGTCCAATAACTATGAGTTATAAAGAACTGATGGCACCACAGTCCCCGAACACGTGGCATGTGACTAACTTAAGGAAATTTATGTCGAAAAGAAAGATAGCGAACGACCACTTGTATAGACACAAGAACATTATTCCTTTAGTATCATTGTTCCACTGAGATATGATCACCATCGTGTATATATTCATATAAACATCCACTTTGCTGGACCATGATTACTCTTCCTATTCTTACTATTCTTTACTAAGACTTGACAAATGCAACTTAATAGCAGGGGTATAGATCCTGGACACTCGTCAAGACTCGCAAGCTTTAGATCTTGCAAGTCAAACAACCGCAAGCTATAGATCTTGCGAAATTGGCGATGCTTGCAAGCTTTAGATCTTGCAACTTCGCAAAGAAAACAAACGCAAGCTATAAATCTTGCTCAAATATCGATGCTGGCAAACTTTGGATCATGCAGCTTCATGAATCAAACAAATTGCAAGCTATAGATCTTGCACAAATAGCAATACTTGCAAACTCTAGGTTTTGCAACTTCGCAAACCAAACAAACGCAAGCTATAGATCTTGCTCAATTACCGATGCTGGAAAGCTTTGGATCTTGCAGCTTTGTGAATCAAACTAATTGCAAGCGGTAGATCTTATTGATAAGCAAATATGCCTCCAACAACTATTGAAAAAAGCAAGCAATATAACTTGCACCTTCGAACATCACAAAACAAAACCAAAC
This sequence comes from Rubia yunnanensis, assembly GCA_037428765.1. Lineage (NCBI taxonomy): Eukaryota > Viridiplantae > Streptophyta > Magnoliopsida > Gentianales > Rubiaceae > Rubia > Rubia yunnanensis. The sequence continues at coordinate 52,442,657 of CM075064.1, read as the reverse complement.
TACAACGAAGATATGCCTACAAAGTTTGGCCTAATTCAAGCCATACACTCAGATACTGTATAGCTTCTACGTTCCACAAAAAAATTCACAAAAGGACAGAGGGTGGATAGTTTGATACCAGCATAAACACGTATTTAGCAAAGCTATAACCAAGTTTATTACAAGGAAGACAAACAAATCTATCTATGCCTCGAAGCTCACGAAGACCCGGAAGATGACGACTCATCATAGCGGCGACCACGCATACCTTCGTGATGGGAGTGCTCAGCCCTACATCGTTTCTCTTTAGCCTCATCCTCCTCACTGATTATGTTATCATAACGTCATTTCATGTGCAGATAGACATGATGGCGTATGAAACCTCTTCGCTTCATGTGCGCAAGATGTTTGCCATAGTACGCCTTGAAGTCAGTAATGGGGCCAAACTCATCGTGAACTAATTTCATTCTCATAACATTGTCTCTTCATACCTTTTCATCTCAACACGTAAGTCTTGTATTTATTTTTCAAGGGACCGGATGTGTAACCGAAAAGACTCAGTTAAGTTCAGTCTCTGTCCACCAACTTCCATAGTAATATCTCCATGACTAGTGACCCTACGAGAGGACGAGGGTAAAGCCTGGAGTTTGTCTTTGTACTCAGTACACATTTGCTCAAGTTGATGCACATAATTATCAAGTTGAGGACACTTAAGGCAAAGCTCCTCATTGTCGTTCTGCAATTGTGTGTTTATAGCGAGTTGTTCATCGAACTTTGTCTGCCAACCAACATCAGAAGTTGATAAATGATTGCACTCGGGCTACTTCTTCTTTAACTTAGCCAACAAATCATCAATACAAACACATTTTTTTATCAATGATTAATATCTTTTGATGGGCCTCGCAAGTCTTGCTGACACCATAATCCCTAGCTTCAACCTGTTGACGAAGAAGCATCTTTTCCAGGTTCACTGATGTTGATGAATGAGACAGTTCTGCTCGCTTAAAATTATTCGTAGATCGCTCAGAGCATCTTGGTTATCCTTCAAAGTTGTGTTCTACTTTTTCTCAAGATCGCTAAAACCTAGTAGCATATACTTTAACCGTATACCTAAACAAAAGTCCACTCATGAACACGGACAGGAAGATTAAGTGTTAGCAGGTACTTACTAACTGAATAAAGATCAACTAAATCGCGAACTATGTCTTTGCCGAGAAGTTCAACATTGTATCCATCAGGGATGAGTTTGCTGTAAGGATAACCAGCTTGTAAATGAGTAAAAAGGCAAAAACAAGACAGGAAGTTGCCACTCAATGCATAGGGGAAGCTTCTCCACACGTGAAAATAGTTCACAGTAAATGATGTCAGTGCACTCTTCACTAAAGAAACGGGTGATGCGAAGCAAGCTAAGGGGCTCACAAAGAGGATTACTAGGTCCCATAAAGTCAATATTTTTTTAGGAATTTATGATCAACCAAAATATGGAAGCCCTACACATAAATAGGGCGATGAGAAAATAAGTGATAGGCGAAGAAGATCAACCATTATACTTAAAGTTATACAAACAATACAAACGAACAACAATATATTGTTTTGAGTTTACAAATCAAAATCTAGAAATCAATGTTTGCTAAAAGATCAACTAACTTCAAAGTTCGAATTAGAAGGAGGCTGAATGGTGACCGCAGCTGCACATTGGCTCGGTGGCTCAGTAGATTCCTTCTCCATAGGCTGCTGAATAGGAGCTCCAGTAATTGTACTAATCCCACTAGCCGCATTAGTATCGGGGTTAGGAGTGGGAGTAGCAGTTTTGGGCTTGAATGGAAGATCTTCAAAGTAATCAACCTTATATTTCTTCAATTCAGCCAAAGAAGAAAGGTCAGGAAGGCTAGCGAGATGCGAGGTCAAGACGAATGGATACCCCCCCCCATCAGCGATCTTCTGGATGAAGATTTTGTTGAGATGTGCTTTATTTTTCTCCAGGGTGGCAATGCACTTCTTCAGCGGAGGAATACTCTTTTTAGATTTAAAGTTGGATTCCATTCGTCTTTATTCTTTTCAGCCTCACAATACCCAACAGTGCGAGCCTCTATCGAAATATCCTCAAAAAACTAATAGAACAACTTGGTCTGGCAAAGCAGATCCACCAGTGTTTGAGAATATTGAGGTGAGGCTGGTCCATTGGTGTGGTTTTTTTTCAAATCAGCAAGAAGCTGAGTTACCTCCAATCCTGCGAGCCTAGCAGCCTCCTCAACAACGCTCTCCCACTCTTCATCAGTTTTTGTTCTCCCCTCAGCGGCTTTGAACGAACTCTCTCAGGTTGCATATTTGATTTCTTGTGCTTTGTATTTCTCCATTAGTGACACATCACCGGGAGAATGTTTCGACAGTAGGCCACTTGTAATCTCAAGACCATTTCCAACCTTAGAAGGTAGAGTAACATAGGACGAGGTTACTAACAGTGTTACACATAAAGATATTAAAATGCAAACAAAACTACTTGGATACGGTTGTAGACTTACCGCTGCTAAAGTATCAAGTAAGGAAAGGTTAGAAAGGATATCAGCAATCATCGCCATAGCCAAAGGATTTTTGGTTTGCAGCACAATCTGCGAACTGGATTTGTTAACACACCCCCTTTTAAAGGGAGGAGAAGTGTGTCCAGTAGACCCATCACCCCTATCCCACTTGAGCTTCTTCTCCCTCTACACGAGGTGACGATCATTGGTCTCATCTCCCTCATTACCTGCACCCTTATCCCCAGGATTCGTAGAGTTCACGCGTGGAAGCGTGAGGTTATCACCACCATCATTATCGGTCTGTGCAGCAGCCTCGTCCATCTCCTCATCATCCCCATCAAAGAGTGACAGATTAACCTCACCTTTGAATAGGTCCATATTTGAAACAAGACGAGCACCATAAATCAGAACAAGTACATACAATAAGGGGGAAAGTAACAAGTTCAGCAAGATATGGAAGGCCACTGATCGAACGCATCAAATGAAAACAAACAAAATACCTTCAGAATCAGAGTCAGCATAGCAAAGATACTGAGTATGCCCACAGAGCATCGCCACGATATCCGTCTCTTTAGTATAGCGAACACTCAAGCCAGGGAGTTTAGATTTAGGGGACTTGTAATTCCAACTAGGGATTGCGGCTTCAAGAGCTTGGGTTGCTTTTATGAAAAATTATCGGGTACTCCAGTCACCTTAACCCCCAAAATCACGGGATAAAATGTAAATTTGTCTATAGTGTTTTTCACCTTGCGAATGTGATAGAAATTGTGGAACAGATCAAGAGTGGTGCGTTCACTTTTTCACATACTCGGAGAAACCCCATTATTATAGTGATGCCCTTAGGATGAAATTGAGACAGCGCGATCTTATATGAACAAAGGAGCTCAATAATTGAGCAGGAAGAGGGAAATATAGTCCAAAATTCAAGTGAGCCAAATAAAAAGAAATATAACTAGGGGGAGGAATGTAAACGCATTCAAATTTGACAGGAGAACGAAGATTAAAAGAAGCAAGAAAAGGAAAATAGTTCTTTAAATCATTGACATATGAACCAGTCAAAATACTTTGGACGGCAGAAGATCCGGTGGCTTGACCGGAATCCCCGTCGGAAGGAAAATCTTCTACGGGTGACTTACCACAGTTAGAGGAAGACATTATCCTAGAGTTGGATGTAAGAGCAGTAATTAGGGTCAAAATACCGCGTAATCAAAAGTTATGGAACAAAGTTTCACAGGAAAAACGCTGGAGAAGACGATAGAGATCAGTTACAGACAACCACTAAAGCTACCACAAAATTAGGAATGATCAATTGTACTAGATTCATAAAAGGTTTCAAGTAAATTGCAAAGTGAATTAAAGATGGAACTTACTTGGGATTCCGGACACAGAATATCTAGAGACCTCACACAAGAAGGAATTCTCGGACAGATTAGAGCGATAAAGTTGAAATGAAAAATGGAGGCAATTAAGTATATGTCAATAAAAAAGTAGCACAATCGAGGAAGGAACGGTGCAGAAAATATGTAGTGATGGCTGTCTGAAAGAAAGAGAAAATACATTTTCGTTAAATCGAGGCGGCATCGACAAATGAAAAGACAACAAATTTATTCAAGCCAACAATTATTTATTTGGTTCAAATTCCTGGTTTAAAAGGTGAAACGAAAACAAAAACTCAGAAAACATGGAAGGGGAGGTGGAAGAATACGAGCGAATCTTGGAGTAATTAAAGCACGGTTACCGCAAAAATAGACTCATCACAAGGAGTTCAAAATTCAAATGTTCAAATTCGAGGAGAGTTGAAGATAAAAAAGCGAACAATCTGTACACAATATAACATTTGTTTGAATTTAACACACATAGCCACGTCATTACTCTGTTCCTTTTAAGTCTTCATAGCTAGGGGGGCTTATGATGTATATGTGGCCCAGTGAACACTCTGGCTGGTACCCACCAGGCGCAGCCCAACAACATCAAATAACAGGACGAGCAGGTGTCAGCCCAAGGTGCAGATCAGCTCGTGGCATAAGGCGTGGCCTGACAAACACGGGATAAGCAACGACCACGAACAAAGAACGTGGTGATCATGGCGTTGAACGTGCATTTATAAGAGGCCAATAAACAAATTTTTAATGAGAATTAGAGCTTGGTTGCAATAATTTGTGAGATTAGTCGTGGTGCTAATGTTCCTCTTCGTCCTTAGGAATGCGAAGTCTGCATGGAGAATCAGCTGGGACTGGTTTGGTCGTGGTTCTGGCTTTCATGGATTTACGTCCAGGGATATGAGCGTAATAGATATATTATATTTAATAAAAAATTATATAATATGTTGGCTCTATAAACTCGACGAGTTTAACGAACAATATTAGTTGGGTTTGAGCTCGAATACTTTACGAGCTCGAATGTTGTACGAGCTCAAAAACTTTATGAGCTCAATCAAATTGGAATTTAAGTCGAGATTTGACCGAACTGTTCGCAAATATTTTGCTTCGTTTACACCATAATTGTTCACGAGCTCGAGGTTCGTCACACTAGGGATGTAAAGGAACCAAACTGTTTACGAGCATCTCTATCGAAGCTGGACTCAAGTTCAAGTTTGACCGAATTCAAGTGCGCTTGAACCTACTTATATAGTATTCGAGTTCGAGCTCAAGCTCGAATTCAATTAATATTGTCATTAAACTTGTCCGATTTATCGGGCCAACATAATAAATAGTTAATATATATTTACTAAAAAAATATTAAAATGCATATTAAAAGAAAAATTATATTTAATCATGGCTCTAGTGCAAAATCAAAAGGAGCTCGAATCAAATTAATTTCACTCAAAATTGAGCTCGAGTCAAACTAATTTCATTCGAACTCAAGCTTGAGCCAATATACTACAGGTTCACACGGGTTTGGGTCGAGGTGGAACTCGAGATATTTTAAACAAGATGAATTTGAATTAGTGGTTGTTCGAGTTCAACTCGACTAATTTATGGCCCTAAGTGTTGTAGAAATAAAATGAAGGACATGAATTGTACCTTGTGCTGTGGCAGATTAGAATATAATTTAAGTATGTGAATGAGTGATGTTCTGTATAGGTTTGCACTTTTACACCGGGAAGCGCTTGAGCCATTATTGACAGATTAGAACATCACTCATTCACATACTTAAATTATATTCTAATCTGCCACAGCACAAGGTACAATTCGTGTCCTTCATTTTATTTCTACAACACTTAGGGCCATAAATTAATCGAGTTGAACTCGAACAACCATTAATTCAAATTCATCTTGTTTAAAATATCCCAAGTTCCACCTCGACCCAAACCCGTGTGAACCTGTAGTATATTGGCTCAGACTTCTGCATCTATAGGTTTGCACTTTTACACCGGGAAGCGCTTGAGTTCGAATGAAATTGGTTTGACTCGAGTTCGATTTTGAGTGAAATTAATTTGATTCGAGCTCCTTTTGATTTTGCACTAGAGCCATGATTAAATATAATTTTTCTTTTAATATGCATTTTAATATTTTTTAGTAAATATATATTAACTATTTATTATGTTGGCTCGATAAGTCGGACAAGTTTAATGACAATATTAATTGAATTCGAGCTTGAGCTCAAGCTCGAATACTATATAAGTAGGTTCAAGCGCGCTTGAATTCGGTCAAACTTGAACTTGAGTCCAGCTTTGATAGAGATGCTCGTAAACAGTTTGGTTCCTTTACATCCCTAGGGTGACGAACCTCGAGCTCGTGAACAATTATGGTGTAAACGAAGCAAAATATTTGCGAACAGTTCGGTCAAATCTCGACTTAAATTCCAATTTGATTGAGCTCGGAAAGTTTTTGACCTCGTACAACATTTGAGCTCAAACCCAACTAATATATTATTCGTTAAACTCGTCGAGTTTATAGAGCCAACATATTATATTTTTTTATTAAATATAATATAAATAATATAATATATCTATTACGCTCGTATCCCTCATATAATATATCTATTAAGCAACCAATTTTTGCTTCTTTTCAGAAAAGCCTTTAATGTAAATTTTCAACACATTTATTTTATTAAACAGTAGACTCATTCTCATTAAGATAACAACTGTATCTCAGACAAATTGGGGCGAGACTCTCACATTGCTCACAAAGAGTGGGGTGCTCTCTGCATACTCCACACCAACATAGTGCATTTGGAGACTTAGGACCATTATAATGCAAATCAAGGGAGGAAGGGGGATCGAACCCTAGTTTCTCTAGCCACTTGGACAAACTCAAGTGGGTCTTTTTGTTCTCGTGCAAAGGTCGGAGAGTAAAACTTCCTTATGGACGCAGTCAAATTTGAAGGAGGATCACTTGCTGAACATGCATGGTCTAAGAGTAAGTGCAATGAAGGTTTCTTAAATTTTAAAAATCGCTCTAGAAATCGAAAACACCAACAGTGGTGGTTTCTAGGCCGGCCCTTGCCTCTTTGCTAAGGAATCAGTAAAAAAACCACCTTCACATGAAGCGGCCTTTTTTTGTCCCCAATCGGGACACGTGTCAGCCATGCTAGCACACGTGTCCCGCATGCAGCTGCTCTTTTTTAACCATAGGAGGGACACGTGGCATGTCCTAATTGGGCCACGTATCCCTACTTTGTTTTTTATTTTTATTTTTTTTAAAATCTTAATTTTTTTATTTGTAAAATTTAATTTTAAAACATTTTTAAATTAAAAATCTTGAATGATTTTTTATTAAAATTTGGAATGATTTGGAATAAGAATTTGGAATGATTTTTGAGAAAATTATTGAAGAAAAATTATTGAAAAAATATGGAATAATTATTGAAAAAAATGATATTCAATTTAAAAAAATTATAATATATTATTAAATTTCACGTTCAACTTATTTTGGGTAGACAAATTTATTTAAATTAAATGTTATAATAAAATTAAGGCACAGTCTTGGGAAAAATGATTTTTCCATAATCTTATGGAAAGACAGGTTTAATTAGAATAATAAAAGGTAAAAGGTCTTAGTAGCAATATTAAAAATTTATTGTACAACGTGTAGCAGTTATAAAGTTATAACCCAATTCATGCAACCAAAAATTTTATCTTCATTTCTTCTAATTTGCACTTTAAACCTTGATCTTTCCATGGATTATGGATAGACCGTTTTTCAAGAGATGAGCTCTAAAATTAATGAGTAGAATAGAAATCAAGTGAGATATATAAATAGTAAAAAATAATTTTTTATCAGTGTGGAGAAGAAAATAAGTGATTTGTTAAAGTGAGATGGAAGAGAGAAAGAAAAAAATAAATTAATATATTTAATTGATAAGAAACCAATATTTGCACTTGGTCTAAGAACTTCCATACAATGCAAATTCCGCACTTGATCTAGGAACTTCCATACAAAGCAAACTGTCTTTTATCTTGAAGGAAAAAGAACAAATAACCCTATCGTAACAAAACAAAAAAAAAATACTTGCTTTATCAAGAGGTACCCTGTGGATTCATAAAAAACAAGAAAGAAAAGAAAAGGTCCCCTGTTATGCAAGCAAGGGGAAGAAAGCAGACAATTATTAAACTAATAATCGTATCACATCACATATTTTCACAAATGACCTCTATTTTGGTTGCGAGACTCTGCGAGGAATCTCAAACTTTGATAAGAATCAAAGCATGCATGAGAGTAATCGGACATAGCTCGAAAGAGCTCAGGCAGCCGATTTTTGAGACTTCCTAGAGACTTTTCCCTCACTTGAATGCAATGCTTGTGGTGATCTTCCATTTCATCCTCCAGCTTCTTCTTTAAGCTATCCACCACAAATCGCTTTTCAGAAACAGGGTCCTTCGGATAAGTTTCTTCAACTTTATCGGGACCTGTCTCATCGGATGGAGTTTTGCGCTGCATGTACCTGTGATACCATTCTTCAAAAGTCTGCTTCTTGCGCAGAAATTCCTTTTGGGTTTCCTCCCACTTCTCTTTTAGCTTCATTTCTTCCTCTTGCTGATCAAGAATGGTCTTCACAACAGCAGCGAAGGAACTAATAGCACTTTTTGCAACCTCATCAGGAAGCTTCTCAAGGTGATCGTGCCACTTTTGGAGGAGGGGCTGTATTGGAGGATTCTGTATTCTAGGCGGGGATGATATTTTTTCTTTTAAACTACTTTCAATGGGTATGAGATTTGGCTTCAACCAGCTGTGAAGAGAATGAATATATTGTTTCTGATTTGCCACAAGCTTGTCTAAATGTGAAAGCCATTCTTCAACAACCCTCAGAAGCTGTCGAGTCCGGTCATGATGATATTTGCTTGTTTCTATGGGAACATCAGCAATGTCAAGAGATTTCAGGTCAGCGACAATGTTCATTTGATTTGTATGATGCATGACCATAAACTCCCACATTTTAGTCATCCTGCACATAAGAAACATAAATTATCTCCCAGTTCATGTGAATGGAGCCCCAAGAATAGTTTCCCTATGCCACACATTCGTGCATCTTAAAGCTGCTGAAATTAGAAGGCAACAGAGCATAACATAAGCATATCAGGGATCAACCAAAACACCCCCCGTGAGAAGTCCATCAGATGTTCATGTAGACAGAAAAAAGATATCAACACCAATCCTAAAATGCAATAATCTGTGAAACAAAAACAGTAAGTTCCTAATCAGCAAAGAAATGCAAAAGAGGAAAGAAGGCAAAATGCGAAGAAATGTTCTGTTCGTTGGCAAATTAATCCCACTCTTACATATTTCCCTAAAAGATGGGAAAATGCAGAATATGCTAAAAAAGATTCAACATTAATCAGCATTGTCACAAGACTCACAACAAACGTAACATTTAAGAATAGAACCGTGCAAAAGAGGTATTAAGAAACAGTCGAAGCAGGGGCAAAAAGCTGGCAAATGGGTTGTTGAGGGTAGGGCATTATAAAGGCATAAATTGATGGTGTCCACCAAATGAAGTTAACTCTATGATCGAAAGTTTTTAATGCCAACAAGCACCAAAGATTTTTATTTAAGGTATCTAGGGAAGTCTGACAAATTTTTCAGTCGGACAAGTTGCCCTTGGCCTCGGTTCATGTAATATAATATTTCATCAACAAAACTTCAGAGAGAGAACCAATCTTTGCCAGCTTGTTCAGAAAACCTCACCCATTAACAAGAGCAACAAGCTGTGGATACAATTGCTTGTCACGGATATCGTTCACCTCCAATACTGTTGAATCCAATGACTGCATGTCAACAATATATCGTGTGTGCAAATGGCTAACAGCTGCCTTCGCTTTCTCTAATGATTCTGTAGTGGCACCACGCTTTTTTAGCTTGTTTAGTACCGCAACTTTTCTCTGGTATTCCAGTTTCATGAGCTCACCAGCCTGTTGATGTATATAAATATGAATCAGATTCAAGTACATTAATTACCTTCAGTTCCATGTGATATATGAAAACATAAGTTGTTTGGTCCTTTCATATATTGAAGAGGATACCAAGCAATTTCAGATGTACTCCAATATACAAGAAAATGAAATTTATTGAACAATACAAGAATTTTTCACAAACCTTGACTTCCTCATATAACTTTTTTTCCCATGCCAGTAACTTGTCTAAGACAGTGGCATGTGTCTCATAGTCATCTCCATCAGCATCATCCTTTACAACATCACCATTTGGAAGACCTCTAAATGATCGGTTCCATGTAATTACTTTCATGACTCTTGCAGCATGGTCGATATGCCCTGCATGAGGAATAATTATAACCCCATTTTGCTATTAAAAAAAAGCTCAAAAATTTAACAGTGGTACATGATCTCATACATAACCTGGAGGTATGTATGAAATTTAACAGTAGTATATGATCATACATAACCTGGGTCCAAAAACAAATATGCATGGTTGCACAAAAGAGCCAAAAAATGCTTTGTTTTCATGGCTCAAAGCACGAAACTTTGATACATGTACATACATATCATCTCTTAGGGGAAAAAAATCATAGCAAGTTTCACAAAGGTACATGATGATGCATAACCTGGAGGTTGCACATGAGCCAAAAAAAGCATGCATGGTTGCACACAAAAGCCAAAAGGCGTATCATTTCATGGCTCAAAGCATAAAACTTTGAAAACATACACATACATGTCATCTCTTTGACCAAATATTAGCTAGGTTGACCGTGCCACATGATGGTAAATAACCTGGAAGTTGCCCATATGACCAAAAATAAAAAGCATGGTTGCACATAAGAGCCAAACAACACATCATTTCATAGTTAAAAGCACGAAACTTAGAAAACATGTACATACAGGTCATTTCTTAGACAAAAACATTTGCTAGTTTCACAGAGGTACATGATGATGTATAACCTGGAGGTGCACATTGAGCTCAAAAACACTGCATGGTCGCACATAAGAGCCAAAATCCATATCATTTCATGGCTCAAAGCATGAAACTTTGAACACATTTATATACATGTCATCTCTTTGACAAAAAAATTAGTTGGATTCACAGCATTACATGATGATATATAACCTAGATGTTGCACATATGAGCAAAAAAAGGATCGATGCACATGAGAGCCAAAAACACATTTTATAGCTCAAAGCATGAAACTTTGATAACATGTACATATATCTTATCTCTTTGACCAAAAGAATAGCTTGAAAACTGCAAAAACAAATCAAGAAGAGACATCTGAATCATGTGATCGAAATCCCAACCATCCAAAATTATTAGCCAATGATCAAGGGTCTGATGAGTAAAGTGTACGTAGTATCAACTGTCGTACTCAAATAGCTGTCCTAAAATACACTGAATATGCATAATTTACAACTCCAACAGTAATGAAAAATTGAAAGAGAACAGAGACTTCAACTCAATGGTCAATGATGTCTGATCCAACAAAAGCAATGCTGCCACCTATTTTGTTATAGCAAAAGCCAAAAAGGCAATCTTTTCACCTACAACAATTAGAATATAACTTGTCTAACTAAAATCAAGGAAGCTGTAATCTTCCTTTGTCCACTACTTTTTGAAGCATCAGTAGCAATTTAATATCGCGTAAAAGTCACAAAATTGTCAAAAAAAGTATGGAAAAGGCATAACAAAGAAAATGTTTATGGTGAAAGGGAGTGTAACCCAGAAAAAGGGAAAAAACTGTGCACCATTCTCTCAGTAACTAGGAGAACCCCCAATCAAAGTTGAAAAGTCACCTTATTCTCATCAAAAAGAAGAACGAGCAAATCACCTCTATTATCGGCAAAATTCGAATGATAATGCATCCTAGTAGCTTCAAGCATCTTGGAAACCTCTTGTGCACTCTCAGAAGCTTTTAGAAACTGATCATCAACATCGCTCAAAATCTTCAGCATATCCACTCTGGACGCAACTTTCCCCACATTTTCACCCCTTGTTATTACTGCAGGTGCTGTATTGGAATGCGTAAACTGCTTCTCCAGGATTGGGGCTGGGGTAACTTCATTCTCAGTCTCCAGCCCCCGATCGATCCCAACTTTCTCAGGAGTCTTAAACTCAACCCCACCCACAACATTATCAAACCTCAAATCCTCATTCTCATTCTCATGCACCTCCTCCATAACATAATCAGTTTCTTCAACTCCGCCCAAACTCGGCCCCGGTATGTTATCAACCATGAAAAAGTAATCCCAGGCCATCCCTTTGGTCTCCAGCGGAGGAGGCGGAGTTGGAGTCCTCAGAGGGGTTTCAGGAGCGCGTTCATTTCGCCTATTATTGTTTTCTGGCCTGCCATCTCCCCGTTCTTCATCCTCATCCTCGTCTTCATCCTCATTCTCATCAATGCCTTTCATTTTTACCCTGGTGGGCTTGGACGACGAGAACTCCGGCATAGTCATGGAGCGCTGTAGCGGCGCCACCGGAGAAGGAGAAAAGCTGGGAAGAGGCGGAGGCGGAGGGGGGAAGGGAGACTCGGCCTCGGGCGGGTGTGGGGGCCTGGGTGGGTCCAAGGAGGGCTCAACGGGCCCATCAGCAGCGGGAGGCGGTGGGGCCTCCCCCTGGGCGTAGTCGCTCAAGGCGGCGCCAGTGTTTTTCAAGGTGACGGCGTAGCCGGAGTGTGCAGAGGCGAATGCGTTCCTGGCTGAAACCGCTTCCTTCATGAAGTTCCTACGCTCTTTGCATCTTGAAACAGACTCCTCGTTGTCTATTTTCGACTGCGTACAACCCATGGTAAAAACTAAAAAATGTTGGTCAGCAGATTGGGGGTTTCTAGGGTAGGAAATGAGATACTCGTGTAGACGTTTATTGTATGAGGGGACGAAAAGAAGGTTGACTGACTGAATGCGCTCCTTGTTTATAATTCAGAGAGGGAGGCCATGAATGATTGCGAAGAGGAATGCGACTGGAGAGAGGGGAGAGTAAAAAGAGGGAGAGAGAGAAGGGATTTGGATATGGACGAGAGTTTTGCAGAGGGAGCAGAGAAATACAGGGTGGTGTGTTGGGTTGAATGCGAGAGGGTCTACGACTACGAGCCCTCTTTTCGAAATTGCCTCCTGTAACGGTCACATTTCTCGAGGCAGGCACCACCCTCTCGTTTTGTTCATTCTGTTTTCTACCTTTGCCGCATTTATTTTTTATAATTGAAAATAGGAGAAAATGCATTTTTAAATCTATATTTTCGTTTAAGGTGTCGGTATAATCTTATAAAATTTAAAAATGTAAATTTAATTCGATGTTTTAGTCAAAAGTGTTAATTTAACCCCGACAATCAAATTGTGACCAAAATTCTTTATAATGACCATTATTGATATGAATCTCCTTGCGAAAACTTTAGATTGCGGAATTTTGAGAAGAACTCTTAGCGAAAGTTGATTGAAGAACCCTCTTGAAATCAAGAAGATACAGACGAATTCTAGTCAATAACACAACTTTATAAACTTCACTAACACAAGGGACTAATTCGCATGAACCCAAGCACTAGTGACACAAATCGATCACTAACTAGCCTGCATGATTAGCTAACAGATTTGAAAGAAATTGCTAACTTAATTAACCAACGGGATTTTTTTCAAGGTAAAACTCACTTAAGTGAGGGGTGTATATTAGGTTCCCCAGACCTTAATAAAAAATGTCTCGTAAAGCGTTTTGATATAAATACAAATGGAAGGTTAATCGTGGAAAAGCTACGCACAATAGCTTCCATCCAACTCCTTCATCTACTACCCCTAACTCGATGAAGAAGATGGCCATTAACCCATTTCGGAAGCTAAATATGGCCTTCCACTTTCTTGCCTCCACTCCCATGTGTCGACAAGAAGGGGTAACCTCCCATGTGTCGACAAGAAGGGGTAACCTCCCATATTAGATCCTCGCAACCCTCTTCCCTCGAAAAGAGTCACTATGCGGAGATTCTTTCTTAGAGTTGTTTTGGGCTTCTTCAGGTCTTTCTTCATTGGTTAAGCTCCAAAGTTCAAGTGATCCGGATTGAGGATGCCCTGACTCCATTCAGCTCCTTGACTCCATGCAGCTCCTGAAAGTGAAAGGCAAAGAACCACATTGATATGTTCTAATAAACAAAAAAGACACAATAGACAAAGAATAACCATGTCTAATATATGGGACAAAAGCTGCATCTAACTGAATTTTACTAAGAATGTTAGCAGGAATATTTGCACAGGTAAAGGTATAGTTTACCTTTTGGGTTGATGCTAGCTTGGCTAGTGAGTCTGCAACTACGTTTGCCCCTTTAAAAATGTGCGATATGGAGTATTCCAAGTGCTTTAGTAGCTCCCAAATTTCTCTTATTAGTTATGAAATCTTCCATGGTACCCGATATATTCTGGTGATGACCTTCATTAGTACCAGTGAGTCAGTTTCTCTCTCCAGTTTCTAGATGCCTTTATTAATTGACAATTGAAGGCCATCTCTAAGGGCAATTGCTGGTCTGAATTGGAGATAAGACACCCATAGGCCTTATTAATGCAGTAACAAATAGCCCAGATTAATCCCTGACGATACAGCCAACCCCTGCACAACTATCACTATGAAAAGATCCATCAATGTTCAATTTATAGTTTTTCTAGCCTTCTATGAAGAACTAGCAATCAGTTTAAGGCTAGAACCAGTTAGTATCCAATTAAGTTACAGTTTATGTGCTAGTATAATATCATTTAGTAGGAGCAAAGTCTATTTATAAATGAGAATATTATTTGGTTTAACTCCTTCAAAGTGATATTTACATCCAGCACACCATAGAAACCAAATAACAACACAGGGGATGATCATGATCAGTTCAAACAGTTTAGTGTTGTTAATAGGGCAATTCCAGAGAAAATAGTATCTATCCCATAGGTAATCAGATGTATGATATTTTAGTTCAAAGAGTGATAATATATGATCCCATAACAGTCTAATCTCAGGACAACTATTAAAACTATGATGAATGCTTTTTTCAGAACTAAAACAGAAACAACATTGTGATGGAAGATTGAATCCAAAATCCTCTAAAACATCAGGGAATGCCATCAGCATGTTTAAGACTTTCCAGTTCATGTATTTCATTTTATTAGACAGTAAAGGTGACCAAAGATGTTTGAAGGACGGGATCACTGATCTCTTTTCTCTGATTAACTGATATGTTATTTTTAAACTGAATTTTTCACTGTTTGTCAACTTCAAAATCATTTTATCTTCAAATTCAGGAAATAATTTAATATCTTTTTCCAGTTCAGTGATCAATTGATTAGGCAAGTGCTGGTGTATCTGTTGCAGAATCCAGTACTTAGTCCTAATGAACTCAGAGACACTTAGATCAGGGAAATGCAAGGTTATGTTAGTATCCCATTTATCCACTAAGGGGCCTGTTTCCATCTAGTTAGAGTACCAGAATGAGACCTCTCCTTTCCCAATTATAACCTGTATGTTTTCCAGAGCAATTTCATTAAAAATTTTTTATTCTTAGCCATGTTTGGGAAGTCTTATGGTTATCTGGGATTGACCACATGGTTTTAGCCCATAATGATGTTCCATTTTTCAATTTCCACCACAGTTTTAGGCTGAAGCTTTTAGTCTGAGTATGTAGATTTTTAAAACCTAATCCATTTTCATTAGGAGGGAAACACAATCTAGTATATGATTTCTAGGTTCTTTTTGTTTGATTAAGATCTGAATTAGCAAGCCAAAAAAAATTTGGCCAATGTTTTATGTATCTGATTAATTGTGTAATCAGTTGGCTTCAGGACTGCAATTAGATGAATTGGAACAGAAGAGAGTACATGTTTGATCAATATTGCTTTACTAGCAAAGAGAAAGCAATTTGTTATGCCAATTATCTATTCTGGATTTGATAGAAGTAGTCAGACCTTGAATATATTTTTAGTTCTTCCAGTAAAAATTGGACAGCCTAAATATTTGAAAGGTAAAGATCCTTCTATCATGTTAGATTCTGATTTGATTGCTGAGATTATTCTTGGAGAAACATGTTTTGATATAAAAAAAGATGATTTTTCAAAGTTTACTTTTTCACTTGAAGCCCATTTACATGATTTAAAAAAAAACTAATGATGGTTTTAAGCCTTTCTTTGAGTATTTAAGCAGAATGACAGTATCATCTGCATAAGAAAGTGTGTTACTCTAGACATCTAATATGGAAGTTTATAATATTCCATATCTGAGAATCTAAAGAGAAAATTAAGATTTCTTGATAATGTTTCAGCCATAATAATAAAAAGCAAAGGAGAAAGGGGATCTCCTTGCTTTAAGCCTCTAGTGGCAGGGAAGAAACCCACTGTTTTCCCATTGACTCGGATTGAGAAAAAAGCTTATTTAAGGTTAGTCAAGATTAAGGTAATGAAATGTTGATGAAGGCCCATTTTAGTTAATGTTTGAGCTAAGAAGGACCAAGAAACCCTATCAAAGGGTCTTCATCATATCCAGTTTTAATATCATATTATGTCCTTTGGTTTTAGAGTGGAGAAAATTCATGAGTTCTTGTAAAAGAAGCACATTATCAGCAATCTCCCTTCTAGATACAAAGGCTGATTGTTCTGGGCTAATAATATTATTAAGAAGTTGGTTCAGTCTTGTTGAAATGACCTTTGAAGGATTTTGTTTATGAAATTACACAAGCTTATAGGTCTAAAATCTTTAAAACTAGAACATACATCCTTTTTAGGGATCAATACTATCAAAGCTGATGAAATGACTTTAGGGATGTTAGATCTCAGGAAGAAATCATCGACTGCTGCAAGTACATCTTGTTTGATGATATGCCAGCATTTTTGGTAGAAAATCCCTGAATAGCCATCATGCCCAGGGGCTGATTGGCTGTCCATAGAATTTACTATATCTGTCAGTTTTTCCAAAGAGACTTGTTTTGAATTTGGAATATTTTCCAAAAGCCAAGAGGTGTTAATGCCAGAGGGGTCTGAATTTTCTTCTGATAAGAGGTCAGTATAGAAGTTTATGGTTTCTTCACCTATATCTTCTTGGTTATGAATCCATATACCATCTTGATTTTTAATTAAAGCTATGGTTTATCTTTTATGCTTAGATTTTACAGTTTGGTGGAAAATTTTGAATTAGAATCTCCTTCCTTTAGATTGGATTTTTGTTTTCAAAAAGTTTCTTGATTAGAGATAGCTAATTTTAAATTAGCTTTAGCTTCATTGTAAGCTGTTAGAGTTGAGGCATCTTCATGTTGTTGAAGGTTAGCTTCAGCCTGAACCAATTGTTAATCTGAGGCCTGAACCTTATTAAAGATGTTCCTAAAGACCTCTCTATTTCAAGTTTTTAAAATGGATTTTAAATGTTAAGTTTGAAGATTAATTTCCTCATTCCCTTTTCAGTAGTGTATATAGTCCATGTATCTTCTATTAGTTTCATGAAAGTTGAATGTTTTATCTAGCATTATTGAAATTTAAAAGGCTTAGGACCAGTGAATGGTAAGCTCTCTGAAATATGGAGGATTAAAAATTTGTGATCAGAGTTTTCTCTAGCAAGAACTCTGATATTTGATGAACTGTATTTTGACCACCATAAGTTATTAGGGAGTCCCCTGTCCAGCCTTGTCCAAACTCTTCCCTTAGGTCTTATGCCTGTCTAGGTGAACATGCTGCCTGATGTGGGAATCTCAGTTAAGGAATAAAAGGCTAAGAAGTAATTAAAATTCCTAATACTTTTCTGATTGGGAATTGAGGGGCCCATATACTCTTCTTATTTAGAGATTACATTGAAGTCTCATATTAAACAAAAAGCTTCTCTATTAAGGGAACTTATTTTGTTCCATAAGATATTTCTCTCTTTTATGGTGTGTTTTTCGTAAACAAAACCAATTTTACACTCTTGTGATGGTGGATCTTGGTAAGTATGAGTTGTTCATCAACTGATTGGATATCCATTGTGACTTATTCATCCCAAAATATCCA